>CM074784.1:17702261-17867674 GCA_037355745.1 Pseudo-nitzschia multiseries | reverse complement strand
AATTTGTGACTTTGTCCTGGACGGTGCTCTGTTCCCGATGGAGGGATCCAGGCGATTGGTGACCATCCACCGTTTTCCGTTGGCTTTTGCGCCCGACGAATCGTTCGACACCACGGGCTCTCCTCCGGTGCCGTCTACCTTCTCTCCGATGGTCGACGACAACCCCGAATTTCCCGCATTGTATCCCTGGGAGAGTGTTCGGCGCGCCCTGGCGAATACCACCCGTGCCGCGTCCTTTCCTTTGTACCGTCGCACGAGGCGCTGATAGAGACAAAATCCGAGCGACGTGGGAGCTCGCTCGAGGTAGCTCTCCAGAACTCTCAGCGCCGGATTGCTGTCCCCGGGCGATGCCCCTTTGGTGGTTCCCGATGCACTCGCACTCGCACCCGCGCTGATTGTTTTGCTCGCCAACCGGATCTCTTCCAGGTGGGCGTGTGCCTGGACGAGCAGGGTCGAATCGGGAATGTGTTCCTGTCCCAGTTGCAACACCGCGATGGACCGATTCCCGGCAGCCAGAGCAGGATTTCCGGACGAGCCGTCCTCCGGGGCGGCGGCGGAGGAAGTCGCCACCGTTTCTTCCCAGGTGCTCCACATGTGCCAGACCTCCGGATAGAGCGTCAGCACACCGACCATTTCCTTGTAGGCCTGCCGGACCCTGTGCGCGAGTTCCTGCGTGTTGCTGAGTCGTTCGGGATTAGTGCGTTCGTACGCGCATCGTTTCTTCCACAGCGTCAGATAGTCGAACTCTTCCTGCAGTTTCTCGTTGTGTTCCCGCAGGTCTTCTTCGGTGGTCCCGGTACCACCAACACCACCTACGCCGCCAACCCCGGCGTCCTTGTCGTCCAGTAGTTTTTTCTTGCTGTCGCCGCCCTTCGTTCCGCCGACACCGCCTTTCCCGCTCCCGGGATCCCCGCCGTGCTCCGTGTCCATCTGGTTGACCCAGGCCGTCGAAACGGGCGGGACGGCCAGCCGCGTCTTCCAGTGCAAATCCTGCGGGCTGAATACCTTGTTGCGCTCCAGGTAGATGTTCCGCGCGTGCTGGTATTTCGGTTGCCACTCCTGGACGAGTGCCGCGGCGAGTGCCTCGCTCTGGTTCTTTTCGAAGCTCTCGTATTCCTGCCAGAGCTGGTCGAGTCCCGTCATGGGGTGGCAGACCAGCTTCTGGTAAACCTCGCGGAGCCACATCATGTGCTGCTGGGGGGTCATGATCAGCAGCGCGGCGTTTTGTTCCCGCTCGCTGACGACCCGCGGGACGGAGGCCTTGCAAAAGGCCAGGTATTCCTTCCAGAGGAGGTGGTTGTCGTGGCAGGTGAATCCCGAAAATCCCAGGGCGAGTTCGTAGGCCTTTCGGGAATCTTCCAGAACCGCCTTGGCCGCCTCCATCGAGTTGCTGTTGTTGTGTTTTCGCTTGGTGTGCCGAATGCGCGTCTTGATGTACAGCAGCCACAGCTCTACGGAGGGCGTGCAGATTCCCCCCACAACGGCGGCCGGGGATTGATTGGTGTTCGCATTTGTTGCGGTTGTGTCTTTGTTGTTGTCGTTTTCGTTTTCGTTTTCGTCGTTGTTGTTGTCTTTGTTGTTGTCGTCTTTGTCTTTGGCTGCTACCGCGGCGTTGTTTCCTTCCAGGTCCACCCCCAGGGACTTTCGGAGGATGGTCTCCAGCTTCCACTGGGCCTGCTGGGACCGCGACATCGCCCCCGGAGCCTCCCGGCCGTAATCGGCGGCGGGTCCGCCCTCCTCGCCGACCCTTGCCGACTGGACAAAGAGTATGTCCCCGATCGACCGGATGTGCCCGCACGAGTACGGAAAGTACTTGAGGAATGCCCCGTAGCACGATTCGATCCAGTCCAGCTGGAGCTGCGTCTCGGCGCTCGTCCGTGCGGCAATCGTCACGTGGACGACCTGCATCGAATTTGAATTTGAATTCGAATTCGCACGAGCACCACCGCCCGCACCCGAAGCACCACCGCCCAGCACGCCGGTGTCGCCACCACTACCACTCGATGAAGCACCGGCACCGGGCTGGTGCAGGGATTTCCAGCAAGCCGAGGCCTCCGCCAGCAACGCCCCCCAGGCCTCGACGTCCGATCGGGGATCGGCTGCGATTCGGGTGAGCGCATTCCGGTACCGGCTGCTGCTGCTTCCGGCGCCTCCCACCGAGTGGTGGGCAAACGGCGACGGCGATATCACGGTGGATAGAAGGTCCACGTCCCGGTGGGGAACCACCGAGCCGTACTGGTTGATATTGTTCATGTGATTGTTGTTGCTCATGCTCATGCTCATGTTCATGTTCATGTTCATGTTCATGTTGTTGTAATGCTCGACCCCGCCGCTCGAATAGTACGACGACGCACCGCCTCCTCCCGGAAGAACGCCACTGCTGGGTGCCCCGGGGAACGAGGCCGACGACGAGGACGGCGGTGGTGGCTGCGGCGGCTCGTCCTGGAGGGGTTCCGAGTCATCAAAGAGGTCTTCGTCCTCGTCCATGGCGTCGTCTCCCGAGAACAAAATGGATTCACTCGGAGCGGGATTTGGATTTGGATTGGCATCAACACTGGGATTCTCGTTCTCATTCTCGTTCTCATTCACATTCTCATTCACATTCATTCACATCGGCTGTGTTGTTCGGTTCGGTAGCATCGTTGCTGGTGGGAGCTGTAGCAGCTGCCGCCGCCGCATCGGGCTCCGTCTTGACGAGGTTTCGTCGTCTCGGATCGGTAGCCATGATTGCAATGAATTGCCACGGTCCTCGGATTCCTTCTCGACGGAGTATCGGTTTCAGTATCTGTATTCAGTATCGGTATCGGTATCGGTATCGCTATCGGTATCTGTACCTGTATCGGTATCTGTATGGTAATGGTTGTTTGATAAATGCGGTTCCGGATCCACGGTGCCCAGTATGAAAGTCGGATGTACCGTACCTACTTCAGGTGCAGGATACCGAGTGATAAATAAGATTACCGGTACTCGTACTCGTACCGTACTCGTACTCGTACTGCCAAATCAAGTGGAACAGAGGGGATCGCCGCTCTTCACTCTGCTTTGCTCTGCACCGTAAACTAACTCCTTGTCACCTATGATCGCACCGGAAGGAGCTCGTCCCGTACTCGACCGTAATCTTACGGAAATACCGGACAATACCGTACGTAAGACCGCAAATAACCCGCAATAGCACAATAATCAATGCCCGGTCGAATCGATCCGTAATGTTTGGAACGTTGTTGTCTGTCCGCATGTACGAAATTTTTACATTCGACTTTTTGACTCAAAAGACTAAACGGATGCAAGTACGAGTAAGTATTTCCGTACCTACCGGTACGATACTCGTACGTACCGGTACCGGTATTCAGGTACGTACGTACATAGCCGTAATTAGTCGTGATGGCATCGGCTTCGGGAAACATCATACCGGTAGGTTAGCGGGGTTTTCTCTTCCCACACTACTACGATGTCGCACCAATGCAACCCGGGTTGCATTTAACCTGGGCTAGTACAACCGGCTACACGATTCTACGTAGGCACTAGTATTATGTTTGGTACCCCACCATCCGGCGGGGTACGCAAATTTTTTTGTACTACTAAGAGTAGAGTACCGGTTGCATTTTCAATTTTAGCATAGTTGCACTACTGGTTGATTTGTAGCCCTGCATTTTTCCACGGAGGTGCGCAACTTATGCAACTCCCGAATAGCGAGTGACTCGCTTATGCAACTCCCTAGGAGTGAGTGACTCGCGGAAATAATTTTATGTGCTTTTGCTCTCTTAATTCTCATCCACATGCAAATTGTCGATCGATCGATCGCACTCCGATTCTTAGATTAGATCACTTGATTTTCGATCGATTAGCCAAAAGCTCACTTTTTTCGCCGCCCGATTGATCTAATTGCAAATCGATCGAAGCAAAACAAGCAACAAGCAACAAGATGTCCGCGTCAGCTGAGCATGGATCCAAAGAACATTCGGGCAAGGGAACGAGCACGCGAACGCCGTGCTAGAGCCCAAGCAGCAGCAGCTTCTTTAGCTGACATGGATCCTGCAACAAGAACACCAAGGGAGGAGGCAAGGGTTGTACAGCAAGCTAAAGACCTTGCAGCGATCCGGCGTGCGCGAGCTGTCATGCAAAGAGCTGAAGCAGCTGCAGCAGCAAAAGATGCTGGTGACTCAGACGACGGCACACTGGAGCCTCCAGAGGAAGAGGAGGAGGACGACGATGACGACGACGAGGACGACGAGGAGGACTATGAGGATGAAGAGGACTATGAGGATGAAGCTGAAGATAATGGCCTAGGTGAGCTAGCTGCCTTAGCCTTAGCTGCTGAGGATGAGGAGGATGAAGTCCTAGATGACGACGACGATGGTGACGTGCTGATGGCTCCTCCAGCGACGCCGCCGACGCCGCCCCCCCCAGCAACAACAACAATAACAACAAGAGGAAGAGTGATCCCCCGTCGAACAAGAGGACCGGCTCAAAGAGGGACCGGATCCAATTCTACCCAATGATGTGAATGCCCCCACTCAGCTCTTAAGATACCACCGAATCTTGTTGGAGTTGATGTCCCATATTGCTGGAGGGCATGAATATGCCACCGACCGGGTGTTCAACCAGGAAGAGCTCAACACTGTTAAGCCAGATCACATCTACAAATGGATGTGTTTGAAGGTGTATGGGATGGAGGATCCAGGAATAGACGATAATCCAGTTGGTGGGCGGTCTAGCACTTTGAGATATTGGAAGAAAGCTATCTCCTACTTCATGACTAACACTGCAGCTTGGGACGAAACAAATGAGACAGGCAGTCCTACTAGATCTATCAAGATCAATCGACTGATCAAAGCTGTGGCTAAGAAGGAAACCCGGCAGCTTGGCGTCGAAACATCTGCTGATAGGGCTTTCACACATGAAGAGTTTGCTCAAATGCTTGACCTCACAGCCATTGGAGACAGCCTCCAAAGTCTCCGGCACATGGCAATGCTCCGAGTCCAGCTGCACTTGATTGCAAGAGGGGATGACACCTCACACATGAAGAAGGCAAACTTGCAGGTTAGTAGTACATACGCTGGCTATCTTACGATTCAGATGAGGTGGTCGAAGAATGTCCATGATGAGGGAGATTGTCCACTACAGCTGCTGATGGGCGCTATGGATCACAGGTACTGTGTACTAATTGGCCTTGCTATCTACCTGGAGGCATGGCTTGGTAGTGGCGCGGGCCGGTTGAGTCAATGGCTGTTTGCTGAGGGAGACACAGACTCCAGGTCCCCACTGAAAGCCCAGAACAAGGAAGCCAACAAGTGCAAGTCGGCATACCAAAAGGCTCTGAAGGGGATCATAGAAGGGGATCAGTTTAGGCCCCTTGGAAGGCAGCAAAGGCTAGGGACTCATTCAGTTAAGAAGTGGGCTACAACTATGGCTAGGAGAGGAGGCGCGACTCGCGATGATGTTAACTACAGAGCTAGATGGAAGACTAGGAGTATGCAAGATTGGTACTTGGATGTGCAGTTGGACTGGCCAGATATCAATGCTGGTAGCAAGCTTTCCCATCGTGGGATTTGCTTGTACAAGGAGAAGGATGACAGTGGCCTAACAGATGACTGGCTTTGTGCTTCAGTAGCTCCTGCAATCCAAGGAGCCTTTGGGGACGACGTCGCTGCTATCCTAGCAAAGCCATTGCTTTGGGCTTGCTTTGATCCTGCTGTTGCAGACTATATCCCCCTTGGACTGAAGCAACAGATTGTACGGCGATATGAGCTGTTGCAAGGGAGACTTGAGGATGGGGTGAATCCTATTCGTAGAGCTGAAGTTGTTGCTTCAAATATCGATGGCATTGTGTGGCTGGATGAGATCCCTGAGGGTGAAGAAGGAGATGGCGGAGGCGCGTTTGGTAGAGGTGGGCAGCAATGGAGGAATGCTATCTATGCCAAGCTATCCACCACTCAAACCAATGTAGCAGAGATTAGGAACCATCAGATCTCAGAGCTTGCTGAGCTTCGAAGGCAGATTAAGATTGTTAGTCAGATGGTTCGCGGGTTGACACTAGCACCAGCAGCGCGGACGAGAGTTGGAGGGTTCGGAGTAGGAGCAAGACCATCTGCAAATCCGCGTCAAGGGGCTCCGGTGGTAGAAAGACCAGCGCTCCTGTTTGATAGACCACAGACCATCCAAGCCTTGTGGGATGAGTATCAGAATGGCATTGGAGGGAGGAAGCCGGCGAGGGAGTTCACTGCTGTGGAGCGAGGCCGAGTGAAGTACAAGTATTGCAATCGTAAGGTTCTTTGGGGATGTATGAAAAGGCTCCTAGACCGGGGGAATGATGTGAACACAGCCATTGCCAAGATCAAGCGTTGCTATGGAGACTGTACTATGACTCAGCTGATTCGGAAGATGCACCCAGATGAGAGGCAGGGAGGAAATTTCCAGCTTCGTTGAGGGCGACGGCTGGCGTTCAATTGGTGGATTGTCAAGTGGAGGAGTGGTGGAGTGTGTTGCTATTGGATAGGGGATCCCCCCCTGTTGTTGCTGATAGCAGGGTGTTTCGAAGTTCAAGTTTTCATGTACCTAGTGTAGGATACGATCGATTGATCGATCAATCAATCAATCGATCGTATTGGTCTCTAACTGTATTAGGGATTAGATGTTACATGTAATCAATGTCCTCGATGGACAATCTCTGTCGTGATATGAATCAAAATTATTTCTGTTTCTGTATGTTGGCGTGTCATTTGCAGTGACCTGACTTGGAATTTTCTTTGATGCACATGCCAGCGGGCTTTGTGCTTTGATTCAATCGATCAATCGGATGATCAGATTGATCGGATCGCTGCTGATCGGATCGATCATCAATGAACAATCTCTGTCGTGATATGAATCGAAATTATTTCTGTTTCTGTATGTTGGCATGTTATTTGCAGTGATCTGACTTGGAATTTTCTTTGATGCACATGCCAGCGGGCTTTGTGCCTCAAGGGAATGATGATTGATCGATCAATCGATCGATTGCTTGTTGTATTAGCGATTAGATGTTACATGTAATCGATGAACAATTTCTGTCATGATATGAATCGAAATTATTTCTGTTTCTGTATTTTCACGTGTTATTTGCAGTGATCGGACTTGGAAGTTTTTTTGATGCAGAATTCAGCGGAGTTTGTGCCTCGCTGATGTGTAGCATCTCTCGCTGATCTCGTGTAGCTTCTCTCCCTGAAGATTTGCGCGTGCTTATTCTACTCTCGTAGAGTTCTACATGGTTTTTGTACTGTTGTATTTTGGGTTGTATTTATATTGTGCACCCTCACGGTACGGTATCAGAATCAAAAAAGTAATGATACAGTACGATACTACTACCGTAGAATAGTAGAGATCATAAATAATACTGTAGGTGTCGATTACTTGCTGATGAGTGTGTTGATTCAAAAGGTCACATTTAGAACCACGCTCCAACCAAATCATTTTGGAAATTGTAATGAGTGATTCCCACCTCGAAAAGTGAATAAAAGACCGAAGTAATAAAAAAATATTCGAGAGTGAATAGATTTAATAGAGTCAACGCACCAATATTTTTTATTAACTATGCAAACCGAACAAATTTGGAATTTGGAATCTCTAAATAGGAAACAGTAACTGTCTGTTCAATCACTACCCGCGCCACCTACCAGCCTATTTTGGCAAGCAAGCCTGTTAAGTATTCAAGACTGGCCGGCAGTTGAATTTTCAGAATTTTCTATGTATACTATTCTATGTACTCTTTTGAATGCACATATGGGTTCCAAGTGTTTACTTATCGATCCGGTCTTTAATGATGCCTTGGTTCAAATAGTTTAACCTGTTTCTGTTGTAGGCCTAAGTGGAATTGTTTTTACCAGTTAACGTTCTCAAAATAAGAGGTGCGCATGACTAGTGATTCGTGCGTTGGGTGACTGGGTGACTAAAATATTTGATTTTAGTGATTCCGTTCGAGTTTATTCTGTTTTTATTCAGTTAATAAAGTTTTTTCAGTCGGTGCGGTCTCGACTGAAAAAATATATTCAATACTTAATAAATCTATGCACTATGTGAATAGATTTATTAGTTTAGTCGCGAACTTTTATTACTTTAGTCGAGGTGGGAATCACTCAATACTCAGTACGCTCCGAGTTTTGAAAAATGGTTTTGGCCACTACGTGTACTAGCTAAGAGATTGTTCACATTGCCTAGCAACTTCCAGTTTTGCTGCTACTTCTAACAAATTACTGTAAAATATATGCTGTTCTTTGATAACCCCGATAACAACGTCATCACTGAAACTGAAACTGATGATACCGATGATGATGATTTTTCAACACATGGTTGGCACCAAGTGGATCCAACACGTGGAGGTGGAAAGAGGTATGACTGAATACAGTAAACTTCTGCATTCCCTTCTATCGCGTGTACATCATGCAACGTGCCAATGCGTTCTGAAATGGTTCACAAAAAAATTATCTAGCAAACACCACCAAACGCGATCAAAAAATAATAGGAAGTACTAATGATTTAGTCTACTGCATCGATTGGGTTCCGACTCTCTCCGTCTCCTTGCGATCGATCGTAAAACCTCGCATGCGCACGGTTTCCGTCGTATCCTCTTTGCTTGCATCGTCCAAGGGAACCTGGACCCAGCCCTCGTTCTTTACAACGAGATCTCGGATCACCACCGTCTCCCCGGGCGCTGCATCCACGACGAGGGCACCGTCTAGGTCCAGGCTCTCGATGACGACACCCGATCCTTTCACGACCAGTGTCGACCGCGACGAGACGCTCACTTTTTCCGGGGACGGAAACCTAACCCTCAATTCCCCGGGACAGCACGCAAAATCGGGCGTGCAGACAATCGCCGGGCCCGGCACCACGGTGATCCCGCTGTACTCCACCGGATCGGCATCGGTCACGGTGCAACCGAGGCTCCGCAGAAAGATGCGCTGGGCGGTGTACTGGTCGGCCTCTCCCGTTGCGGCCGTTCCGGGGGGAGTCCCCTTGGCCTGGAGGACCGCTCCGTCCGCCACCGCGTTCTTGACGGGGCTGAAGCAGATGCTGGCCTCGGCCTGGGTGAAGCCGACGCGGGTCGACTCCTCGGCGTTGAGGACGGTCGGAAATTCTTGCATCATGCATTCCAGCCGCGTCGGCTTCTTGAACACGGTCTTCGTGCTGTCCTTGTACTTGGGGTTGACAAAGTCGGGCATTACGCCCTGGGTGCGCTCCAAGACCTTGTTGTAGCCCTCCAGGTGGAAGACGATCTGGTTGATGTTTCCGGGGAAGGGTGAATATCCGGTGGTTTCGTCGTTCACGTCCCCGTCCTTGAACTCTTCCGTGGATCGCAGCAGAGGATCCAATTGGTTGTACTCCACGTTCACCGTTCTGGAATATGATATTAATTCATTCAACCATTCGAACAAAGAGTTGAGATATACTATACGATCATTCATGGTGATTCCTCTGAATCGAAGCCATCTACACGTACGTGCAGTGACGTCATCAGAGACAAAATGGAACCGATTTGCTCCATTCCGAGCAGGTCACTCACCGTTCCTGTCCCGACGATGCGTTTGTCAGCTTGGCGATGCCTCCGATTGCCTGGTTGGCTACACGGGGAACACACAGCGAATTCATAATGAAGCCATGTTGTTGCGAGACTCCCAGCAAGAGAGGAAGTGTGTGAAAGGCGAGCCCGTTGGTGTCTTGGAACAAGACCATGTACTCGATACCAAATTTCTCTTCCCATTCTTTTGTGACGCCGTCCTTATAGAGCAAGGCATGAATGTCACCGTGACCGTGGGGTTTCGTGACAACCTTGTAGGGATCCGATGGATCCAGCGCGAAACGGGCTGCGTTGTCGATCAAGGCGGGGACACCATCGCCTTGTTGCACGAAATATATTTGTTCGGTTTTCAAACCAAAGTTATTGTTTTCCTCCAGTAGCACTTTGGTGGGTAGTTTCGTATCGTTGGACACCATGATACAGAGGGGCAGAAAGTTGCCGTCGTTCCTCTTTTTCTCCACTGCCAGGATATACGATGCGTAGTACTCCATGTATAGAGTGCCGGTAGTGGATTCCGTTGGCAGTCCAATCTGTATTTGTTTGTAACATTGCGATTGTGATTTTCATCAGATTTGCCAGTCGAATTGCAGACACTCCATCATCAAGCACTGCCGGATCGAAACGACTCTCTTATCGTCGCTATCGAAAACGAACAAACAAGACTTACCTTGGCACCACTGTAGCCCAGCCGTTCTCCAAGCCCCCCGGCGACAAGGACGAATCCGACTTTGCTCAAGAGCTTCATCCCTTTTAATTCTGTTTCCACGTATTTGTCGGTGCCGACTTGAAAGGACTCTCCTTGTGGTATCGAGGGAGACCAGCCGTCGAGCGGGTTGACACCATCTTTGCTGTCCTGCAATAGTTTCTTTGCCTTTTGGACATAGGATCTCAAACCTCCGGGATACCCTCCGTCCAATTTTTCCAACTGTTGACACAATCCGCGAAGCTTGTCGTCATCACCACCACCCTCTTGACAGTAGGCATCCAAAAGGTGCGATTGACCGAATTCTTCCGAACACAAGTCTTCAAGGAGTGCCCGTTGTGTGTCGTCCGGGATTAGCTCGGTCAGATTTTCGGGCAGTAAGGAAGGCATCGTTGTCGTCAAGTAGTGAGCAGTGTCAATCGTTGCTTGTTGGATGGAGTTATTCGGACACAAGTAAGACTTATCATGTCACATGTGTGTAAGTTACAACGTGCTTGAGTTGAGAGATTGCGGGCGGGTGGTATTGTATTCGAGATTGCCTATCAGTTGGAGCTTTTAGAGTACCTTACGATGTATGTAACGGTACGAGTACTGGTACGATGTCGCATGAATGTAACCCGGGTTGCATTATTTAACCTGGGCTAGTACAACCGGCAGTATCATGTTTGGTACCCACCATCTGTCTAGGTACTCAATTTTTTTGTACTACAAAGAGTAGAGTACGGGTTGCATTTTTAATTTTACCAAAGTTGCACTACTGGTTGATTTGTAGCCCTGCATTTTCCCACAGAGATGCACAACTTATGCAGCTCCCAAATAGTGAGTGACTCGCTTATTTTGGCTTATCGGACCGATTGTAATTTTATGTGCTTTTGCTCTCTATTCGGTTAAAGAACTAATTCAACACACATGCAAATCAATTGATCGTTGCTCAGTCCGATTAGCTCACTCATTCCAATGAGCTGAAAGCTCACTTTTTTTATCAATCTAATTGCGAACCGATCAATTTACTAATTAATTAACACACAAAAAGCAAGCAAAAGCAAAAGCAACAAGCCAACATGCTGCGTCAGCTGAGCATGGATCTGAAGAACATTTGGGCACGGGAACGAGCCCGTGAACGCCGTGCTCAGGCACAAGCAGCAGCAGCTTTAGCTGACATGAATCCACAGGCTGCAGCAAGAGCAACACCAAGGGAGGAGGCGTGGGCTTTACAGCAAGCAAAGGACCTTGCAGCAATCCGGCGTGCTTGAACTGTCATGCAAAGAGCTGAAGCAGCTGCAGCTGCAGCAGCAAAAGATGACTCTGACGACAACGAACTGGAGCCTCAGGAGGAGGAGGAGGAGGAGGACAAGGACGAGGATAAGGAGGAGGACAGGGACGAGGAGGAGGATGAGGACGATGACAAGGATGACGAGGATGACGAGGATGATGAGGATGAGGACAATGAAGCTAAAGATAATGGCCTAGGTGAGCTAGATGCCTTAGCCTTAGCTGCTGATGACGACAATTAAGTCCTAGATGACCCATCAAACAAGAGGACTGGCCCAAAGGGGGCCAGGAGCGCCTGTCCTTCCCAATAATGTGAATGCCCCCACTCAGCTCTTAAGATACCACCAGATCTTGTTGGAGTTGATGTCGCATATTTCCGGAGTGTATGAATACGCCACCAACCGGGTGTTCAACCAGGAAGAGCTCAACACAGTTAAGCCAGATCACATCTACAAATGGATGTGTTTGGAGGTGTATGGGATGGAGGATCCGTCGGCCCTGCCTTGTTGGACAAGAGGACCACCCTGAAGGGGGCCAGTGCCTGTCCTTCCCAATAATGTGAACGCCCCCACTCAGCTTTTAAGATACCACCGGATCTTGTTGGAGTTGATGTCCCATATTGCTGGAGGGCATGAATACCCCACCGGCCAGGTGTTCAACCAGGAAGAGCTCAACACTGTTAAGCCAGATCACATCTACAAATGGATGTGTTTGAAGGTGTATGGGATGGAGGATCCAGGAATAGACAATAATCCACTTGGTGGCCAATCTAGCACTTTGAGGTATTGGAAGAAAGCTATCTCCTACTTCATGACTAACACTGCAGCTTGGGATGAAAGAAACGAGACTGGAAATCCTACTAGATCTATCAAGATCAATTGACTGATCAAAGCTGTGGTAAAAAAGGAGACGCGGCAGCTTGGCGTCAAAACCTCTGCTGATAGGGCTTTCACCCATGAAGAGTTTGCTCAGATCCTTGAGCTCACTGCCATTGGAGACAGCCTCCAAAGCCTCCAGCACATGGCAATGCTGTGAGTCCAGCTGTACTTGATTGCAAGAGGGGATGACACCTCACACATGAAGAAGGCAAACTTGCAGGCTAGTAGAACATATGCTGGCTATTTTACGATTCAGATGAGGTGGTCAAAGAAAGTACATGACAAGGGGGATTGCCCATTACAACTGCTCATGGGAGCTATGGATCACAGGTACTGTGTACTAATTGGCCTTGCTATCTACCTGGAGGCATGGCTTGGTAGTGGCGCCAGCTGTTTGAGCCAATGACTGTTTTCTGAGGGTGATACTGATTACAGATCTCCAGTGAAGGGTCAGAACAAGGAAGCAGACAAGTGCAAGTTGGCATACCAAAAAGCTCTTAAGACTATCATTGAAGGGGATCAGTTTAGACCCCTTGGAAGGCAGCAAAGACTAGGAACTCATTCAGTTAAGAAGTACTAGGCTACAACTATGGCTAGGAGAGGAGGCGCGACTTGAGATGATGTTAACTACAGAGCTAGATGGAAGACTAAGAGTATGCTAGATTTGTACTTGGATGTGCAGTTGGACTGGCCGGATATCAATGCTGGTAGCAAGCTTTCCCATCGTGGGATTTGCTTGTACAAGGAGAAGGATGACAGTGGACTAACGGATGACTGGTTTTGTGCTTCAGTGGCTCCTGCCATTTGGGGACCTTTTGGGGATGATGTTGCTGATATCCTAGCAAAGCCCTAGCTTTGGGCTTGCTTTGATCCTGCTGTCAGGACTATGTTCCCCTTGGACTGAAGCAACAGATCGTTTGTAGATATGAGTTGCTGCAAGGCCAACTTGAGGATGGGGTGAATCCTATTTGTAGAGCTGAAGTGATTGCTGCCAACATTGATGGAATTGTGTGGCTGGACGATATCCCTGAGAGTGAAGGAGGAGATGGTGGAGGGGCATTTGGTAGAGGGGGGCAGCAGTGGAGGAATGCCATCTATGCCAAGCTATCCACTACTAAAACCAATGTAGCAGAGATGAGGAACCATCAGATCTCAGAGCTTGCTGAGCTTAAAAGGCAGATTGAGATCCTTACCCAGATCATTTGTAGGATGACAATGGTGCCAGCTTGAAGAGTAGGAGGAATACTAGGAGCAAGGCCATCTACAAATCTGTGTCAAGGGGCTCCTGTGGTAGAAAGGCCAGCACTCCTGCATGATCGACCACAAACCATCCAAGCCTTGTGGGATGATTATCAGAATGGAATAGGAGGGAGGAAGACGGCAAGGGAATTCACTGCCATGGAACACAGGCGGGTGAAGTACAAGTGTTGCAATTGAAAGGTTCTTTGGGGATGTATGCAGCGCCTCCTAGACCAGGGGAATGGTGTGAACACAGCCATTGCCAAGATCAAGCGTTGCTAAGGAGACTGTACTATGACAATGCGTCCAGATGAGAGGCAGGGAGGAAATTACCAGCTTCATTGAGTGGAGCAATCAGTTGTTGTTAGCATCGGCGTCGGCGTTCGATTGGTGGATTGTCAAGTGGAGTGGAGTGTGTTGCTATTGGATAGGGGATTCCCCCATGTTGTTGCTGATAGCAGAGTGTTTCAAAGTTCAAGTTTTCATGTACCGAGTGTAGGATATGACCAATCGTATCAGTCTCTAACTGTAATTTCTGTCGTGATATGAACCAAAATGATTTCTGTGTCTGTATTTTGGCGTGTTGTTTGCGGTGATCCGACTTGGAATTTTCTTTGATGCAGATTGATTGGTTGATTCAATTGATCGGATGATCGATCAGATCAATCAACAGACATGTAAGCAATGGAAAATTTCTGTTGTGATATGAATCAAAATTATTTCTGTTTCTGTATTTTGGCGTGTTATTTGCAGCAATCTGACTTGAAATTTCTTTGACGCTCATCCCAGTGGGCTTTGTGCCTCGATGGATTGATCCGTTGATTAATCAATTGATCATGTGGGTCTCTAACTATTCGCAATTAGATGTTATATGTAATTGATGGATAATTTCTGTCATGATCTGAATCAAAATTATTTCTGTGTCTGTATTTTGGCGTGTTATTTGCAGTGATCTGACTTGGAAGTTTTTTAGTTGACTGATTAGGTGATGACTCAAAATTTATCAGGTCAATTGCATGAAAAAAAATTGCATAACTCATCTCAGACATAGTATGAACAACATTGCCACTCAAATTGCAGAAGAGGTACAAGTTTAGTGTTTAATGCCACTTGATTTAAAAAGACTGGTTATGAGCTTAGTTTTTCACGTGTTATTTCAATCACAAGGCTAAAAACTGCCATACAAGCACCTGTCCCTGCTATTGTATATCACTAACAAAGGATCAGTAAGAGTTGGTATTATAGGCAAATGAATCCCCACATTAAGGGCTCTTCATTGATGTATTTGTAGCTTTTTTGTTCCAATGCTTTGGGAGGATGAATGAGCACTCTAATAGCATATACCGGTAGGTAGTACTACTACCGGTAGTAACGATTCATATGTTTTTTAACTTCATCAGCACTTTCACACCTCTGTGGCTCGAAATCTACTGTTTTCATCCATGCGCGGTTTAATTTTGGTGCTGTTTTTGCTGTAGGAATGCCGCGCGGACAGGTTAAGATTTAGAGATTAATGCTACTCGCTCGTGCTCTGTAGATTCTGGTACATTTTCTATGTGTCCACATGGCATTAACCTCTAAACCCGTACTATTTTTTTGAGATCTTGGGAGATCTGTCTTCCAAAGAAGGCAGAAGTCGAAAAAAGCGAGGTATAGCTTGCAAGAGAATATGTGCATAATCTTACTGGTAGTAGAATGATTACAATGGAAATGGAAATTTTTGAGACCCTGACTAGATGTCTCACTCCATCTATGAAAGGTGTCTTGAACTGTGTTGGATCTTCTTAGGTCCTGCTCTAATGCAGGAGGATCATGTATAAGTTGCATATTCAATGTGGAGATGAGATGGAATTACTACTACCAGTACTACTAGTACCAGCACCAGTAATGAGGGTACCCGGTCAATCTCACACTTTTTTTGGTACACCCGAACACTTTTGCCATACACATTTCATACCCTAGCAATACCCGCTAAAGATAGGATCATATTCGACAATTCAAACCCGTGTCCTGATTTCGAGTTGTGTACTCAACCACTAGTAGCCCTCCCATCCACCTGAATACCCGGCCTCCACCCTTAGATCAAACCTAACATTTTAAGACTGAGCCAACTTGGTTGGGGTCACGCTTGCTCTGGTGAGCACTTGTCACTTAAACAATGCTCATGCTAGCATTGAATTTGTGCAATTTATTTTAAAAATTCAGAAATGTTTATTGCGTGCATAAAAAGCAATTCTCTATGTATTTTTACACGCAACAATTTCAAGGAGGACTATTTTCCCATCGAACATTTCACCCCAACTTTCATGGTTTCTTAAAAAAAAACTATTTTACAACTTCATTTCATGCTTCCCCCAGTAATAATTTAGGCTCCCCTCAATTTTTGTTGTTCCCTTACATAACTCATTTTTTGGAATATTATCCTCTATTTGCAATGATATTGCCGTACTAGCGTTATTGCCAATTCCTTCTTAAATGCATTTGCTTATTGATAACGGGTAATCTATTATGTTACATCCATTTCACAATATTCACAGTACAAATATGAAATATCAAAAGAGCGTTATTGCCAATTCCTTCTTAAATGCATTTGCTTATTGATAACGGGTAATCTATTATGTTACATCCATTTCACAATATTCACAGTACAAATATGAAATATCAAAAGATGGCAAACATAGTTTGGTACAAAGATGAAAGTATTTTATCAGCTTTTGCAATAATCTCATTCATAGTATTCAATTTTAATAGAAGAGAAATGTATTGTGCAAACCGGCATAATATAATAATCAACTAACCACAGTACTACAATGTTTTTATCAACATTTACTTTTGTAAACTTTTCATGTATTTGATGTAATATTCGCAGTCCTCATCATCCTTGTTGAGAGTCTCAATCATGTAACATTGTCCCATTTCCTTTTTTCTTGGCTCCTTTTTAATCCTCATCATCTTGTGGTGTATGATTGCCATTTTGCTATTGGTAAGTTTTCAGTAGTTGTATCTCTAAATCTTTTGACTGTTGTTCCTCCCTCCCTTTTTCTATCTCACTTAGGACTTATCTCTAAAGAATTTGCCCTTCCGTACTCCATCCCTCCTTATTACCTGGCTTACTATCAGTGAATTTCTTTCTCTTCTTTTGGCCCTTTGTTGTGTTTAGCCACAAATCGTAGTCATTGTAAAGGAAAAGCAATGAAAATGGTTCATTCCTTGGGGTGAAAATGTTACTGATTGTTGTTCTTTGGAATGATTTTCTTTTGAAGTCTGTCTGTTTTGGTGGCACGGCACCACGAATTCTTTTGACAAAGTGTTGGAATTGAGTTGAATTCTTACGTTGATAGTCCTCTTGCAATTGGTACTTATTGTCAGAGTTCACATTTCTGTTGTCCGTGATTAGAACTGTTGCTGGGAAAATATCTGGTATCTGATCTTTTCTTTTTATTGTCTGTGTCAGTGTTAAGAATACGATTGGGTTAGAGATGATGAAAATGTGTATACTGGCAACCATGATGTTGTTGGCTCTTACCTTTGTAGTTTTTCCTGGCTAAAGTTTGAGCATTGTGTCTGCATGTAGTGATTGTTTGGCAGAAAATTCCACTCCACTTTTGATCATGGACATTCATCGTCTTTGATATTTCATTGTTATTACCTACTTTTGCAATTCTGGCAATCATTGACTGTATGAAGAACACATCTGGCGGAAATTTCATTTTTATGAACATTGTTTCCTTGACATACGGAGTAATGTTTTGTTTCATGTTATACTAGTCATTGGTCTCTTTTGTTGTCCATACAGTATTTCTGTTGAAACTGTTGATACTGTTTGTGGTTTTATATATTTGGCTATGGTTTGTGTTTGTTGGCTCACTTCCCAATAAACTGCTGGTTGGACTGTTTGTTCTGTGTGTAACAACAGTTGTACCCCCCTGCACCGGACTGTGATTTTGTTGTACTATTATTTCTTTGTTAAGTCGTGCATAGACACTTACCATTTTTGCTGTCAATTGTTTTGGCGTGCAAGGTTTATGGGAAGTCATTTGTTTTGGAGTAAGTATGTGGATTTTTTTTCATTCAGACTGTTGCAAATAGCTGTGCTAAGATTATATGTTGTTGTAAGTGCTTGATTTGCTGCATCATGAGAAGTGCTGTATCACTATAACTTCTTGTATTGTTGCACTTGTGAGGGGGTTGTACTGGCGCCTGCCTATCCTTTGTCTGCGTGTACCCTGATAATCAGGAATGTGGTGTTCTGAAAATCTTGGGATGAACGACAACATTATGGAGTTCCCTACCCCATCAATCCATAGGTTCCACCCTTATAGTCATACCCCAAACATAGTAATATTGTATTCTTTTGTTCTTACTATGTTGTATCACGGGTAATCAAATGAATCACCATCTTTTTCGAATGCAAACCCGGCCTCACCGTTGACATTCCATACATATTATTAGTATTTCTCCTACTGTACTCAGTTAAAAGAAAAAAATCTGGAACTGACTGTAGTTTTGCTCTCGTGAGGCTACTACTAGTACTTCACTAACACGTTTCGCGTGTAACTACTAGGTACCGTATGATTATTCGGATCGCACCTCCATCGATGCTGTACGAGTATGTGTGTTAATGACGAAGAGACAAAGTAGGCCTCTGTAGAATTTGTACCAGCTCCAAATGTTCAATATAACACTCATGATCTAAATTGGTCTCATGACTGATTATTTTGATCGAAATTTCCGTTTTTTCTCTCTTTATTACACGAAGTACTTGTAATGAACCTCTATTGCAAACCTCTATTGCGAAACTCAATAATACAAGTACTCGTCGTCACTTCTTTGCTTCCTACTCCATCTAATTGCAACTACTTTAACAGCACTGAATAACAAATAAACATTAAGAAACTACTAATTGAATTACACTGTAGCGTCACTTGTTGTTGCCGCGTAGTAGGGCGACAGGGGGGGAGCGAGCGCTTCGACAAGGCGTCGTCGTCAAGTTCGATTGTGTGTTGTTAAAGCTCTTTTCTCCTGTAGGACTCATCCAATCGATCCAAAACTTGCAGGTCTTATTGTTCTTGTTGTAAGGAAGGGAACCCACCAAATGCGGGCGCCTCTAATGCTATGGTTAAGGAATGGGTTGGTTGAGACCACTTGGTATTGTGATAGGTGTGGTAATGGAGTTTTTTGTGAACTTTTCGTGATTTTCTTGACCAGAAGAATCATAAAGTCCGAAGGGGTTCCGGCGCGCGCAACCCCTGCAAATTGGGTATCTATGGAAAGCTCTTGCTCTTACCAATTCTGGCGCGGTGATTACTTTGGTCAAGAAGTTCCAGCTGGAGAGTAAGATCAATAAGACTAACAGGACCCAAATCGATGGGTGTAGGAGGGGATCGAAGAAAAAAAAGCTGTCTCAAAATGGTCACCCTACTTTACACACATACTCGTACTATTAGCGATTCAGCGAGCCGGGACAAAATGGCCGTTCGCTTTATTTATCTGTCTGTTAGTTGTATGTTAGTTTGTCAGTATGTCCAAATGTCCGTGCGTACATCCGTAGCCACCGGCGCTTTTCTAGATGACTGTACAGTAGGTGTTGTATATCTAAATGTTGTTGTAGTAATCCAGAGTAATGTCCAAATTGATAATAGTAAATCTGCAACAGCGTTGCAGGAATTGAAGAATGAATGAAATTTTTGCAACGGTTGTGCACAAATTGAAAGAATCAAGATTCAGAATTTGTACCTGCTGACAGCCCCTTTGACATCCCACATGTAGTACTAGTACTACCATACTGGTATTCCTAATACTTGTACTCTGTTTAATAAATGAATATGGAAGTGGCTGGTTTGTAATCCATAGTATTTCATCTCAAAACTGACAAATCTGAATACATGCAGCAGCGTTGCAGGAATCAAAATCCTGCAACGTTCCAGGTTCTGTTTCCAAAATCAGTTTCCTTCTTCATTTACGTTAACCATTGTCGCTGTTTGAGATGTGGTTTCTTGCCTGTTTTCTATCATTGTCTGGTTAGGTTTTTGTTGTCCCCTTTAATTTGTTCAAAGTTTTCCAAGGATTTACTGATAATCTGTGTTCATAATGGATTGCCGGTTGTCCAAAATCACAATTCAGATTGTTTTGAAACAACCAAAGATCTTTTTGGCCCAACAGTTTTCACATCAGGTTCTACAGTCTTCATATCAGGTTTGACAGAAGCAATGAGTTCATATAGGACACATAGTTCCTGTTTGGGATCAACACAAGGAAATAGCAAACATCGATTGAAATCTGCATCCCATGACGCTCTACCAGTTACTCCCCCAGACAATGATTCTCAAGCAGCCGCAACAAAAGATCGTGATGGACCACCACCAGCAAAGAAGAGATGTCAATCCAAATCTCCATCAAAGGTCACACTTTCAGCTATTTCCCAAGAAGCCATTCCTGAAGCAGCTGCCACAAAACATGATGCCAGTTCATCATGACCAAACAAGGGACATGGTGTTCAAGGTGGATCAGCAGAAGGAAAGAAGAAAGGTAAATCTGAATCTCCATCAGAGGTGTCGCAAAAACTTCCAGCAAAGAAGACATGACTTTCATCAAAGGTCGCACCTTCAGTTACGCCTGAAGTCATTCTTCCTGTACCAGATGCCACAAATCTTGCTACCGGTTCATCAAAACCAAACAAGGGACAAAATGGTGTTCAAGGTGGATCAGCAGAAGGAAAGAAGAAAGGTACTAAATCCAAATTTCCATTAGATGTTTTACAATATGTTCCTGGCGGAGTTCTTCCTGCAGTGGCTCCTTCAACACTCATAGGGAACATTCCAGGTAGTCTTTTTCTACCTTCTTGTTCTACTCCCTGAAAAGATGTTCCTCAAGCAGCTGCAATGAAAGTTCATACTGTGTCACAACGAGCAAAGAACAGACACCAATTGAAACCTCCACTGCAATATGCTGTTTCAGTTAGCCCCCAACATGGTCCTCCTCCTTCAACTAGTACAAATCAGGGAGCTTCTGTTCCCATCACAAATCAGGAAGATGTGGATTATCGAGAGTATCTGAACTCTGAGGAAAAAATCTTCAATTGGCACTGCATGGTCAGTTGTATGCAAGTACGGAGTTTGTCAAGGCCTTAAGTTCAGATGTCACAGCCTTCTTTAGTCAGTTGATGACTAAGGTTTACATTGTGTCCAAAATTATTCAATCAAAATCAATGCCTGATTTCTGCAAGATGTCTTTGATGACAAGTGATTCTACGAAAAAGAAAAAGAAGAAAAAGAGAGGTTGTTGAATACTTTGGGTCCTATACCTTGTCAAATAGATGTGATGGTCGATTTATTTCTCTTCGAAACTGACAATGGTATCACTGGGAAGTTGGCAGAATTGGGGAGAAATGAAATAACCAATGGATTCAAGGACTATGAAATGAAAACTAAATGGGAAAATTAAAAGCTTCTGCTATGGTGGTATGTTCATGGCAGAAGACAAGTTGGGGGCATAAAACCCCGTTTGTATGGTCGTAATGTGGTAAACTACAAAACAATTAAGAAGTACATGGTAGTGTACTGGGAGATCCTTGTTTGGTGCATTGAGAATGTCAAATATCCCCCTGTGCCTGAAACTATGGAGAAGGGTTTGTATTTCTTTACCAAACGTGACAACAGCTCTTTACGCCAATCAGGAGAGTATGCTGGTGTTATGAAACAATTCTTGGATGACCTTACTGCAAAGCCGGAACTCAGGGTTTCAATGAGTCATAGTAGCTACAATCAGAATACCTTAGACACTTATTTCAAGCCAAAGCAAGTTGAATGCTTAGAATCCCTCCACAATGACCAACTAGAGTTTGTTCCTTGGAATTTACCTCCAAATGTTCAGATGCTGAAGGCAAGGGCTTGGTACTCCCATGGTTGGTTGGGTGGGAAAAGCGACAATGAAGTTCCTGTCAAAAGTGTTCTGTTGGACACAGAGAATGAACCAGAAAGCAACACGTTACTTCCCCATGATGATGATGGTAAGTGGTCGGAGGACAAGGGCAATAAGAGTGATGAGGGAAAGATGGACAAGAATGTAAATGGAAAGACAGAAATTGACAAAGATGCAAACTAAAAAAAAAAATGGTGATTTGAAACCAGCAGCCAAGAAAAAGATGCTAAAAAAGGGGGACAAAAGAAAAGTCTATGGGAACTGGAAACAATGACAAAATGTTGAATGAACCAGGGAAGACAAAAAAACTCTATTGAAACTGGAAACAATGACAGCAAATACAATTTCCAACCAACAGTAGATGGAAAGCCATCCCACAACAGAAATATGAAACTTCCTCCCACAAATCAGACACAGCCACTAGCCAAAAATAGCAACAACAAAAAGTTGAAAAACAAGTTGAACCGTTGAATCATATTCTGGATGTAACTGTGTCCAAGTTTCCTTTGATAGGTGGACGAGGCTATTCAATGTGTAACGTTAAGGTCATGGGTAAAGCCCTGGATCCAGAGATTGTATATCCTACTTATCAAATTGGTGAGGCAGTGTATGTTGGCGATAAGAGTCAGAGTGGATTGGTCTATGATTATCTTTCCAAACCATACAAAGGTTATGATGCATACCCCAGCTGCCAGCTTCTATTCCCTGCTGACGATGGGAATGGTATGTTTTTGTGGTTCCCTTTCTTTGAAGTGGCACCTTTGAGGGAACAAGATTGTCCCATTTATACTATATCTGGTTTAGTACAATTTTACAGAGAGGAACCTGGGAAGGATGAGGCTGGGGAGGGTGCTGGGAATAAAGTTAAGGGTCAGTCAGGTGAAGCACGGTATAACAGCAATGAGAACTCTTTGTCCCACTCCTCTTCTGACTCAAGCACCTCTAAAAATGAGAAAAACTTGGAGTCAGGTAAGGCCCAGCGTAACAACAAACGGAACTTGTCCTCTTCCCACTCCTCTGCTGACTCAAGTACCTCTGTCAACGAGAATAACTTGGAATATAATCCGGAGGACAACTACACTGATGATGACAATGAGGATGAGGATTACTAACATTTATCACTCCATCACATGAAATAAATGTAGATAACTATTATCCTAGTAATAATACACGGTGACAGTCATTTGTTGATAACAAAAATTAACTAATTACTAGTAATAATCCAGTCAAAACAGTACCCATACTACTAGTCCATGATTGTGTAGCATTGAATTTGACAGTTGCTTTTGATGTAGAGGGGTTGTTACAAATCATATAACAAAAAATTATAACTCATTTTTGTATTCCTTCCAACAAAAAGAAATAAGCAGATGATTACTAGTACTTCAGAAGGGCATTAGTAGTACATCTGTTGGTTCCTCGGCATATGATGGGGTATCATTGAATTACAAAATAATAGAAAGATCAGGATTGTATTGTTGCTCAGTATGAAACAAAATGATTATTCTTACGGTGAGATTCTTAAATCATGTACATAAATTACTAGTTCAACAGCAATCGTGAAATGTTTCTCCTCTCATTTGCAACACAAAATAATTATTCTTACTGTGAGATTCTTAAATCATGTACATAAATTACTAGTTCAACAATCTTGAAATGTTCCTCCTCTAATTTGCAACACAAAATGATTATTCTTACTGCGAGATTCTTAAATCATGTACATAAATTACTAGTTGAACAATCTTGAAATGTTTCTCCTCTCATTTGCAATGCATAAAAAAGAGGAAACCACCACATCTGGAAATAACAGTACAATTACTGCTGTTGGTAGTAAAAGAAATGTCAATGCACCAAAAAAAGGATGTGTGTACTCAATCCAAGTAGTACTCTTGTGTGCAGAGGATAGAGGACACAAACCACTGACCTCAGTGTCATCAACATCAACCATTTGTGCCAGTATTGAGGAAAGTTATACTATTTAAAGTCTGTCAGTATTTGAATCATTTAGTTGCTGTGTCACTTGGTACTACTGGTATGCACTTGGCATGTTCAGGAAGAAGTATCCACAGCCCCAAAGTGAACATAAACGGTATGGTCCAACAAGTTGATCATTCTGGGTTTGAGTATACAATCACAATTACTTGGCAGGCAACTGTCCAAACGTAGAAATATCAGGAAGATGGAAAACAAAACAGAATCCATGACAAAGAGGACAAAAAAACACCACGGATGCCTATGTTTTCCGCCAAGTACAAAAAATGCATGAAAGAGCTCCAAGAGGAAGACCTAAACCCGTTTTCATATCATTTCGAAACTGGATTTGACAGGCTATGTTCCATAAATGGGCTCTTGGTACTCACAAACCTTGACAGATGCAAGCAGATGTGTGCTGCAAGAACAAGACTGAACAGCAGCAAAGGACAATTTGACAAAGATTAAGCTTTGTTGATTTGGGAAGAAGCCGTGAAGTATGTCAGCAAGGAAGTGTTTCTGGAACATGAGGAAGGCAATAGTGTCACTATGGACCACATGTAGGCTATGGGTATCATTCTTTTGTACATTTTATGCAGATATCCTGCACTGAAAGATACAGAGGACATCAACTGCTACAACAATCTTTGTATCAAACCAGAAGTAGAATCAAGAGAATGAACGAGACTGGAACAGGAGGGTCATCCATTCCCAGCAAAAGAATGGTGTAATCTCATGCCACTGGCAAGAGAGCACATAAAACATTTGTATACATTTTCACCCAGGGAACCGGCCCTGAACTCAAACAGCATTTTTTACTTACCTGCAACGCTGTTGCACAATTTGGAAAGAGCTGTTAATTAGTTCAATGATCCCAAAATAAAACTAAAGAAGTCTGTTGGACCCAAAATAAAACTGAAGAAGCCAAATTGTTTCTTGTGGTTTCCTGCAACGCCGTTGCACGATTTGGAAAAAGTCATTAATTAGTTCAATGATCCTGAAATGAAACTAAAATGCAACTTCCCGCAACCTTGTTCCACAACATGGAAAAACTAAAAACAGTTGGTTTGCAGAAAGTCACAATTGGACTGCCTCTGAACAGCAGCACCATAATGACTGGCTATCCTCCCCATGTCACCAAGTAGCCATGAGTTATTTCCTAAACAAGCCTCACAGAATATCTCTGCTGCTCTCTTTGCGCAACCAAGTTGGTACATATGGAGCCTCTCTCCTGGTGATGCTATATGAATAGACAAAAGTGTAAGCATCTGAATGTAAAGCATACCAATGTACTGGCTCCCCTTTTTCTTTGCTGTATGTATTGATTCGGAGACATTCATTTACAGAAAGTCACAATTGGACTGCCTCTGAACAGCAGCACCATAGTAACTGGCTATCCTCTCCATGTTGCCAAGTAGCCGCGTGTTATTTCCTAAACAAGCCTCATGGAAGGTCTCTGCTGCTCTCTTTGTGCAACCAAGTTGGTGCATATGGAGCCTCTCTCTTGGTGATGGTAGATGAATATTATCTGTGTTTTCTCCAAAATCAAGATCATAAAATGTGTTACCATTATGTACACTGTGGCGGGACACATTTTTGAAATACTTTTCAACATTCACTCCTTTGTCCCTATAGGAATAGTAAAACTGAACATCATCCATAGACGGACAGAATCATACTCTTCCCCATTATTGTCCTTTGGCACCTTAATCTTCCCTCTTTTAATTGGAACGGGGACCTTCAGAACATTGACACAAGCATTATTACCAAGTGCCCTTGGACAATTGCAATGACTACATATCATCTTGGTATTGGTGGTTTGAGAGTGTCCACAATGTTGGTTGTGCTGGAGTGTATCACCAAAAAAATACGCTACTGCAAATTTCATTGAAACAAACCATTTCTTCTTTCCCATGCATCCGGCCAAGAGTCCCGGCTTAAGGTGTTGAAAATTCCAAGTGTCATGTTCAGTGGGGCGAGGGCCATTTGACCACTAGTGTTGATTGTGATTCCATCCATGTAGAGAATTATAGGAACCAAAATTTCATTGCTATATTTGTTGCATCCCTTTTCCCAAGTATTGATCCACCATTGGCTGTGATGGAGTTCATATATCAATGTTACCTTGTAGCTCCAGATAGCGGACCGGTAAGGTTGGGTCTTCAGCATGGGAGAAATATAGATTTTCTACCTTTACCAATGTGACGTTGGTTAATAGTGAATGAAGTGCTTTTTGGAATGACTGCACGTAGATTTGTTTATGCCCTACAATATCAGCACCAATTGATTTCTTATAATACCAATCAATAAGATGAGGTTCAAAGCCATCACCTTCTATTTCAGGCACAGTTGCATAAATGTCCTTCATGACTCTTGACCTGGTCTTTATTAGATTTTTTTTGTCCATGAAAACAAATGAAGACACTCCAATTTGATAGCCCATTCATACAATTCCTTCTCTGCAACTAAATGTATGATATGATTCTGCATGATTTTCATTAACTTGATCTTCACCTTGACTTTCTTTGATACATGCCTCCAGCAATTGGAGTCATAATTGCCATGTTTGAATCAGGAGGGGATCATCAACAGTCATGTTGTTGCCTTCTCCATTGACACTCAAAGGGAGGGGGAGGGCTTCCCTGTCAATTCCTTCTGTGTCATCCTCATTATTAGGAGAAAAACAATAATCATCAGAAACAGAGTCATCATCATTGTTTAATGCCCAACCAATCAAGGTTAGGGGTGTTTGTTAGACCTATTTTTTCACTAGCATCCCCTTGCTTCTTTTTCTGTAGCATCCTCTTGCTTCTTCAAACTTCTGATGAACAGGGCAGATGCAAAATTGTCTACCCCAACACACTGGTAGTAATAAGAATAGCATGTGCCGGGGTTACATGAAATAAGGTCCAGAAGAGCAGGCAAATAAATTACTCCTGTCTTCTTTCTTCATCATGCAGTAAACAATGGGGGTTTCTTCTTCTTGGCGACCTTCTTTCTGTAGCCGGTAGTAATGGTGGGAGGTGAGTACAAGCAGCACTGTTTACAATAAACCTGATAATTAGGAATGTGGACCATTGTTAGTAGCCAGTAATAATAGAAATGAGGAACCAATTCAGATTCAGAAATTGTGACCATGCACTATTTGTTTCAGGCATCACATTGAGTTTCTGGCCACCAGATTGGAAAAAGTTGCCAGTGGGGTAGGAAGATATACTGTGTGTAAAAATATTATGAGTTTGACATTGATTTCAAAAAATGGATGAGATTTCAAAGGGGGACCAGTGGAGTTCAGCCCACATATGCACACAATTCCCCAAGAACCCTGAATCTCGTTTGTGTGACATACTGGATGCATCCAAAATTACTACGGAGAACCAAAGATCATATTTCTTTATCATAATGAATCAGCAAGATTGATATCAATTTGCGCACTTTCTCATTGGTCAGATGAACCTAAAACAACTTTGTTTACTAGTGGGGAAATCCCAATCAATATCTGAATCCCACAAACAACCAAAGCTTGCAATCACTTCTAACTTCTCTAGACAACGTCCCAAGGCCAAGTTTTTGAACTAGATATTGCCATAGTGACAACTCAGAGAATCAGAAAGTGCAGGTTTGATTCCAATTCCAATTACTTTGACCATTTTTTTGTTTCCTTGTTGAATCTAGGTTGAATTTAGGAGGAAATTGAACTTCAGTTCAGTTTTCAATGTTCTGGAAGGTTTGGAAAAAGCTTTATGCAGTTGTATTCAGATACTTGGCTGGCTTATCAAGAGTAAAGAAATTACACAACATCATTGCTCTTAGTCTGAAAAATATCTTCTCAATTATTGCTTATTAATATGGTGGTATGAATACTACTCATGAATAATTTTCCATAGGGAACAGGTCATTGTAATTGAACACTATCCATAGTGATCCTCAACAAATGGTAAACACTAGTAGTAGTAGTAGTAGTAGTAGTACTCCTCCACCATGCCTGACTATTGATTAAGACAGTGTACTTCCAGTTGTGCACATTCAAAAGAAAACAAGAAACTCTGGCTGATCATAACTACTAAATGCGAGCAATATCCCCTCAGAATCAACACAAATCTCATTGTATTAGTACTTTTAGTCTATCAAACCTGAATTCACATTTCCTCAGCAGACGAGTGTCGTCTCAATTGTTACCACTATCTACTAGTAGTGGTTTACTACTACTAGTACTAGTAGTAGTACTACTATGACTAGTATTATGCTGCACAACTCTTCTTCCTTGTTTGTTCCTCTTGTTCTGGTACTAGCTACTACTAATAATAAGAAGCAACGACAGCAACACGAACAACAAGAAGAAGATGATGCATCATTTTGAAGAAGAAATGATTCTTATCCAGATGGTGGTGGTCGTGCTAGTAGTAGTACTACTAATGCTGACGCAGCTGGAACTTGCTTGCTAGAATCGCTTCTTTCTACCGCACCCCGGTGATGATCGATTCATTATGGAGAAGGTCAAACTCTGGTTAATGACTTCGCAATTATTAATGTTCTTGTTCTTGTGGTACAAAAAGAAGAAGAAGAAGTAAGATTACAATTACGACCTAACCGCATTAGTACGAGGAAGTATCGTAGTTCCGCACTCTAGTAGAGGTCTACAATTAGATGATGAAAAAAGAATGTTTTCTTACGATGTGACTGATTCACGTTTAGCTGAAGATGACACGTCAATTTTATTTTATTTCAACCAATGAAAATGATGCGTTTATAAATTTAGTGCGATTGACCCATACTTGGCGAAACAGTCCTCTTAATTGACAGCACATTTATTCGGAGTAGCATTTGTGAAAAAAATTGACCACAGATTTGGATCGTGCTACCCGATGCAACGGCCGGAAATCCATAATGATGTCGACAACTTGATGGCAACCGGGTTTCACAGATAGTGTCGTGCGAAAAAGCCGTTTGATAACGTCGCATCAGTCGGAGACGACCATCCATCTCCGTCAGTCATGCGTCATGCAAACTATTGATAATCCTCAAATTCATAAAAACCATAGGCACTTCGTTTTGACTCACAAATAGCAAAACGCAGCAATTCAAACTCACGCAAAACCAAATCAACAACATCCTTCCACCATGACAAAAATTGTATTCAACGGAGCATTTGCCTTCCTTGTTTGGCTTTCGCTTTTCACGAACGTATGCCTTGGCTTCGCACCAATGACAACAAATTCTATCGGTTTCCGTACGACTCTACATTCTGGTGTTGTCGTTGACAGTCCGAAACCCACGACTGCACTGGCCGTAACTCCCGACATGGAGGCAGAAGTCTTAACTACGATGGCACATGCCACCATGGACTTTTCAGGTTACTTTAGCCCATCGAAGAGTTTGATTCGATTGTTCATGGTCGTCGGTAGAGTATTTGTCATCTCGGCAGATTACGTTATCGACCACTCGATCCGCCCAGAGGAGCTAGCGATTCAACTCATTCTCATGGGCATTGCTGTCAAGGAGCTCGTTGTCGATCCTCCTGCAAACTCAAACCAAGCGAAATGATTTTGATCCGTTTTGATCCGGAAAGACCAAATACATAGAATTAGACAGACGGACATAGAGTCCACCACCCATAGAAAAAAACCCGTAGAAAAACATACAGTGACAAAAATATGAACATACGATCACATCAAAGAAGACATACAAGTAAATAAACGATAGACATACAATCCCATACAATAATATTAACATACAATTACATACATTACTCATTTATGTCCTGACGGAACTATAAAACGGAGTAGAGAGAGTAATAGAATACCACTGTGTTGCCGTAGACTCGAACTGTAAAGAGGCTACTTCTTGTGCGAAAAAGGTGATTTGCGATCAAGATTCCCTTCATTCCGGAGTCTTCGGAAAAAGGGTTATAAAAGAGAGCACTTTCAAAACATCGTAGAATGCCATACTGAATCGTCAGAGTCATTTAGGCGACCTTTTTTTAGTTTGTGACGAAGTTAACGGTATTGGTGCGAGAAAGAAACCAAATAATTGCATCGCGAGCATTCAAACCAAAATACCGTTTCTCCAATATTCCAAATACGATCGCCAACAGTAGACTCGTCAGAATTGTCCGTCTTAGTCGACGCTTCATCTGTGACCAACCAACTTATCAACCTCGCAATAACAAAGGAGGGGAAAATACGATTTCGACTGGTAGGCAGAACCGAATTGCTAAAGAACTAAACTTTTGCTTTGTAGTTTCGTCAGGTACGCCCAATTCCACAGGTGTTATTCGTAATTTCTGAGCATTTTCTTGTTATTCTACGTGTTGAATTTCGTTGGTTCTTTTCGACAGGGTAGTCCTTTCTCGATATTTCCAATCATCAACTCACGATCGTTTCGATTTCCATGGTAGGAGTACTAGGATTATTGACAGCGACTTCATTAGGCAGTGTTACCCTACCTGTTGACTGATCGCGGAGGTCAATAATGCAGTATTGCTTGAGCTCATCTTATGTGAGGAGAAAAAGTAATTTGATTCCATTGTAGGCTTCGTGTACACGGGAATGATAGAACAGGGCATTGATTTGAACTTTTACAGCAAGGAAGCGTTAGATGTACTAAACTGTGCGCGTAAATTCTACTTCTTATTCTTTTAAATGCACCAAGGACTTTTGAGTAAAGTTTTTCGGTTCTTTTCATCATGGTTTCCATAAATTCTTTTTTGTGAACACGTTTTGAGATTTTCTATGATTCCCGAACCTCTTGCCCCCATTGCTGCTTCCTCCCTTCGTGCTTCATTTGCGAGCAGTCTCGTAGTTTTCTACAAACCAATCCACAGATTCTTGAATACCATCGGGCATGGAGGTGAATTTGTAGTCGGGCCGGTACTTTCGAAGCTTTTTGTTGCAGGCAGTCTTCTTGTATTGACCATCTGCCTTGCTGGTATCAAAGTCTACCTTCCCTTCGAACTTCATGGCCTTCGCTACGGCCAGGGCAACGTCCTTGATGGAAACCTCGGCTTCCTCGTCGACACTTAGAATGATGGGATCGGCTTCGTCGTACTCTCGGGTGACCCACACCGTGAGCTCTGCGAGATCGCGGTTGTAAATAAATTGTCGAAGAGGGGTTCCGGTGCCCCAAATACAGAACGGGGTATCATCTGTCTTGGCTTTGTAACACTTGTGGATCAAACCCGGAATGACATGACCCTTTTCGATGGAGAAGTTGTCGTGTTTGCCGTAAATGTTCGTGGGGATGATGGAAGTGAAATTGCATCCGTATTCTTCTTTGTAGGCGCGGTTCATGGTATCGATCATGCGTTTGGCATAGGCGTATCCCGCATTGGAATGATGGGGTGGTCCGTTGTGAATCATGGTCTCGTCAATGGGATAAGTGGTCTTGTCTGGGAAGATGCAGGTGCTCAACATGCCAACGAACTTGTCGACTTTGTAAATCCTGCAGCATTCCATGATATTGTCGTTCATGATAATGTTTTCGCGATAAAACTCCACCTTTTGGGCCATGTTGGCAAACAGACCTCCGACCTTTGCGGCCAAGTGGATGACATGGGTCGGCTTGTGCTTTTCGAATATAGCCTCCGTCGCTTTGCGATCCGTAAGATCCCCGTCCTTGCTCGACAAGAAGATCCAGGTCTCTCCCTCCTTTTGGTTAGCGTTGTCGTTTTCCGTCACGAACTCCTTGATTCCCTGGCCAACGAGACCGGAACCACCGGTGACCATCACAACCGTAGGCTTTGTTGCTTCGTCGCTCATGTTGAATTGTTCGGTGTTGAGACCAGTTGCTTATATGAAGTCTATGAAGGTTATTATGGTTCTCTCCACAATGTACCGGTGCCTTCGTACTAGTCCAATAAATCAGGGTCATCCGATACCGTACGGCAGTCTTCGGAGATACCTACCGTAGCGTGGGTAAAGGAACGAATCGTATCTCAGGGTAGACAAAGAATACGCCATTCCATCGGCATTCTCATTACCGTAGTACGAAGTATTATATGGCCGTTGAGTCTTGTTTAGATGAAAAATACATAAGGGAGAGTTTAGGACCTACCGGTAATCTTACCGTACGTACCATACAAGAGGGGTCATAATCTTTGACGACTTTCAGCTGGAATTGATGTACGGTACCGGTAGCGAGCCGGATGAAAGGAATGGTAGTGCCACGTGGTACGGCCTGCAGAACACCCTTGAGTACAGCAGCAGCGCACGTACCGTACGATAAGAAAGATCTCAATGTATCAGCGACATCGGTATGATACCATACGGAACGTTCCCCGTAGGTACAGTTCGAATCTTACTGTAAGCAGCGACGAATTCTGTAAGCAGCGAATTACAGTCAAAATTACAGTCGAATTTACAGGCCAGCGCTAACAAACCTGTAAAGGATTCCTCCAGCAAAAGCTGGGCGGGATACAGCAATCGACTCACTCTTTTTGCTCCTAATCGATAGTAGTAAAATAAGTAACTAGGAAACACGTCCTGGTCCAATAGTTATCCTATTGTACCAGTACGACAAGCCTATCTGTCCTGGTACGAGTAAGTGTGTAAAATAGGGTGACCGTTTTGAGACAGCTTTTTTTTACGAACCCCTCCTACACCCATCGATTTGGGTCCTGTTAGTCTTATTGATCTTACTCTCCAGCTGGAACTTCTTGACCAAAGTAATCACCGCGCCAGAATTGGCAAGAGCAAGAGCTTTCCATAGATACCCAATTTGCAGGGGTTGCGCGCGCCGGAACCCCTTCCAACTTTATGATTCTTCCGGTCAAGAAAATCATGAAAATTATTGAAAAAACTCCATTTACACAACCACATCATACCAAGTGGTCTCAACCTAACCATTCCTTAACCATAGCATTAAATCGACCCGCTACTTGGCATTACCTTCCTTACACCAAGATCAACAAGACCTGCAAGTTTCGGATCGATTGGCCAAGTCCTTTAGGAGAAACAAGCTGGAACAACAGCAACAACGACGGCGAGAAGGCAGGGCAAAAACTGCAAAAACTCCCAACATCCTCCCATAGCAGCAACAAGGATCCCTCTGCTCGCGGAAACAACAAGCAAGCGCCGCTACAGGGTAAATCGATACTTATCAAGGAGAAGGAGACCCCCAAGTTGCGACTCGATCCGCCCAGTCGTTTTGAAAAAAACAGCCACAGCCACACTGACACCCCCAAGGGCCCAAAAAACAACGTCGAAAATCCCTTCATATCAGGAACAAGGATCCCTCTGCTCGCGGCAACAACAAGCAAGCCCCACTACAGGGTAAATCGATACTTATCAAGGAGAAGGCAACCCCCAAGTTGCGACTCGATCCGCCCAGTCGTTTTGAAAAAAACAACCACAGCCACACTGACACCCCCAAGGGCCCAAAAAACAACGTCGAAAATCCCCCCATAGCAGCAACAAGGATCCCCCTACTCGCGGCAACAACAAGCAAGCCCCACTACAGGGTAAATCGATACTTATCAAGGAGAAGGCAACCCCCAAGTTGCGACTCGATCCGCCCAGTCGTTTTGAAAAAAACAACCACAGCCACACTGACACCCCCAAGGGCCCAAAAAACAACGTCGAAAATCCCCCCATAGCAGCAACAAGGATCCCCCTACTCGCGGCAACAACAAGCAAGCCCCACTACAGGGTAAATCGATACTTATCAAGTAGAAGATGCCCCCCAAGTTGCAGATCGATCCTCCCGGTCGTTTTGAAAAAAACAACTCCAGCAACAACAACACCCCCCAGGGCCAAAAAACTCCCCCTACAGCAGCAACAACAACACACACAGTTGGCGCTGTGGCAAGGGGAGCCTCCCTTCCCCCGTGCAAGTTAACAAATAACGCGGCTGTTATTCTAAACCATTCACACACTGGTACTATCACCACAGCGACTGCTATGTTAATTGCGGGATTTACAAAGGAAGAGAGCAAGAATCGCTCCCTACAGAAGAGAGTATTGCGCAAGAAGGCCAAACTCTTGGAAGACCAACAAAACAAGAGGCCCACTCCCCCCCCACCGCCGCCGCCACCACCCCCTGCTGTTGTTGGTGGTGGATCGAATGGTACCAGCGTTTCGACTGTAACCAATCCAAGTGGACTGTTGGATCCCCCCCTCGAAAAAAAAACGCCGAATAACAACAACAACAACAACAACAACAACAACAAAAGAGCCCATACTGCCTCAAGCAACACCAATGGAAGCACATTGTCGACGACGACGACGGCAACAAGAGCAGCGCCAGCAGCGAGTACAGCAGCGAGTACAGCAGCGAGTACAGCAGCGTTTTTGGAAAAGGAAAACTCCACCCCCCCCCCACCTTGCAAAAAGAAGAAACTCACTCCACCCACATTGTTGTGTCTGAAACGAACAAAGCGGACTCCACACCAAGTCTTATGTGATTCAGCTAATGATCAAGCTATCAGGGTTCGATTCAACCATGCATGGAATGAAGCAAGAAGGAAATACAAGCACCAGGTGCAACTCCCAAAGGGTGTGGCTCGTTTGTCAGCGTCACAAATCTGCGACAAGGTAGATGAATTGTACGGTGTAAGTATTAACCCGAATACATTGCGGAATCGAGTTCGGGAAGGACTCATGGGTCCACCACGCAGGGGGCGAAGACCGGTGCTTGCAGAAGCGGTGGAAGATGCAATTGCAGATGCAATTGAAACGTATGTTGCATTGACCGCAGCGGGGATGAAGGAAAAACCTGACCGGCAGGTAATCCTACAGAAGCTCACAGCGTGCATAACTAACGGTGTCATTCCAGCGCCACTGACTGATCCTGTTTCGTTATTCAGAAGGCTGCAACCACGGTTTGCAGATGGGGTGGAAGTATCTAACCTGAATTCGCAGATGGAGGAACGGCGTGCAACATACGGAACACATAAAAATATTAACGAATGGTTTACAACCCTAAAAGAATTTTTCCTTGAGATGGGCTTCGCACGGTTGCCGACGAAGGAGGAGGTCGCTGGTGGACACGAAGGAGAGCTGTATTTCCCCCCTGAACAACTTCAACGAATAATCAATGTGGATGAAACGGGGCTATCACTGGACACGACGACGACAAAGTCTGGCGGACGTCCCGTCACCCAGTATGGACCTAGCAGCAGGGATCTTCCTGTGGGAGCAAGCCGTGCGAATAAAAGCAGTCACCGCATAACACTCCTCTGTGGTAGTTGCGCTTCTGGAGATCCCATGCCCCCCCATTTTCAGTTGAAAAGTATGGCTAAAGATGATTCGAACAAGCGGATTCAGGATTCGTTTTTGGAAGAGCTCGAACATCATTCAGTCATTGGAACATGGGGGTTCAAGGAACCAACAGAGCGGTGGAGTACAGTGAATTGTAATGCTAGTGCGGGGATGGATGGTACTGAGTTTACGAAGGTAGTGAAGGATGCATACATGCCATTATTTCCAGATCTGGCTCCCGTACCTGGAAAGCGAGTAGTGATGTTGGTTGATTCGGGTCCAGGACGGGAGGAAAATGAGTTGCAAATTATTACCGCCCCCGAAGGACTCTATTTACTTACTGGAGTTCCGAATACAACTCATATTTGGCAACCGACGGACCAGAACTACGGACTGTTTAAAACTCTTTTCCGCAACAACAAGACAATGCTGAATGACTCACGCCGGGCGAGAGAGCTTACCATGCGCGCTCACGATATTCCGCGGCTTGTATTTGGGGGACGCGAGGTGGACGAGAACAAGGGAGGTTACATCACTTTGAACAGGGCGTTTCACGACTCATTTTCTGTGGAAAAATCAAAGGCTATCTGGCGCCACATCGGTATTGTCCCTTTCACACGCAATTGTCTAGGGAATCGCAATGTAGCTCACGAGGTGACAGTACGGAATGGTTCTGTAGACCTTGGTGCGGATCCAATGACAAGAAAGTTACTTGATCTTGAACTTCGCAACAGCAAGGCAGTAAAGTACATCACCGAATACGGATTGAAAGGGGAAGCGTTTGCTGCAAAGGCACCACGAAACAACGAGAAAGAGAAGATTGCATCTACTAAACCGGGTTCGAATGAGCGGATATTGAAATTGGCAAAAGCAAATACGGCAGGACAGAAATTCCGTATCACCGGTGGATTCGTCACTAACTCCAAGGATGTTTGGAAAGCGAAAGTGTTGAAGGAACGTATGAAAAAAATTGCGACGCTGAAGACTACAAAGGCGCGCGCGGCTGCTTTTGCAAAGAAAAAGGGTGCAGCTGAGGCCTTAGTTGCAAAGTGTGGGGGCGAATTTGCTAGACTAGCGGTGCAAGATTTGAAAGTGATATATGATTGGAAGTTTGGAAAGAAGGTTGCTGCTGGAATGAAAAAAGAACATGTTGTTGCTGCTCTAGTGAAAGCAAAGGATGATCCGCCGGTGGGCGCAGTGGAGTGGAGTGAGGAGCGCGATGGCGCTGAGTTGCAGCGGCTGGAGAAAGCAGAGATCACCATGAAAGAAACAGAATTGGGGAAGGCTATGGCAGAGAAATTAGAGAAGTGTGTTCAAACAATTAAGGAGGTGACTCCAGAGATGCTGGAGATAGCAGCCCTGGATGATGGAAAGATTGAATACATTAGAAGGATGCAAGCAACAAGGGTGGAACAGGAACCAACGCGCGATTTGGAGATTAGAGCAGTGTAATCAAGAATGGTGTCGACGCGGCATCATCATCGTCGTCGTCGTCGTTTTTGCCCTTTCTTCTTGTTGTTCTTTCGCCCCTTCAACGACGACGACGATGGCAACGATCCCCCCCCCAGTGTGGTGCAATTGAATTAGTTAATTTAGTATCTGTTATTTGTTTGTTATTCAGTGCTGTTAAAGTAGTTGCAAATAGATGGATTAGGAAGGAAAGAAGTGACGACGAATTTCAAGTTTTGCAATAGAGGTGCAAAAATTCGTCTCGGAAATTTCGAACAAATCGGTTCGAAATGAGTCATGAGACCAATTTAAATCATGAGTGTTATATTGAACATTTGGAGCTGGTACAAATTCTACAGAGGCCTACTTTGTCTCTTCGTCATTAACACACATACTCGTACCCTAGCCTTGCCTATTGTACCCGTACAGCAGGCCTAGCCGGTTAATCGTCTCCACAAACCAACGTCACATAAACGATGCTCATGCTTTCGTCAAATTCGTCAAAACATTTTGTTGCGGGCACAATAAATAATTCTCTACCTATTTTTGCACGCAACAATTTCATGTTGGTCTATTTTCGCCACCGTCTTTTTCAACCCCATTTTCACGCTTGCTTAAGAATCTTTCTATTCTACAATTTTGTTTCAAGCTTACCCCGATAATATTTATTCGCCATTCAATTTTTGTTTTTGTCCACACAAAACTCATGTTTTGTAATAATATCCTTTGTGTACAATGATATTGTCGTAGCATAATTAAGATTGTTTTCATAAATGTACGAGCTTCTTGATAACTATCAATCTATTCTGTTACGTCGCTTTCACATTACTCACACTACGTTTTCGAATATCAAAAGCCAAGAACCCTATTTTTTACTAATAATAAACTATTTTATTTGCATTTCAAATACTCTTCGACATTTTACAATATTCACCCTACGCTTATCAAATACCGAAATACAACAAATATTTTTTGTAACAAATATGAAAGTATTTTATCAGCTTTTGAAATTATCTCGTTTATTGTATTATATTCGAACAGAAGACCTGGAACAATATTGTGCAAACCATAAAATAATAATGAACTAGCCGTTCTACTATAATGATGTTGATATCACCAATTACTCTTGTTCGATTTTATTGTATTCGATGAAAAATTTGTAGTCCTCATCATCTTCGCCGAGAATCTCAAGCATGCTACGTTTTTGCTTCCGTTTTTTCCCCTCTTCGTCCTCCTCCTTATCTTGTTGTTTACGATTGCCATTTTGCTTTTGGTACATTTTAAGTAGTTCCGTCTCTAATTCTTTTGACTGTTGTTCCTCCCTTCGTTCTTCTAATTCGCTTACTAGGTATTCGTAAAGATCTTGTCCCTCGTTACTCCACCCCTCCTTATTTCCTGACTTACCGTCAGTGAATTTTTTTCTTAACCTCCTGCCCTTTGTTGTGTTTAGCCACGAGTCGTACTCATTGTAAAGGAAAAGCAATGCAAAAGCTTCATCGCTTGGGGTGAAAATGTTACTGACTGTCATTCTGACTGATTTTCTTTTGAAGTCTGTCTGTTTTGGTGACACCACTCCAAGAAGTCTTTTCATGAAGTATTTGAATTCTGGTGAATTTTTCCGTCAATAGTCTTTGTGCAATTGGTACTACCTATTTTCTGAGTTCACGTCTTGGATGTCTGTGATTAGAACCGTTCCTGCGAAACTATCTGGTATCTGGTTGTTCCTTTTATCGTCTATGTGTTAGTGTTTATACGACCAAAATGTTAGAAAGGATTATGAAAGAGTGCATTCCGGCAATCATTTTATTGTTGGTTGCTTACCTTTGTAGTTTTTCCTTGCAAGAGTTTGAGCATTGTGCCTACACGTAGTGACTGCTCGGCAATAAATTCCACTCCACTTTTGGTCCTTTATATCAATCGTATTTGGTATTTCATTGTTGTTATTTGCTTGTTTTACAATTTTGAATATCGTTGCCTTCACGAATGTATTCTCTGGCGGGAATTTAAATTTCCTGAACGCTGTTTCTTTGACGTGTTTGACAATGTTGTTTTCCAAGTTAATGTTATCGGAGTCTTTTGTTGTCTGTAGAATATTTCTGTTGCTACTCCTGTCTGTGGTTTTATATGTTTGGCTATCGTTTGTGTTTGTTCGGTCACTTCCCGATACACTGCTGTTTGGGCTGTTTGTGTTATTGGTAACAATGGTTTTACCTGTCACCGGACTGCAACTACTAATAAGTTCTACCATTATTTCTTTGTTAAATCGTGCACCTCAACTTACTGTTTTTTCCTTTGATTGATTTGGCGCGCTATTTTTATGATAATAATGTTGTTTGTAGGAATTGTTTGGTATTTTTTAAAAATCATACTGTACACACTGTAAGTTCTTGATTTACTGTCTCCAAGGAATTGCTGTATTTCAATTAATTGTACTACCTGTGAGTGTTGATTTACTAGCGCCTGCCTATCTTTTTTTCGAGCGTGCCGTGATATTCTGGAATGTGGTGTCCTCAAAATCGAACATTTTGATGTATCCTGCCCTACCGTACTTACTGTACCGTATCATTCCGTATTCTCTTATTTATTGTTTTTCCATTTTCTGCAACGGCGGCGTTGCAGGAAGTTCCATTTTTTGGGTGGTTGACACTCACCCCTTAATTTTTTTTTGCGGATCACAATCTGTTGGTTCAACTGAGTAAATGCCGTTTATGTTGTTTTGTTACTTTCTAAGGAGTACATTTTATGAATGTACCGACTTGTTTATGTGATATTTTATTTCATTTTTGTTCTATTTTTTGCACTTAATTTGTACCGATTGTACCGTGTAGATTATCATGCTCTTTATTTTTGCAATGGAATCCTTATAGAGTTGCAGAGCTAGTGTTTCACACGTCCCCATGCCCCACAAGGAACGGGACAGTTGTTGTACTGCTCTAAATCTTCCTTTGACTTCCAATGTTTTTTGTAAAGATTTAGTCATTTCTTAATTTTCCACTCCTTTCTGTCTTGTTCCCTATTTCCCCCCCTGTTTGTCAATTCTTTTACTTTCTGCTTTTTCTTTTTTGACTGTTTTCTTGCTTTGTTCATGAACGAATCCCACTGCTGTTTTGTACATTTTTTTCCCGTGTTTTTGTTGTTTATCTTCTTTACCTTAATCGTTGAAAATCTTTCTTGTGTGGAGTACCACTCGTTATCGTCTGTTGATCTGCAATACCATTGCAATCTTTTGTTTTCAATGATTGCCTCATTCGTCTTTTTGCGCCAGTTGTTGTACCAAATGTACGTCATACAAGGACGGTTCCCAGGGTTGCAATGTACACATTCTTTTATGTGTTCTCTTGCCTCCGGCGTCAGATTACTCCATTTTTTTGCAGGGAAAGTACAACCATCTTGTATCATTCTCTCTCGTTCTATCGATTTTACTTCTGGTCTATTACCCACGTTGTAGTAGCACTTAATGTCTTCTGTTGTTTTCAAAGCTGGATAACCACATGAAATGTATGCAAGAATGACTCCCATTGCCCTTACATGATCCATCCCGTCAGTGTTGCCTTCTTCGTAGTCGGGAAATACTTCCTCGGTTATGTACTTGAAGCATTGCTCCCAAATGTTCAAAGCTGCGTCCTCCTCGAAATGTCCTTTTTTGCTGTTGAGTCTTTTTCGCACTTCTTCTATCTTGTGGCATCCACAAAGGATTGTGGTAACCAAGTGTCCGTTTTGGCACACAACGCATCAAATCCTGTTTCAAAATGATATAGAAACGGGTTTCCGTCGTTGTTTACGTCATCGTGGTTTAGCTCATGCATCTGTTTGTTGTAATCCTTGGACAAGACAGTACCCCGGGTTGGCACAACTGTTTATTAATATCTCCATACTGAAGTCACCGCGGGCAACGATATTGCAGGGATCCCTTCATTATACTGAGAAGGACAAGGCCTGCAAGTTTCGAATTGATTGATTGAGTGGATTGGAAGTATCTAACCGGCAAAGCATTGGACACACAAGGTCCATTTTGAAGGTAAGCAAAGGAAAAAACGGTGAATATTAATATCTCCATACTGAAGTCACTGCCGGCAACGATATTGCAGGGATCCCTTCATTATATCGAGAAGGACAAGGCCTGCAAGTTTCGAATTGATTGATCGAGCACATTAGAAGAATCAAACCGGTGAAGCAGATTGGGAAAATTTGGTTGTATTTCAAGGAAGCAACCCAAATAACGGTCACAGCAGATATCTCCATACTGAGGTCGCCGCTGCCAACGATATTGCACAGACCTCTTCATTACATCTAGAAGGAGACGTCCTCCAAGTTTCGGATCGATTGATTGAGAGGAATAGAAGAATCGAACCGGTGAAGCAGAGGGGCAAAATTTGGTTGTATTTCAAAGAAACACCCCAAATAACAGTCGCAGCAGATATCTCCATATCAACGACACCGACAGCAACGATATTGCAGGGTCCGCTTCATTACATATATAAGAACACGCTGACCAAGTTTCGAATTGATTGATCCAGTGGATCAGAAGAATCGAACCGGTGAAGCAGAGGGGCAAAATTTGGCTACATTTCAAGGAAGCAACCCAAACAACAGTCACAGCAGATATCTCTGCACCAACGGCACCAACAGCAACGATATTGCAGGGTCCTCTTCATTACATATATAAGAACACGCCGACCAAGTTTCGAATTGATTGATCCAGCGGATCAGAAGAATCGAACCGGTGAAGCAGAGGGGCAAAATTTGGCTACATTTCAAGGAAGCAACCCAAATAACAGTCACAGCAGATATCTCCATATCAACGACACCGACAGCAACGATATTGCAGGGTCCGCTTTATTTCATATATAAGAACACGCCGACCAAGTTTCGAATTGATTGATCCAGCGGATCAGAAGAATCGAACCGGTGAAGCAGAGGGGCAAAATTTGGCTACATTTCAAGGAAGCAACCCAAACAACAGTCACAGCAGATATCTCTGCACCAACGGCACCAACAGCAACGATATTGCAGGGTCCTCTTCATTACATATATAAGAACACGCCGACCAAGTTTCGAATTGATTGATCTGGCGGATCAGAAAAAAACGACTCAACATGGATGGGAAAGATCATTGGCAAAATTTGGCTAAAAAATGAGCTTCCAAGCCCCGGCCCGGTTGCTGTTGTTGCTCGATTGGTGTTGCCGTTGCCGGGACGGCGTAGGTGTTGTCGTTGCCGGCGTTGGTGGAGCGCCGGTGGAGGAGGAGGAGCGATTTGATGCACTCCACTGTTGGTGGATGGCTGGTGGAGGAGCAGGAGGAGCGACGTTGGTGTAGCGCCGGTGGAGGAGGAGCTACGTTGGTGTAGCGCCGGTGGAGGAGGAGCTACGTTGGTGTAACGCCGGTGGAGGAGCGATTTGATGCCAACGATGCGTTGCCGTTGCTCACTCCTACTAGGGGTTGCGCCGGTGAAATTGAACAAAATGGTGTGAGTATCTATTGATGTAGTAGAGTACATAATAACAACAGAATAGTATAATCTACATGCCACTTCTGATGCTCCAGGGAAAACGTTGACGCTGTTGCTGTTGCTGCTGTCCGCTTGCCTCCAACTTGTTGCTGTTGCTGTTGCTGTTGCTGCCGTCCGCTTGCCTCCAACTCGTTGCTGTTGCTGTTGCTGTTGCTGCCGTCCGCTTGCCTTTGACTCGTAATATTTTGCTCACCGTTGTCGACAATTGATTGCCTCGTTGTCGTCCCTGAAATAGTAAGAAGAAAAGCCAAAGTTAGAAAATACATCATCTGTAATTTGGTTGGTACAGCATGAGCATTGTTGATTTATCTCACGTTGTTCACTTACTGTCGTTCCGACAATCGACCCGATGAAATTGTAGTTGCTGCCGTAGAATACTTCTTACTCCATGTCACGAAAAACAGTATCTTGTTCCAGTTGATATAGAGGCAAGGGATGCAGGTTCATTGATTTCAAGACGTATATGTAAGGCTGCAGTCCAAACAATATCTATCCATCAATTTCCCTCTCGTCCAATGCTTTCTTTTGTCATGCAGTACAAGGCTGTTATTTCGGACTAAAATATCTGAGAACGGATCATTGTGCTACTAACACGTCAAATGTGACGAAGAGGGTCGGATCCCACGTTCCCGGACGGAGTGTTGATTGCAAGAACCAACACTCTACTCAAATAAGTCGGATGTAAGAAGGCAGATTATGAAGTGATTTTTTTGTTGCGAGGTAGATTGATTTTTTTTTTGCGAGGTAGAAAAAGTGATTTTTTTTGTTGCGAGGTAGGAAATAAAATTACTGTGTGTTTGTGTGAGAGAGATTTTTTTTTTTTTTTTTCGCGTCGCGTCGCGTACGATTTTCGATCAATGTATCTAGTACATCATGTAGAATTCTACATGAATCCTACACGTTTTTAGTACTAGATAAATTCTCAGTACTGAATCCGCGTAGGTTTCTACACGAAAAGATGTTTACTTCTTACTACATAATTTTTGGTATTGAATCCGTGTAGGTTTCTACGCGAGTAGATTTCTACACGTTTTTAGTACTTCATAATTTTCGTTACTCAATCCACGTAGGTTTCTACACGTGTACGTTTCTACTTGTTTTAAGTACTAGATATTTTGGGATATTGAATTCCTTAGGATTTGGGCTATGGTTTAGGGTTCTGGATTAGGGTTAGGATGTGGGATTTGACACGAGATGATTAATACACGCTTGTTGTACAAGATTCAAAGTAGTAGTGTATCAACATGGTACAGGGGGGTAAAGAATTTGCGAGAAGTCCACATATAAGAACAAATAATTACTGAATTTGCGAACCGGATGTAACCCTAACCATATTGGGAAAAACTTTGCCGCACAGAATGCCCAAAATGATGTGGTTTGACTCTCCAAATGGCAAACATGAGGGTATTTTTGGTGCAATTACCGGGCACAAACTAACTTATTGGATAGTAATGACTACAAAAGTATCCGGTCCAAGCAATGAATACATTCATCATGACTCATCAAATGTATATTGGGAACAACTTTGTCACACAGAATGCCCACAATGTTGTGGTTTGACTCTACAAATGGCAAACATGGGGGTATTTTTGGTGCAATTCCAGGGCACAAACTAACTTATTGGGTAATGACTCAAAAAGTATCTGGTCCAAGCCATGAATACATTCTTCATGACTCATCAAATGCATATTGGGAACAACTTTGTCACACAGAATGCCCACAATGTTGTGGTTTGGACTCTACAAATGGCAAACATGAGGGTATTTTTGGTGCAATTCCAGGGCACAAACTAACTTATTGGGTAATGACTCAAAAAGTATCTGGTCCAAGCCATGAATACATTCATCATGACTCATCAAATGCATATTGGGAACAACTTTGTCACACAGAATGCCCAAAATGTTGTGGTTTGGACTCTACAAATGGCAAACATGAGGGTATTTTTGGTGCAATTCCAGGGCACAAACTAACTTATTGGGTAATGACTCAAAAAGTACCCGGTCCAAGCAATGAATACATTCCTCATAACTCATCAAATGCATATTGGAAACAACTTTGTCACACAGAATGCCCAAAATGTTGTGGTTTGACTCTACAAATGGCAAAACATGGGGGTATTTTTGGTGCAATTCCAGGGCAGCACAAACTAACTTATTGGGTAAGGACTCAAAAAGTATCTGGTCCAAGCCATGAATACATTCATCATGACTCATCAAATGTATATTGGGAACAACTTTGTCACACAGAATGCCCAAAATGTTGTGGTTTGACTCTCCAACTGGCAAACATGGGGGTATTTTTGGTGCAATTACAGGGCACAAACTAACTTATTGGGTAAGGACTCAAAAAGTATCCGGTCCAACCAATGAATACATTCCTCATGACTCATCAAATGCATATTGGAAACAACTTTGTCACATAGAATGCCCAAAATGTTGTGGTTTGACTCTACAAATGGCAAACATGGGGGTATTTTTGGTGCAATTCCAGGGCACAAACTAACTTATTGGGTAATGACTCAAAAAGTATCTGGTCCAAGCCATGAATACATTCATCATGACTCATCAAATGCATATTGGAAACAACTTTGTAACACAGAATGCCCACAATGTTGTGGTTTGACTCTACAAATGGCAAACATGGGGGTATTTTTGGTGCAATTCTAGGGCAAAAACTAACTTATTGGGTAATGACTCAAAAAGTATCTGGTCCAAGCCATGAATACATTCATCATGACTCATCAAATGCATATTGGAAACAACTTTGTCACACAGAATGCCCAAAATGTTGTGGTTTGACTCTACAAATGGCAAAAATGAGGGTATTATTGGTGCAATTCCAGGGCACAAACTAAATTAGTGGGTAATGACTCAAAAAGTATCTGGTCCAAGCCATGAATACATTCATCATGACTCATCAAATTCATATTGGGAGCAACTTTGTCACACAGAATGCCCAAAATGTTGTGGTTTGACTCTCCAAATGGCAAAAATGAGGGTATTTTGGGTGCAATTCCAGGGCACAAACTAACTTATTGGGTAATGACTCAAAAACTATCCGCTCCAAGCAATGAATACATTCCTCATGACTCATCAAATGCATATTGGGAACAACTTTGTCACACAGAATGCCCAAAATGTTGTGGTTTGACTCTACAAATGGCAAAAATGAGGGTATTATTGGTGCAATTCCAGGGCACAAACTAAATTAGTGGGTAATGACTCAAAAAGTATCTGGTCCAAGCCATGAATACATTTATCATGACTCATCAAATTCATATTGGGAGCAACTTTGTCACACAGAATGCCCAAAATGTTGTGGTTTGACTCTCCAAATGGCAAAAATGAGGGTATTTTGGGTGCAATTCCAGGGCACAAACTAACTTATTGGGTAATGACTCAAAAACTATCCGCTCCAAGCAATGAATACATTCCTCATGACTCATCAAATGCATATTGGAAACAACTTTGTCACACAGAATGCCCAAAATGTTGTGGTTTGACTCTACAAATGGCAAAAATGAGGGTATTATTGGTGCAATTCCAGGGCACAAACTAAATTAGTGGGTAATGACTCAAAAAGTATCTGGTCCAAGCCATGAATACATTCATCATGACTCATCAAATTCATATTGGGAGCAACTTTGTCACACAGAATGCCCAAAATGTTGTGGTTTGACTCTCCAAATGGCAATCATGGGGGTATTTTTGGTGCAATTACAGGGCACAAACTAACTTATTGAGTAATGACTCAAAAAGTATCTGGTCCAAGCCATGAATACATTCATCATAACTCATCAAATTCATAATGGGAACAACTTTGTCACACAGAATGCCCAAAATGTTGTGGTTTGACTCTTCAAATGGCAAAAATGAAGGTATTTTTGGTGCAATTTATGGGCACAAACTGAGTTCTTATTGGGTAATGACTCCAAAAGTATCCGGTCCAAGCCATGAATACATTTATCAGGACTCATCAAATGCATATGGGGAACAACTTTGTCACATAGAATGCTGGAAATGTTGTGGTTTGACTATCCATATGGCAAACATGAGGGTATTTTTGGTGCAATTACAGGGCACAAACAGTCTCATTTGGTAAGGACTACCAAAGTTTTTGTACGAGGCCATGAATGCATATCACATGACTTAAGAAATGCATGTTGGGAACAACTTTTAAATGCATATTGGGAACAACTTAGCCACACACAGTATAGACAATGTTGTGGTTTGTAGATACAAATGGCACACAAGACAGTACGGTATGTTAGGTGCAGTCTACGAGATTCTACATGTGACTAGAGGATTGAAATACATAACCTTAGTGTGATCAAAAGTTTCCCTTCTGAAAAAATTATGGCGCGGGAGGGCTGGCTGCCACAGGTACGTGATCTACTTCTACAAATATAACAGCGCGCCCAAGCCAGGGCAAACAACATAGTACAGAACCCACGGAAAAACTCTACACACAAAACATCCTACACATCCTACACGAAACACCGTAGAAACACACACACACACACACACGACACACAAAACACAAAACACCGTACACAACCCGACAAAATTATTAGTACACACACAAAACCACACAAAAAGAAACACATGATTCTTGATCGACACCGTATTCAGAAAATAAAATAAAAAAATATGAATGCTATCGGAAAGACACGACAAAGCAAAAAATCCGAGGGGAAGACCCTTCGAAACAACAAAACCATCCAGCCCGGTGATCATCAAAATACAGGGGACAACAACGGTAAGAAAAAAAAAGTGAAAACAAACACCGCAATTACTACCAAAGTGTGTAACAGCAATACCACAACTATGAACGCATCAAAGAGCAACAGGAAAAAAATTGTACCGACAACACAATTTCTACTACTACAAACACGGAAGAACAAAACACCATCAACCAGAGTAACGAACCAGCACTGAGCATTACCAACACAACCACCACTACAGTAACAAACCAACAGAAAGAAGGAACAAAAACCAATGTGGGAGAGAAAACATCTAACGGAGAATGCTGCAATTTAGAGGAGGTTGCGGAACTTGTCAGGAAAAATATCCAATATGACAAATTGGCACAGGAAGTGGCAAAACACTTACGGCAACAAGAGAGGGAACCACATATAGGGGTGGGAAAGGTAGTAATGGTACCTAAACAAACGGAGGCAACCATGCAGGGAGAGGGGACTTATAATGTCGGCGACACAAGAGAACGAGCAGTAAGTACAATTACAGACGAATATGGGCTTATAACAGACAACGATATGCTTAAGGCTTTGAGTGATATGACTGAAACAGTGGACAAGCAGCTAAGGGATTACGTCAAAAAACATTGGTACCCCAACATGAAGTTCCCTATCAATGACAAGGTAACGGCGCATGTAATACAAAGGGCTGTTGGAGCAAGTGCGGTTATGAAGCCACCAAATATTCCACTTGCGTCATTCTGTTCCTTTTACAGGAAACGAGTAGGGACAGTACTGACCGCATTGAGGCACAACTCACAAACATTAGCGAGAAAAAACTGGATAGGTAAATACAGACGGGAGAATTGGTTGTTGAAATTAGGAATTTTGGAATCTATTTTTGGTCCGACAACACTAACATGCTGCCCGTTGATACTGATGATACTTCCGTACAGACGATTACAGAGAAGGTCGAGTCCCTGTCACATTCCCTGGTACTGTTGCAGTTATTGAAGACACAGAATATGAGGACACAGGTAGTATTTTAAACCCTCAATACAGAACATACAAAGACGCGGAAGATGAAGATTTTTATTATTTTGTTACAAGAATCATGTCGGCAATCAATCCGACAAATTCAAATTTCAAACAACGGAAGGAGAGGCACTTGCTGAGTGATATATTTACTATAGCAGATGAAGCATTTGCATTGGTACTGATCTACAATGAGCATCATGTATGGGTGAACCAGCAGCGGCGAAAGGGTGATGCCACGATTCCGCGACAAAAAAAATTCTGCGATTCAGACAGTGGAAGCAGAAATGGATGGATGGAGGAAGGACAAGAGTTGTTCAGTGACTTGTGCGACAAAATTGGCGAGATGCGAAAACAACCAGAAACAGGAAGGAAATTGGAAGAAATGATGAGGGACAGATTTAGGAACGAAAGTTCAACAGATTACACCAAGAAAAAAAAGCATGGCGATGCAAATATTACTAGTAGCAGCTCCACTAATTGTAGTGGACCAAAAAAGAAAAAGAAAAGAAACATCTATATTGATCCGGCAATAACAGCATCGATGAATGAAAGTTTATCTATGGGTGAACTAATGTAGAAAATAACAGTACATACATAATACAAAACTACTACTAATCTTGAACTTAATTTTGAGAATATTAGAAATAATGGAGGATCCGTATTACGTTGCAATAGGTATAAATAAAGCATAATAGAATCTACATTTTAAAAAGGGAATATTATAGTCGAGAAAAAGAATTCACAACTAGGGGAGCACTATCGAATTGTTATTTGGGAGATTAATATTTGAGAATTAATACTGAGTAAAGATTTCTTTTTTATTCGTGAAAAGAATTAAGTGTTGTTCGTACGAAATAATAATTGGGTTCTGGTAGAGACTGAAATAAATTATTTTTATTCGAGAGTAGAGTAATGTGCATCACGCGCACAGAAATAGTGCTCTGTTAATTTATAGCCCGCCACTTGCCCGCAAATTTCAGGGTGTCCAGAAATAGTACCGTGTTAAAATCACGCACAAAATTTGTGCGCGAGAAGTAAATTCGAACCCCGCGAAACAGTTCTCGGACGCAGTACACCGGGTTGGCACAACTGTGGTTTTGTTTGTCGGTTTAGGTGTTTTGTTTTCCATTTTCCTGTTATTTCCAAGTTGTGAGGTAGCCAGGCACGTAGTTGTACCACAATACACCTAACTTTCCTAATCCAACGCAGAATCATAAAGTTGGTGGATCTTGTTTTCTGCCGGCGTAGTAACTTCAGTTTTTGGTTGTGGCTGCTTCTTCCCAAACACACCTATTTATTACTGTTACATACCGGCACCACTGCCACTACGGTGCATAGAAATTGTCTGATTCAAAAACAGACTGACTTTAAGTAGTGTAACTTTCCTCATCCGGATATGATTGGTTCTTGATATATGTTAACGTGTCCAGTGGATCGATTCCTCCGTAGAGACGTGTACAAAGAGTAGTCTCCGTAATTTTTTGTTATTATTTTTTGATTTCTGTATGAACAAGTAACCAAAATAGTGTTTCTCAGTTACTTTTTGAGTGCAAAAGTGTGTTATTTTCTAAGATTTTAGGATGAATATTGCTCATACTATGGATTGGGGAGACTATGGAACAATATTGACAATTCTCAGGCTGATACTTTAGTCAGTATGAATTTTATAATAATGTTTGTCCCTGGCCATGCATGTACCAAAATAGTGATTGCTAGTCACTTTTTGAGTGCAAAAGTGTGTCATTCGAGGCAATTGAAGGATGAATATTGCTCATACTATGGAAGCATGACTACAATAGTGTATGATTCCTTGTTCTCAATCATAATCAACCATGAGGATCCAATGCCTCCCCGCGAGTCTCCCCGGGCAAACCCCCTTTTTAGTGCCGATGGGCTGCCACAACTCAATGTCCCGAGTAAGCCCAAGAATGCGGTACCCTCCCCGCCTACACCAAGCCAATGACCGTTTTGTATCAGTCTACTACATGTCCAAAATAGACCTGTCAGGATGGCTTCTACTGGCTCTGGCTGCGCCCCAAAGACACCATGTGACTAGGAGGAGTCCTCTTCCCAGCAAGGCCTGGTGAGCCGCCACTAATTGGCACCCCCCTCACCAACCCCATAGGGTGGTGCTCCTCACTGCCTAAACTTCTGTGCGTGTACAGAAACCATTCGCAGACCAAGCCAACGCAGCCTTGAGCACACCAGCCCGGGTGGAAGCCGCCAAGACAACCCCCCATAAGCTTGACAAAGTCTCTAAAACACCTCCTGAAGATGGAGCGCACAGTATCACACCCCTTGGGCCGCCGCCTAGAGCCACGGCCCCCTTCAAGCGGCCCATCAATTTTTGTGGACTAGCCCAAGGAAAGCAAATGATGGTGTCAGCGGATCAAGCGGCTACTGCTGCAGTCACTTGATTCAGTCTTCCGGCCGTTAGACAATGCAGACACCACCGGCAGGAGCCCCCCGTCTCCCTCAAGAAACTCCATAAGGGAGACGCCGTCTGGTCCACGAGCGAATCATGTACTGGGCTGGCTGATCAACAGCGTCAATAAAACGATTACCCCCCCCCCCCCCCCCCCCCTCCCCCCCCCTCCTCCTCCTTCCCACCAGGTGGAGCGGCTCCAGGAGATCCTCTAGTCCATAAAATCTTCACATCACCACTAGTATGTGACCACCAAAACTTGACACAAAGTTCTTCTTGGAGAGCTTCAATCAATGGCCCTGGCACTCCCCCGGGTCCTTGGGGCTGTTCTCCCGTGGGGTGCACTTTGTCCCTGATGAAGATGGCATACGTCACACAAACAAGATTTGGGATTCTTTCGGAATCACGCACATATTTGGGTCGAACTCCACCGGTCCTCCTTTGTAATTTCACCCTAGTATTTATTGAAATTAATGTCGAACTCATAATATTTTGATGCACATCTGCATTTTCCTACCCCACTGGCATCTGTTTCCGAAATTAGTGGCATGTTACTGAATTTTATGCCTGAAACAAACAGTGCATGGTAACAATTTCTCAATCTCAATTGGTTCCTCATGTTTATTGTTATTACTGGCTATTGTACCAGTACAACGTTAGTAGTAACGATGGTCCACACTCCCAAATATCAGGTATATTGTGTATGTTGCTACAGGGACTCTCCTCTGATCACTACTGGTTACGGAAAGCAGAAGGTTATCAAGAAGCAGAAATCCCCCTTCTTTACAGCAAGACAAAGGAAGCATACGGGAGTAGTTGTTTCTCCCGGTCTTCTGGACCATATTTCACGTAATCCGGGTACATGTTATTCTTATTACTACTGGTGTTTGGGGGTAGATGATTTTGCATCTTCCTTATTCATTAGAAAATTGAAGAAAAAGCTCAAGGATGCTACTCAACACCTAGGTCTAACGAACACCCGTAATGGTCCACAGAGTAGTGACGGCGCATTACCAGAGGTGCTCGGCAATCAAGTTATGTATGACCCTTCTGTCAAACTGATTGGGTGTGTCTTGATTGGTTGGGAATTAACAAACATAGAGGATGACGACGATTCTGTTTCCGATGACAATTTGTTCTTTCCTAACAATGACAACGAGGAAGAAGGAAGTGAGAGCATAGAGGCCCCCCACTCTTTGAGTGTCAATGATGAAGAAGAAGGCAACAACATTGATGTTGACGATTCCCATCGTGATTTAAACACGACAATTGCAACACCCAATTTAGGAAGGAACATATCCAATGAACTGAAGGTCAAGATCAAGTTAATGAAAATCATGACAGAATCATAGCATACCATTAGTTGCAGAGAAGGAATTGTATGAATGGGTTATCGAATCGGAGTGTCTTAATTTATTTTCATGGACTAAAGGCAATCTCATAAATACTAGGGCAAGTGTCATGAAGGAGATTTCTGCAACTGTGCCTGAAATAAAAGGCGATGGGTTTGAGCCTCATCTTATTGACTGGTGTTCTAAGAAATCACAGAGTGCTGACGTTTCCTGTTGCAAACAAATCTATGTCCGGTTGTTCCAAAAAGCACTTCATTCCCTATTAACGAATGTGACTTTGGTGAAGGAAGACAATCTGCCATTCCCCCATGCTTTAGACCCCACCTTACCAGCTCATTATCCAGAACTTCAAGGGAATATTGATATTGACGAACTCCATCATGGTGAATGGTGGATCAACACTTGGGAGAAGAGATGCAAATCCAAATTGAATGAAATTCTGGTTCCTATTATTCTCTACATGGATGGAATTGCAATTGACAATAGTGGTCAAACCACTCTTACCCCACTGAACATGACTCTTGGCATATTCAACACCCTAACTTGGAACTCCCGGCCGGATGCCTGGGAGGCTATATACTATCACCCAACATGTCCAGGTGATAAAGGGGCCAAATCAATTGACAATGTGAACAATCTTCACTGTGGCCTTCGTTGCGCTCTTTCATCTTTGAAAGATGCCTGCAACCAAACGGATGGTATTGAATGGTCTAATTTGCCATGGAACAAGAAGAAATGGTCTGTTCAAATGAAATTTGCGGTGGCTTATTTCATAGGTGATACTCCCCAGCACAACCAACTTTGTGGACATTCTCAAACGTTAAATTCAAAGATGATCTGTAGGCATTGCAATTGTCCCAGAGCACTTGATATTAACGCTCAAGTGAATGTTTTGAAGGTTCCCGTTTCAGTTAAAAGTGGTAACATGCAGGTGTCTTATCACCAAAATGGGGGCGAGTATCAATCCATTTGGCTCTGGAATATATCTGATTTTACTGCTCCAATGGCTTGACGAAGGAGTGAATGTTGAACAGTATTTCAAAAACATTTCTCACCACGGTGTACATAACGGCAACGCTTTTTATGATCTTGATTTTGGGAGAAAACCCACATAATATTCATCTAGCGTCGCCGGGAGAGAGACTCCATATGCACCAACTTGGTTGTGCAAAGTGTGCAGCAGAGATGTTCTGCAATGAGTTTTTAGGCAATAACCAGCGGCTTCTTGGTGAGATGGAAAGGTTAGCCAGTTACTACGGTGGTGCTGTGCAGAGGCAATCCGATCGTGACTTCCCACGAACCAATTTTTCAGAACCAATACATACAGCAAAGAAGGAGGGTAACCAGTACATTGGAATGCTTTATATTCAGATGCTGTCACTTCTGTCTGCTGGAGGTTGTCAATTGTTGTTGTCTCAAAAGATGCCATCCAATCTTGAGAACAAGAGCAGAAAGTGTGAAGACAAAATTGACCGACGTGTTTACGCCATTGAGTTGTTGTTGGGTATGGAAGAGTTCCTAAAGTACGCTGGAGCGTTTGACGAGGTTTTCAAACAAGACAAGAAAGGTGTTTTGAATCTTGACAAAATGGTTGTTCTTTTCATCAACTGTATAAATAACAATCTGCAACAAAGTAAGGGAGAGGGTAACAATCTGGTGAAGAATCACATGTATTTTCATTTATCACAGTACATGAGATTATTTGGTCCTCCAACTGGATGGGACTCTGCTGCAAGTGAGAGCAATCATAAAACTGAAGTGAAGGCTCCTGCTAAGAGAACTCAACGAAACAAGTCCATACTAATCAAGCAAACTTGCAACCGAGTGATGGAGTATCAAACTATTGATCGACTTGACCATGAATTTGATTGGTTCAGACATAGATCCATAACCGGACCAAATCATCCTAAGGAGGGTGGTTGGTCAGCTGGGTCTTCATTTTGGATTGGTGTGATGAATGGTCTCCCTTACATGAAGTGGGATGAAAAAAAAAAGCAAGTGTACCCTGGTTTTCATCGGATGTTCTCAAATTTTGTTGCGACATGGTCCTTCCGGCTGTGGGCACCGGCAAGCTTTTTGGAACCACGGAGCACAAGAGGTATGACAAATATCGTGAGATGAAATTACTATTTTGTGCCCATTCATCGTTTAAGTCTGATTCTGGACAATTGTCCAATGTATGGTACGACTGGGCTAATTTTCAACTCGACCTCCTTGATGAACGTGGACTGAAAGTGTATCCATGTCAGATTCTGTGCCTGCTTTACCTCGAAGGTCCTTTCCCCGTGGGTAGCTCCGTTAGTGGTTTCGAATTAGTGCACGATGGTTATTATGCCATTGCTCATTGCTTTGTTTCTGCAGACCCCATACCGAGCAAGAGGGATAAAGAAAAAAACACCAGCATGCGTTGGTAAAGCAAAGATGAGTTGCAGAACAAATTGTATTTGTTTGACTGCAACGCCATTGAGTCCGAAGCTGCCGGTTGTTAGAAACCATGGTAGTCCTGACCAATATTTTGTCCTGGGAAATGGTGAGCTATGGTTGTTTAATTTCCGTGAGACAATGGCTGCATTGGAAAACAAGGATTTAGAATCAACAGTCCAAGATGGTGAAAACAGCACATGAATTGAATTAGTGATATTTGTACTTAAACCGATTTGCGTATTTTTCATTTTTCCGCTATTCTGCAACGCGGTTGCAGAAAATGCTTTTTTCATTTTGGGGGGAGTATCGTACTTGTAAATTCTCTTGTGAAAAGTTGTGTATTTATGTTTTTTAGGTACCCCCTTTTCATGTGTATTTTGCGTTTTTTGATTTTCTGCAACGGCGTTGCACGACATGCCCTTTTTCCGTAGTTTGGAGGGTATAGTATGGTACAGTCATCCAATTCCAGTTTTCGATCCAAATTGTGCCATTCCTCCTACATAGATCATGACAGTTCTGATGGAGTAGCAAGTTATTATTATAATGGATTACTTCTTAGTAGAGTTTTGCGTGATACATAGGGGCTCTTAATATAACACCCTTTGTATTTGGGATTCGAACAGCTATGAAACACTAATGGATTAAACAGCAGAGTATCCTCAGAACGCAATGGCACTTTGATATGGTACGTTGGGAAGACAAAATAATAAATCACTTTGTCAGCAGGCACTCCCGCTGGAGCAATGACTGTCAAACGAGTATAATACATATCATCATCAACATGGCATCAAGAATGGTAATTGCAACCAATCAAAAAAGCTAATGCCTGCTGCCCAATGGCATTTAGCTTTGTATGAAAAAGAATCTGAGACAACACATCCATTTCATCCTCAACAAATGGTTCTACATCAGTTAAACTATGATGCATATGCTTCACAATTTCCACTGTTGTCTCTTCGAGCTCTAGTTTCATGCTGGGTTTCACATGACTTTTGAATACGTACACACCATTATTGGAAGACAATCTTTCTGATCAAATTCCAATGATAGCATAATCAATTGTTGATACTGCCACGCTTCTGTCCTCTGGCAACTGTCGGTTTGGCTCCAACAATTTCCGGAGCAAATTTTCTTAAAACTTTGATATTATTCTTCGAAGCCAGGTGTTGTTTTGCAAATGCTCGGGAAACTTTTGCAAAAATGCGCAACGACGGATTAGAATAATCAAACGCAAGAATATGCTCTTCTTTTGTACTATCCAACGTATCAAAATTGTTGATCAACAAAGCCTGTTCCGGTTGATAGTTCTTCTTTCCTCCTATTTTGCCACTCCAACTTGTTTCCATGTATTTACCTTTTACCACAGTTGTTCGGTATTTGTTTTTCAACGCTATTGTACTGACACCATCTTTGCTAGTTGAACACCTATTCCTTTTCTTCTTCATCGGTTTTATCAGAGACAAGTTTGTATAAGTTTCATGGCTCGTTGACACCAGTGCTGCAATCCTCAGAAGGTTCAAAGACATTCTCTGTTTACTTCTTTTCTCATGTTTCCTATTTGTTCTTTGCTTCATAGCTCTTTCTGACAACTGATTTCTCATGGTCGTTTTGAATCCCATTGCAAATCACCGTTCTTAGAGGACAAGACGGTTGGACAAGGAGGAGACGAATCGCCGTTGTCGTTGTAGTAGTAGTAGTAGTTGTTGTTGTTGGAGGAAGAGCCCCATTGGAGGAGGAGACGAATCGCGGGTTATCACCGTTCTTGATGGAGTAGGAGACGGTTGGAGGAGTTGTAGACAAATCGTCGTTCTTGTTGTTGTTGTTGTTGTTGTTGTTGTTGGAGGAGGAGGAGGAAGAAGAGCCCCGTTGGAGGAGAAGAGAAATCGCCGGTGATTGTTCGGTGGCTACCGCTCTTGCTACTGTGGCTCTCGCTGCTGTGGCTTTCGTTGTTGTTGTTGTTGTTGTTGTTGGAGGAGGAGGAAGAGTGTCGTTGGAGGAGGAGAGAAATAGCCGGTGATTGTTCGCTGGCTGTGGCTCTCGCTACTGTGGCTTTCGCTGCTGTGGCTCTCGCTGCTGTTGCTCTCGCTGTTGCTCTTGCTGCTGTTGCTCTCACAGATTTATTGATTTGTTGCCGTTGTTGCTGGATGATTCCCACTGATCGATTGGTTGCCGTTGATCTCGCTGATTCATTGATTTGTTGCCGCGTTGCCGTCGTTGCTTTTGCTGTTGCCAATCTATGACAATATATAATAATTGAACAAAATGGGTGAGTATCTATTGATGTAGCAGAGTAAATAGTAAGAACAGAATAATATAATCTACATGCTACCAATGTACAGCGTTTGCTTCCTTTTGTTGTAGCTGTCAATTGGTGTTGTTGCTGTGTTGTTGCCGTTGTTGTTGCCTTCAATTTGGTGTTGACTTTGATTTGGTGTTGCCTTCAATTCTGTGTCGCCTTTGATTTGGTGTTGCCAAAGATTTGTGTTGCTGTCGATTCCTGTTGCCAATATAGAGAAGAAAAAGGAAAGTGAGCAAATACATCATCATTAATGCAATAGGTGGGCATCATTGTCTATGTATCTCACGCTGTTGCCGCCAATCAATTTGTGTTGCCTGTAATTTATGTTGCCATCGATTTGTGCTGGTGTTGCTCCTGTTGTTGTTCCAATGATTCTTATTTCTGACCTATGAAAATAAGAAGAAGACAACAAGTGAGCAAATGCAGGGGCCAGTCGTATCATTGTCTATCTCTCTCATTTGTACCGTTTGCCACAGATTCGTTGTTTCCCTTCAATGATGATTTGTTGACAATCGTGCCAATGGAACATTTTCCGCACCCCCACAGAAGAAGACTCAGAAGCTGCGGTTGATTTGAAGACTTGCAACTCCTACGTCACGAAAAACAGGGTCTTGTTCCTGTTGATATATAGGCAAGTGATGCAGATTTTGTGTTTTTCGAGACGTCTGTGTTTGGGTGATCAATTCCAAGAACACTATCTCTCCAGCAACAAATCTCTAATCAAATGCTTTCTACTTCTTTTGCAGTACAAGGCTGTTATTTTCGGACTGAAATATCTGAGAACGGATCGTTTTGCTCGTGACATCATCACATGTGGCATGTGACGAAGAGGGTCGGATCCCACGTTCTCAGGACGAAGTGTTGCAAGAAACAACACTTTACTCAGATACGTTGGATAATGAATGTTTGTCGATTTGAATGGTTTTGTCAATTCAAATGGTTTGTCAATTTGAATGGAAAGTGAAAAACTACAAATTCGCAATCAGTAAAAAGAACACAGTAAAATCACACGGTAAAATCAGAAACGAAAATAATACAAAAAGGGCATCTCTTGCAACGCCGTTGCAAAAAAAGGAAAATTGGCCGATCGCTGAATTAATGTGGGCAGGTCGGCTAACTGAATTAGTGCACAACGGATAGTTACTAGTGTCTAATTAAGAGAATTCAACAATTGTACACGAATTCAGTTAGCCCCTATTTTTCAAAAAAATTCAACAAATAATTACTACTCTCTACTTAAGAAAATTCAACGGTCGTACCAGTACACGAATTCAGTTAGCCCCTATTTTCCCCTAAAAATTCAACGGATAGTAGAGATACAAAGTAGGAACACCACCCACCCCCCCCCACCCCCTTTTCCCACCCAAATCTTACTAATTGGGACCCCCCCCCCTTTTTTTGGCCAAGTATAGCCCGAAATTCAACCGACCGTGTACCAATTCAGCGAACGGCCAATTTTCCTTTTTTGCAACTGCGTTGCAAGAAGTGCCCTTTTCGTAGCTATGGGTAAATTCCCCCCCCCTTATTTGCAACGGCGTTGCAAGAAATGTTCCTTTTTGTAGTTTTGGTGCCCCCCCCCCCCCTTTTTTTCAATCCCCATTCTGTTTCACGTTATATGGACTCACCAGTTTACAGTTTTTCCTGTTTTTTGCAACAGCATTGTACAAATGCACTTTTCATGGTTTTCGAGACAGACAATTCACATCACTTTTTTGAGGTAAGCAGTTGCAGGTTTTCTTTTTCAAATCCATGTCACACTATTGTTTACCCCTTTCTCGGTTTAGTGCAACAATGTTGTATTTCTTGCCGGTTTTTTAATGCAGGATGCAGTATAGGTATGTTGTACTAAGCGGCAGCATTGCTGCACATTAGGTTTCTGAGATCAACGAACACGCTAACAGTAACGTTACACATTGTCCTTTTTTTGAGAAATGGTTTTTGAGAAATGGTTACCACTCTTGTCTCGCTACGTGAGTGGTGTTCTCTTGTGAAAGACGTTTCAAGTTATCGAATCCTTTATACATTCAATGTTTGGTCGCAATGAAGGTGAACTTTATTCCCACAACAGTGATTCTCGATTGGTTTCAAACAGTAAAAGAGTTCTTTATTTGGTCCATCTTTTTATAATAAGATTGTAGCAAATTCTGATCAGATTTGACATTACCAATGACACCTACCACTAATAGTGCTTGGAAGCGTGGAGTCGATCCTCATTCTAATAACAAAAGGACAAATGCAAAATAGGGTAGATAAAAAGATCCACCACCAATTCTCTTGAAAAGAATGATTACAATCAAAATAAACATTGCTCTTTGGTCTTGAAGAATCTTAAAGCAGCACTGAGTAGTGAGTCCTATGGAACGGATGAGTTTGTAAGGAACCTCAGTTTGGAGGTTACAACATGTTTCACTGCATTGACAACGAAGGTTTACCTTGTATCCAGAATTATTGAATCCGAACCTAGGCCAGATTTCAGGAACACCACGTCTACTACATCTCCGTCAGAGAAGAAGGGGAGGGGAAAGAAGAAAAAATCCGACACCACGTTCAGTGACTTGGGCCCTATTCCCCATCAAATAGATGTGATGGTGAATTTCTTTTTGTAAAAACTTGACAACGACATGACTGGAGTGTTGGGATTATTGACCAGGAAGCAAATAAGCAAGCGATTCAAGGACTACGACATGAGCAACAAGTGGTTTAACTTTGAGTCACTGTTACGGAATGTTAACATAGTTATCTCCGGTTTTTCAATGTAGGAAGAAGTATAGGTAAATAGTATGTTGAACCAAACGTCGGTATCACTGAAAATCAGGTTTACGAAATCAACGACACGGTAACAGGCACCTTACACATTGTTTTTTTTTTTTAGAAATGGTTTTTGAGAAATGGTTACCACTCTTGCGTCGCTACGTGAGTGGTGATCTCTTGTGAAAGAAGTTTCAAGTTGTACAATCCTTTTTTCATTCAATGTTTGCTCGAAATTAAGGTAAAATTGATTCACACAACAGTGATTCTCATTGTTTTCAAACAGTAAAAGTTGTCTCAAATTCTGATAACATTTGACATTACCAATGATACCTACGACTAATAGTGCTTGGAAGCATGGGGCTGATCTACATTCAAATAACAAAAGGACAAATTGTAAGAAGGGTAGATTGAAAGATCCACCACCAAATAGTCTTGACAAACATGATGACGATCAAAATAAACATCAATATGCGGTCTATTGGAACCTTAAAGCGGCTTTGAAGGATGAGTCATATGGAACCGATGAGTTTGTAAGGAACCTCAGTGTGGAGGTTACAACATGTTTCACTGCATTGATGACAAAGGTTTACCTTGTATCCAAAATTATTGAATCCGAACCTAGGCCAGATTTCAGGAAGTCCACGTCTACTACTACGTTGGCAGAAAAGAAGAACGGGAGGTCAACAAAGAAAAATTCGATACCACCTTAAGTGACTTAGGCCCTATTCCCCATCAAATAGATGTGCTGGTGGATTTATTTTTGTATGAACTCGACAACGGGGTGACTGGAGTGTTGGGATTGTTGAGCAGGAAGAAAATAAGCGAGCGATTCAAGGACTACGACATGACGGACAAGTGGAATAACTTTGAGTCACTGTTACGGAATGTTAATGACAAATCAGGTGTGGATTCTCTCTATGGGCGCAACGTCGTGAACTACGATACAATTAAGAAATATATGATAATGTACCGTGAGATTTTGGTTTGGTACATGAAGAATGTAAACTATCCACCCGGGTTGGACTATACGTCTGAGGCTTTGTGTTTCCATACCAAAGGCGACAATTGTTCTCCAAGTGCCTTGAAACAATATGTCAAATCAATGAAGAACTTCTTGGACTGCCTTATGGCAAAGTCCTCACTCCGTCTTTCAATGAGTCATAGCTACAATCAGGTTGACTCAGACAAACATTTTAAGTTGCAGCGTATTGAATGCTTAAAATCCTTACCCACACACAGGCTACAGTTGGTAGGTCCAATCCAATCTGATCATTATGTGTGCAACAAAACGATGATGAATATAACGGAACGAAGAACAGCATTTCATGAGGCCATTCGTAATCTTTGGGTTCACTTTCAAGGAAAGTGCAAAACGAATTTTTACAACCATATCTCTTCATCACCTCGACATAAAACTTTTGACACACCAAGATTTCTATCAATATTTCTTACCCTGAATTATTTCAGAATTCCTTTCGTCTTGGGAACCATGGTACTTTTGGGGGAGAAGTGGGTGCCAGTAGGATTTCATCAACAAGGGAACACGAACATTCTGAAAATAGGTAAAGTGTTATTACCTACTCCATTCTCCATTGGTATTCCACTACGTTCTCAACTACAAGGACACGGTTTCCAACTATTATAACATACACCATTTGAACTCGAATGACGACCGTGTAACCCTAGTCACCATGCAAACTTGGCACCAGGAAGATAGATCTGGCACATTTCATTGTTACCAAAGGAATCATATATTCGGTGAAACAATGGTTGATTACAAAATTTGTCGAATCACTGCACAAAAAATATTGGGGTGAACGTGGTCCTTTTCTTTGGAAATGGCATGTAATCTGTTCATTTGTCAAGTATTATGTGCATCAATGATTCAAGTTGACTGGGGTTGACTCCTCCTTTGATTGTTTGATTGACAATGTTTGTACGGAAATTTTACCTAAAGTCTTAAAATTCCCCTCACAATGGGCTTTTCTGTTACGATCATGTGATGGAAACAATTGAAGATTTGGTATTGACCAAAAGGAGATTTCTCGGAGGAACAATGCTACCCAAATTGAGCAAGGAAGATGTTGCCTATTTTCAAAGGAATGATCAATTGTACATTTACCCTATGGCCGGGGTTTTGACTAAGACACAGTTTCCCCATGTCAAATTTGAAGATAGATGGGAACAACTTGTAACTGGCATTTTCGAGCTGTTGGGTTTGGAAGACAAACATAATAATCAAACTTGTGTTACAAGGTTCCTTCAATACAATGTTAACTCACAACAAGAGGTGCACCAACGAATTTTTATGAAACACATTCCATACGTGTTCCGTGAGATATTTGTAATTGACCCGGAAGTCATTGAACATCATACTTGGGTTGAAGAACTCATTCACTACAGCTACCTTCCAGAAAGTGGGTACCATATTTAAACCATTGACAAAAGAACTGGCAAGATATTTGTTGGAAAAGTCAGATGATCTATCATCGGCAAACCTTCTAGTTCAATTTCTGGATGATAACGTCGTCCACAATTATGGAAAGGGAACAGGATAATTGAATCCTGTGTTCAAACACCTCCAGGGTTGGGACTTTGTTTTTCACTAAACCGTCGGACTTCAAAACTTGGGATTGCTTCAAAACATCAAAGGGTGATATAAAAAATTTCAATGAATCACATAACGGTTACCTGGTAGGATGGGTTATGTTCACTTTCAATACTACAAATCATTCCAAGCGTGGATTCATCCCACCATGGGTGCTTTGAGATCACTCGCAAAATAAGGGTGCCAACAAACCACCAGGAAATATTTCAAAGGAGGCTGGAAGTGACGGTAACAAGGGTACCAAGACGAACCCGCGCAACCAGGGAAAAAATAACAAACATGGATCACCGGATACCGGCAATAGTTGGAAAAAAAGGCCAAACAATCTAAACAATCTGGAATTGTCACAACTAAGGGTAATTCAAAGGATGCTGTTTTGACCGACAAAAGGAGTGAAAGGGGCGGAAACAATGGCACAAAGGAAAGGGAAAAAGAGGTTAGACATTGGGTGAAACCTAATATGAAGTTCTTAATAATCCTGGAGAACAATCCTTTGAGAAATCAAGGTCCCCCAAAAAAATTTGACATTGTCGGTCAAAGGATAAGTGTGGTGTTGAAAGAACTGGATCCAGAGATATTGTATCCCATTTACAAAATAAATGAACAAGTTTGTTACGCTGCTGGTGGACAAGTCCCAGTTCAAATTGGAGAGGTTAGTAGATGCTATTTCAACGCATACTGAGCACCATGATTCATTTCCGGGTTACTATCTGGTTTTCGAAAAAGGTAAGGTGGGGGAGGAATACCAATGGTGCCCACACTTAAGGTTTCACATATGAAAGAAACCAATCCTTCCATTAAAAGAGTATTGGATTTAGTAAAATGTTACAGCAAGTAACGTGGGAATTGTGAGCTGCAGGAGGGAAGTGGGGATGAATCCGAGTCATCTTCTGATAGAACCAAACCAGTATCAGAGTTTAGTTCCACAACCTCTTCTTGAATGGATTAATGAGGCTTAAGCTCCAGCAAATGCAAGTATCAGCTTGTCACTACTCCAGTTTCTTTTATAGTCTATCCATCCATAGTATGAGAAATATTGATCCTGAAATTGCAGCCTATGACACACATTTGCACTCAAAAACTAACTAGGACTAACTATTTCTGTCCAGACATGTCCAGCGACAACAAGTAATCCAAAATTCATAATGTCTTAAGTAACAGATTGTTTCTTGTCCAATTGTATTCATAGTCTACCCCATCCATAGTATGAGCAGTATTTAGCCTGATATTGCAATCAATGACACACATTTGCACTCAAAAACTGACTAGCACTCACTATTTTGGTACATGCATGGCCAGGGACAAACATTATTCTAAAATTCATACTGACCAAAGTATCAGCCTCAGACTTGTCAATATGGTTTCATAGTCTACCCCATCCATAGTATGACCAATATTTAGCCGGATATTTCAATCAACGACACACTTTTGCACTAAAGAACTGACTACTAGTAGGACTCACTATTTTAGTACATGCAGGTCCAGGGACAAACATTATTATAAAACTCATACTGACTAAAGTATCAGCCTGAGAATTGTCAATATTGTTTCATAGTCTACCCCATCCATAGTATGAGCAATATTCATCCTGAAATTGCAGCCAATGACACACTTTTGCACTCAAAAACTGACTAGCAATCACTATTTTGGTACATGCATGGCCAGGGACAAACATTATTCTAAAATTAAAACTGACTAAAGTATCAGCCTCAGAATTGTCAATATTGTTTCATAGTCTACCTCATCCATAGTATGAGCAATATTCATCCTGAAATTGCAGCCAATGCCACACATTTGCACTCAAAAAGTGACTAGCAATCACTATTTTGGTACATTGCATGTCAAGGAACAAAAATTATTCTAAAATTCATACTGACTAAAGTATCAGCCTGAGACTTGTCAATATTGTTTCATAGTCTACCCCATCCATAGTATGAGCAATATTCATCCTGAAATTGCAGCCAATGACACACTTTTGCACTCAAAAAGTAACTAGGAAACACTATTTTGGTTACTTCATACAAAAATCAAAAAATATTAACAAAAAAATACGGAGACTACTATTTGTACACGTTTCTATGGAGGACTCAATCCACCGGACACGTTGACATCTATATCAAGAACCAATCACATTCTGACAAGGAAAGTTACACTACTTAAAGTCAGTCTGTTTTTGAATCAGCTAATTTCTGTGCAACATGGTGGTGGTGGTGCCGGTATGTAACAGTAATCGATAGGTGTGTTTTTGAAGAAGCAGCCACAACCAAAAACTGAAGTTACTACGCCAGCAGAAAACAAGATCCACCAACTTTATGATTCTGCATTAGATTATGAAAATTAGGTGTATTGAGGTACAACTACTACGTGCCTGCCTACGTCACAACTTGGAAATAACAGGAAAATGGAAAACAAAACACCTAAACCGACAAACAAGACGACAGTTGGGCCGACCCGGTGTACTGTCTTGTCCAAGGATTACACCAAACGGATGCATGAGCTGAATCACGATGACCTAAACAATGACAGAACATCAACATGTTTGGGTCCGCGCAAAATTTTTGAGGACACCACATTCCATAATATCACGGCACACTCAAAAAAAAGATAGGCAGGCGCCAGTAAAACAACACTCACAGGTAGTACAATTAATTGAAATACAGCAATTCCTGGGAGGCAGTAAATCAAGCACTTACAGTGCGTACAGTATGACTGAAAAAAACATGCCAAACGCTTCCTACAAACAACATTATTATCATAAAAATAGCACGCCAAATCAATCAAAGGAAAAAAACGGTAAGTTGAGGTGCACGATTTAACAAAGAAATAATGGTAGAACTTATTAGTAGTTGCAGTCCGGTGACAGGTAAAACCATTGTTACCAATAACACAAACAGCCCAAACAGCAGTGTATCGGGAAGTGACCGAACAAACACAAACGATAGCCAAACATATAAAACCACAGACAGTAGCAACAGAAATATTCTACAGACAACAAAAGACTCCGATAACATTAACTTGGAAAACAACATTGTCAAACACGTCAAAGAAACAGCGTTCAGGAAATTTAAATTCCCGCCAGAGAATACATTCGTGAAGGCAACGATATTCAAAATTGTAAAACAAGCAAATAACAACAATGAAATACCAAATACAATTGATATAAAGGACCAAAAGTGGAGTGGAATTTATTGCCGAGCAGTCACTACCTGTAGGCACAATGCTCAAACTCTTGCGAGGAAGAACTACAAAGGTAAGCAACCAACAATAAAATGATTGCCAGCATGCACTCTTTCATAATCCTTTCTAACATTTTGGTCGTATAAACACTTACACGTAGACAATAAAAGGAACAACCAGATACCAGATAGTTTCCCAGGAACGGTTCTGATCACAGACATCCAAGACTTGAACTCAGAAAATAGGTACCAATTGCACAAAGACTATCGACGGAAAAATTCACCAGAATTCAAATACTTCATGAAAAGACTTCTTGGAGCGGTGTCACAAGAACAGACAGACTTCAAAAGAAAATCAGTCCGAATGACAGTCAGTAACATTTTCACCCCAAGCGATGAAGCTTTTGCATTGCTTTTCCTTTACAATGAGTACGACTCGTGGCTAAACACAACAAAGGGCAGGAGGTTGAGAAAAAAATTCACTGACGGTAAGTCAGGAAATAAGGAGGGGATGGAGTAACTGAGGGACAAGATCTTTACGAATACCTAGTAAGTTAATTAGAAGAACAAAGGGAGGAACAACAGTCGAAAGAATTAGAGACAGAACTACTTAAAATGTACCAAAAGCAAAATGGCAATCATAAACAACAAGATAATGAGGAGGATGAAGAAAGTAAAAAGAGAAAAAGACGGAAGTGAAAACGTAGCTTGCTTGAGATTCTCGGCTGAGGATCACAAGAAGGATTACAAATTATACCTCAAATACAAGAAAAATGAACAAGAGTAATTGGTGATAACAACATCATTATAGTAGAACGGCTAGTTCATTATTATTTTATGGTTTGCACAATATTGTTCCAGGTCTTCTGTTTGAATAGAATACAATAAACGAGATAATTGCAAAAGCTGATAAAATACTTTCATATTTGTTACAAAATACTATTTGTTGTATGTCGGTATTTGATATGCGTAGTGTGAATATTGTGAAACGTCGGAGATTATTGCAAATGCGGATAAAATAGTTTATTATTAGTACAAAAATATGGTTGTTGGCTTTTGATATTCGATAAACGTAGTGTGAGTATTGTAAAAGCAACTGTAACAGAATAGATTGATGGTTATCAAGAAGCTCATACATTTGTGAAAACAATTGTAATAATGCTACGATAATATCATTGTACATAAAGGATATTATTACAAAACATGAGTTTCGTGTGAAAAAAACAAAAATTGAATGGCGAATAAATATTATCGGGGTAAGCATGAAACAAAATTGTAGAATAGAAAGATTCTGAAGCAACCATGGAACAGGGGCTGAAAAAAACGGTGGCGAAAATAGACCTACTTGAAATTGTTGCGTGCAAAAATAGGTAGAGAATTATTTATTGTGCGCGCAACAAAGTGTTTCGGATTTTTTTTTAACATCGCACGAATTTGACAAAAACATGAGCATCGTTTATGTGACATAATTATTACACTATTTTGGAGACAACCTTTTCCCACGTCCATCAGCAACTGGCTCGTCTCCTTCGCCAACCCACAAGGAGATATCACGAGCAGCGGCCTAGAACTCATAGGATACATGACGCATAATGATGTCCTGGCCCAAACTGCAGACAAAACCAAGAAAATCACTCACAGCTGCTACGATAACGTCGTCACAGCAGTGCATTGGCAATGCCAAGGTGCCACAACCACCACTGGACTGGGGGCCTAGTTTGCTCCGGCTTCAATCCATGTACCAACAACTCTTCTGCTATGTCCCACTCCGGGATTACATTCCCAAACCAACTAACCTCATGGCCAACCTCTTATCGCGCCGCTGGGACATTTCTAATACTGACCTCCTTCACCTCTTCAACTCTTGATTCCCACAGCCGCAACCCTGGAGGCTCTGCCACCTCTAGCCTCCCATGAGCTCCACACTGATCTCTACCTTATCCAGGAGGAGATGTTCAATTGCGTCACTCAGCAGTATGCCTTCAAAAAGGATAGGCATTCGGACCAATGGGATTGCTTCTGGTGTATGTCTCTCCAACTCGATTCCTTTCTCACCCCCATTGCAGATCTGGTCCCCTACCTCCAAGTCTTGCTGTCCAATCTCACACAGTTTTGGACGTCAGTTGCTTGGTGGGCCAGAAACTCACCCTCCTGGGGTCCCCAGATCCACGCCTAACCATAGCTCAGTTCCGGAGCTATAGGAAAAGAGATGCCCTTTCTAGATTGTGTTAAACCTGTGCCCGTCACTCTAGTAGTTCACGCTCTAGATTTTGCTTACCAGCGTTGGTTAACCGCTGAGCACCAGACGGTTGCCAACATGATATGCCTGGCCTTTTACTTTTGCTTGCGCCCTGGCGAGTACACCGGGACAACCACCGGCGACCAAGCCTGACGTCACCTTGTTTGTAGGCTCCAAATGCCTCTGCAATCAGTTCTCCCCTGATTATGAAATCCAAGCTGCTACAGCTCTCCATTTCCTCTTCACAACACAAAAGAATGGAGACAAAGGCACTGTTATTGCCCATAGCCGCAGCGGTGATGTCTGGTAGGTCCTGCCCTCTGCCACCAGTTCATGGTTCATTGGCGCATGACTCAGCACAAGCGGCTCCCGTATGACCCCACCATCAAACTGGCTAGTTCCTACTATAATGCTCACTTTGTCAATGTTCCGGTCCGGGCCGCGATGGTCACTAACACCATTTGCCTCCATGGTACCTACGTGTTGCAACCCGTCACAGGTATCAACGCGGCACTCCTCAGTGCCCAGCCCCTCTTTGCTGGGGGCGCCATGGCCCTTCTCCAAAGCAAGTGTGACCAGAATATCATCCAACTGCTTGCGCACTGGCACAGTGACGCAATGATGCACTATCTACACCAGCAATCAATCCCTCTGTTCAAACCGCTTCTTGCGCCCCTTATGAACAACCATACCCGCTACGCATTCCTCCCTGAGACATCATGGGTCCCGTCTGCACTGGTTTCCCCAGGCTGCAGACAAAACCTAATCACCCACCCATGGGTTGCTCCCTCACTGTGGCCACTGGCCTCAACTGGCTAACTTCAGTTACGCCCAGTGGAGCTGGGGAGAAGCGTACTACTGGGGTATCCACACTGTACCTTCCTGCATAAGGATCAGAAGTCCATTTGACTCACCACTCAACCCCATGCAAGGTTTCCCAGATCCCCCTCTAGCACCGATTAAACCACCAGCACAGCAAATGAACTACTACTAGTAGCATTAGCACCCAGGAGAAAACAAAAGTATAGACCAAAATAAAAGGGGGCTGTGAAAGCCAAAAGGATATCAAAACCCCCAAAATTAATTAAACTCAATCCCCTTCCCTCCTTTTTACTACCGGTAGCACAAAAGGACAGACCAAATTAAAAGGGGGCAGTGAAAGCCAAAAAAGAGTAAAGAAAACTCCAAAACAAATTAAACTTTAGTATTCCCCCTCCCCCTCCTCTTTTTTTACTAGCACAGAAGGACAGATGAAACAAAAAGGGGGCAGTGAAAGCCAAAAAAAGAGTATCAAAAACCAAAAAATGAACTGAACTCCATCCCCCCCTTTTTTACTAACAGAAAATATTCATAAAATTTAATTAAATCATATAATCAGTCACATAATGAGTCACCTGATCAGTCACATAACGAGTCATGTAATAAGTCACATAATCAGTCACCTAATCAGTCAGTTTGGGTACTAGTAGGTTTGCACAAACGAAATCCTAGCATGCAATTTGGAGCAACAAACTACAATATATTTTGAAATTTGAGTGGTAGTATTGTTCTTCATACTAGTATGCATGAGATGAGTCATGCAAAAAATATTCATACAATTAATCTGCTGATACATTGTGAGTCATCATTTAATCAGTAATATAATCAGTCACGTAATATGTCACGTAATATGTCACATAATATGTCACTGAATCAATCACCAAATCAATCACTGAATCAGCAGTCACTGAATCAGTTAGTTTGGGCAATACAATTTGTAACATAATCAATCACTTAATCAGTCACATAGCTACTCATGTATTCTCAGTTACATAATCAGTCACATAATCAGTCACTTTATAAGTCACAAAATCAGTCACATAATGAATCAGTTTGGGCAGTCTAATCAGTTATGCAACAAGTCATGCAACCAGTCAAGTAACCAGTCAAGTAACCAGTCAAGTAACCAGTCATGTAATCAGTTATGCAATTGTGAGTCATCACGTAATCAGTCACATAATGAGTCACATAATCAGTCGCGCCATTGGTTGTGTTATCAATCACTTAATCAGTCACATAATAAGCCACATAATAAGTCACCAAATCAGTCAAGTAATCAGTAAGTTGGGCAGTCTAATCAGTCACATCATTGGTCACTATAATAAGTCATGTAATCAGTCAGTTTGGGCAGTCTAATCAGTCACATAACTAGTCACATAACCAGTCATGTAATCAGTCACATAATCAGTCACGTAATCAATCACATAATCAGTCAGTTTGGGCACTGTAATCTGTTACATAATCAGTCACGTAATCAGGCATGTAATGAGTCACCAAATCAGTTGCAGAATCAACCACACAATAAGTCCTCACGTAATCAGTCAGTTTGGGCAGTCTAATCAGTGAGGTATTCATACACCAAATCATTCACTTATTCAGTCACCTAATCAGTCAGCTTGGGCGGGCACTGGAATTGCACCAAAATATCCTAGCATGCAATTTGGAGTGCCAAGAAACTACCACACACAGTAATCATACAGTGTTATCAAAATGTTAATACAAAATCCAGATCACTACTGCATGCCAAAAAACATAGATTAAGGTACTTGTATCCAGCTGCCGTAGTACAACATACGTACAACAACTCCAATTCGCCCCTGCAAAGCCACCAATTTCTACGGTCACATAGTAGCGCGCCGTAGGATAAGGCTAGTACCAAAAGGAGTTTGGTGGAGCGCCATACGAGTACTACCGTACAAACGGGTAATACGTGGTCATAATTGACCCCTGGGTGTGGTATTCAAACCTTCACAATTGAATTCCCACGATTCACAAAATCTGAACCACTGATGTCAGAACAAATGCCACACCAGCCGGCCTTCAATATTGAACTCTGGATGAAATACATATCTTAATTCCTCTATGTGCAAGCCGTTGCATTTCAAGTTCAACACCTTTGCAACTGTCTTAGCAAATAAATACAAGCTTACACATACATACCTACACAAGATTACTACGTTAGTACCCTCTACTTAGAGGCATACGGCACTGTGTAAACAGCCAAATAATTGCTTCGACCTACTACACTCCAGTAACCACTAACAGCCAAGCAACCAAGTGCTCCTACCAATTGTCCAGTAATGATGAACTACTCTGTTAGCCCTTTTAAGTTTGACTTTGACCAAGAGTCACTTACAATGATGGAGTTCAAACACACAACCACTGCCAATGGAGTCTTCAAGACTGTCAAGGTTAAAGTACCTCTCATTACTGCAGGAGCACCCCCCCCTTGTTTTCCAAGTGCTTTTTACCATCAATGAATTCACTCTTGCAAAGAAAACCCTTGCCTTAACCACAGGCCCCAAGCTACATGAAAGATTTGCTGATCTCCTCAGAAACATTGCCGATCTAAACTGGTGGAATGAATATTCATCAACCAATGTACCAAATTGAACCGTTGATAACTTTTCAACCACAATTAATGCCTATATCAACCACAAGTTTGATAACAACATCGATGCATACCGATGCCACAAAAGGTTCATCACCAACATCAAGAAGACCACCAATATGACTGTACACCAGTTCGACTCCATGGTCACATTCCACAACCATGTGATTCAACGGCTTCTTCCAGGACATCCACTAGAAAATGCAGTCATCAGTGATGAAGACTTCAAGAATTTGATTTTTGAATCCATGCCCAACGAATGGAAGGGAACCTATGAAGAACATCACTCTCCCCACGCAGACACCCTTACACAGATGATGACCAGACTGGAGAGATATCAGAACAAAGAAAACAGAAAAAGTAAGAAAAACAACCAAGATAATTCCTCCCAAAACAGGAATAACAGCAACAACAATAGCAACAATAACAAGAACAACAATAATTGCCGCAATCATAACAATTGCAACACAAATAATTGCAACAACAACCAATCAAACAACAACAATGGCCAAAACCGACAACATGGCTCCAATAACAGCCAAGGCAACAACAGCAACAACATTAATTCCTCCACAAGAATACTGGATGACTCACCATGTCTGGTTCACCCAGGTACAAATCACACTTGGGGTCATTGCTACCACAATGCCAAGAATTTGAACTGACCTAACAGAAACAATGATAACAACAACAGCACACATGTGAATGATCGCAATTCCAACAGCAACAACAACAATCAATCAAGCAATTCATCCTATGGCAACAACTCACATGAGCCAGAGCAGCACATGTGTGTGTTCATCAACCAACCAGAAGAAACACTTCCATCAACACCTTGGCTAGACCTCTTCCATGTCGACTTGGATGTAGACGCCAAATATTATAACTCCAATCTTCAAAGATTTCCGCAAATCTAAGATTCTGACAACAACAAGGACAATGTTGCTCCTAGCAACAATGACATCAATCTCGCTCCAACCACAGTCAGTGTCTGCAACTCCATCAATGGCATATCCAGAAAGTAATATCTGAAGACCCTCTTTGATTCTGGATCCACAGACAACCTCATCATTGAATCGGCAATCCCTGCTAAAGCCAAAAAGCACTCACTTGCCCAACCAATCAAAATGCAAACAACCAATGGTAGAGCCACTTGTAATCACTATGTGATATTGGAGAATACCATGTTTCCAGAGCTATCCTACTCCATGAAAGTATTGAAGATCAAGTGTTTTGTTGTCACCCAGAGCATCAACTACCACCTCATCATTGGTAGGAGAACCATGAGAGACCTTGGGATGAAGATGGACTTCAAAGTTTGCACCATATAATGGTATGAACAGACCATGCACTTCCACCTGCAAAACTACTTCAATAACAAGTCAATGCTCCACAAGGTCATGTCAACAGAGCCTCATTCTGTTGCTGAAAGCTAGTTCCAACCAAGCTGCTCAACAAGCATATGCAAATGGAACCTCCAAGTATGAAAAGACAGACCTGTACAAGCTGGTATCCAAACAAGAACACCTCTCAAAACATGAGAAATCTTGCTTGCTGAAGATCCTCCTTGAAAATGAATGAACTTTTTGAAGGCCTGAATGACAAGGAATTAAGTATTTTTCCTCACCAAGAGTTCCACATAGAGCTCCAGCAAGATGCAAAGCCATACCACATCAAACAACCGTATCCAATTCTACTCCACCAAAAGGAAGCTGTGAAGAAGGAAATAGACCAACAAGTCAAACTTGGCATTCTTGAAAGATGCTATGCCACGGAATGGGGAATGCCAACCTTTGTAGTTCCAAAGCCAGATGGCTCCTGCTGGCTTATTAGCAACTTTCAAGAATGCAACAAAGTAACCAAAAAGCTCCACTATCCGCTACCAAAGATCCTAGACATCTTCCACAGAAAAAGAGGGTTCAAATATATCACCCTCATCAATGTCACAATGTAGTTCCACACCTTCAAGCTAGACAAAGCCTCCACTTGGCTCTGTGTCCTTGTCACAACCTTCGGAAAATCCCAGCTTCTCTGATTGCCAATGGGATTTTTCAACTCTCCAAGTTGGGCCCAAGGCTATATGGAACAGATGCTTCTCCACTGGAAAGACATCAAAGTATATATCAATGACATTGGAATCTTCTTGGACACCCTTGAATGTCACTGCAAAACCATCTCCTCTGTTCTCTCCTTGCTCAAGGTCCACAACTTTGCCGTCAAGCTGTTCAAGTGCCATTGGTTCCAATCACAAGCGCCATGGCTTGGCCAAATCATCTCCCAAGATGGAATCAGACCCAATCCAAACAAAATAGATCCCATTTTGAAACTGGTCTTTCCCTCAACAACAACCCAACTTTGATCCTTTGTTGCCATGATTAACTTATACCGCAACTTCTTTCCAAAATGCGCAGAAGTTCTTGCTCCTCTCACAGAGCTCTCCGTCCGATGTCTGGTAGATCCAAGGGAAAGCTCACTCCAACACCAGAGCTCATCGATGCCTTCAACAAAGCCAAGGCCCTCATTACAAAGGACATCTTGCTTGCCTTTCTTGATCCAAACAAGCCCTTCCATGTCTATACTGATGCTTCAGACTACCAACTTGGTGCTGTGGTAATCCAAGAAGGTCAAACTATCCTCTGCTTCTCTCAAAAACTCAATGCTGTTCAACGGAAATACCCAACAATTGACAAAGAGATGCTCTGCATTGTTGAAGTCTTCAAGGAATTTTGACCAATTTGTTGGGATACCAAAATCATAGTGTGAACCAACCATCTCAACTTGACTCGCCAAAACCTTAAGTCATCAGATTATGACTTGGAGAATGTTTCTTGAAGAATTTCCCCCTGTATTTAAATACGTTGAAGGCAAAGACAACATGACTGCTGACGCGCTCTCAAGGCTCTCTCTCCAGCAATCCCCAGAGGAAAAGAAGGAATCCCTGACTCCAACAGATTTGGAAATTGCAACCGGCCCAACAGAAATTGCGGTCGACCCAACCGACAATCCAACCGACACACTCTCCCTTTCTGACCTGTTCCTCAACTACCCAGAAGACATCCCAATGCGCCCCTTAGCCTTTACTCAGCTTGCAGCTGACCAAGCTGCCAACGACGATATCTCTACCAATCCAAGGTACACCACAGAGAACTACAATGGTACTGACTTGAGAATCGTTGAATCCAATGGTCAACAGAAAATTGTACTCCCTCCAAACTGAGTACAAGCCACAATCAAACATTACCACCATGTGCTTGGCCATGCCAGCGCTGAAAGATTCTATTGAACCATTAACCAATTTGTATATGCTTAAAGTCTGGATACAGACTGAGTAGTTTAGATCCACCTTTGGTGGTTAAAGTTACTTAATACGTATATTATTATTAACCAATTTGTATATGCCCCAATCTTGAAGGACCAAATCAATTCCTTCTGTTGTTTCTGTGATGCTTGCCAAAGGTACAAGAATATCCACCAAAGCCACGGCCAGCTTCCAACCAAGGAACACCAATATGTTCCCTGGGACACCATTGCGATTGATGGAATCGGCTGTTGGAAGATCAAGATTCCCGGCCTTGGAACAATTGCCTTCAATGGATTCACCATTATGGATATGTGCACCAACCTTCTTGAAATAATCAGAGCGCTGCAAGTGAACCCAACCGGCCTCATGGCAGTTCATGGCCTTGACAATGGCTGGCTCTCCAGATATCCAAAACCAGTTAACTGCATCATCGACCAAGGAACCAACTTCTTGAGCAATGACTTCCAACTTCACCTTGCCAACCTTGGAATCAAAGCCAAGGTTTGCTCTGTTTGGAATCCGCAGTCGAAGGCTGTTCTTGATAGAGTACACAATACCATCAAGTCAGCAATGAGAACAGAGCTCAATACCAATCTGCCACAGACCCTTCAGAAAGCAATAGACATTGTCAATAGTGTCTTTGCGTCTGCTCAGTTTGTTGATAGATCAACCATCAACAAGACCTTTGGAATGACACCTGGCGCCCTTGTGTTCCACCACAATATGTTTCTTTCCATCCCTGTAAATACATACTGGCCATGGTCAGGGACAAAAGACAGGCCCAAATTGACAAGAATGCATTGAAAGAAAACAGCCATAGAAAGCTTCATGATTATAGTGTTGGAGACCAAATTATGATGAAAAATGAAAAGTAAATTCCAAGTGCTTTAGAAGCAAGAAGCAAAGGCCCGTACACTATCCAGAAAATTCATACAAATGGGACAGGTCTGTACACTATCCAGCAAATTCATACAAATTGGACTGTTTCCTTTCTCTTAGGAAACCACGTTGTCCAACGGATGAACATTTGGAACCTCAAACCGTATCACACCAATTAAAAATTTGCTATCTATGGAATACTGGTTGCGCGCGAGCACCAAAAATTCTGTGCAACCAAGTGAAGCTTTTATGGGAAGATAAAGACTGTGGTATTCAAACCCCTCACAATTGAATTCAAAAAATTCACAAAAATCTGAACTGCTGATGTCAGAACAAATGCTAGCACAACTGCCGGCCTTCAATATTGAAGTCTGGATTAAATACATGATATCTTAATTCCTCGATGTGCAAGCTGTTGCATTTCAAGTTCAACACCTTTGTAACTGTCTTAGCAAATAAATACAAGCTCAACACTCTTCAGAGTAGTTTACAGAGCTTGCTCGCAATCGTAGTTTCAATCCATTTACACATACATACCAACACAAGATTACTACATTAGCACCTTCTACTTACTAGAGGCATATGACACAGTGCGGGATAAGGGCTGGTACCGGGTCAATCTCACACTTTTTTTTGTACGTTCATACACTTTTGTCATACATTTTTCAACTACAACAATACCCACGAAAGGTATGATCATACGTACAATTCGATCCCGTGACTTCATTTGCTGAGCCACTAACCCATCGTCACATAAACGATGCTCGTGCTTTCGTAAAATTCGTGCGATATTTTAAAATATTCCGAAACATTTTGTTTCGCGCACAATAAATAATTCTCTACCTATTTTTGCTCGCAACAATTTCAAGTAGGACTATTTTCCTATCCATATTTTCATCCCTTGTTTCATGGTTGCTTCCAAATTTTTCTATTCTACAATTTTGTTTCATGCTTACCCCGTTAATATTTATTCCTCATTTAATTTTTGTTATTTTCCACACGAAATTCATCTTATGTAATAATATCCTCTATGTACACTGATATTGTCGTAGCGTTGATACCATTTTCTGAACAAATATAGGAGCTTCTTGATAACCAGCAATGTATTCTGTTACGTCACTTTCACGTTACTCACACTATCTTTTTCGAATATCAAAAGCCAACAACCATATTTTTGTACTAATAAGAAAATATTTTATCCGCATTTGCAATACTCTCCGACATTTTACAATATTCACGCTACGCTTATCAAATACGGAAATACAACAAACATATTTTGTAACAAATACGAAAGTATTTTATCAGCTTTTGAAATTATCTTGTTGATTTTTATTATATTCGAACAGAAGACCCGGAACAATATTGTGCTAACCATAAAAATAATAATGAACTAGCCGTTCTACTATTGATGTTGATATCATCCATTACTCTTGTTCGTTTTTATTGTATTCCATGAAAAATTTGTAGTCCTCATCATCTTCGCCAAGAATCTCAACCAAGGTACGTTTTCGCTTCCGTGTTTTTCCCTCTTTGTTCTCCTCCTTATCTTGTTGTTTACGATTGCCATTTTGCTTTTGGTACATTTTAAGTATTTCCGTCTCTAATTCTTTTGACTGTTGTTCCTCCCTTCGTTCTTCTAATTCGCTTACTAGGTATTCGTAAAGATCTTGTCCCTCGTTACTCCACCCCTCCTTATTTCCAGACTTACCGTCAGTGAATTTTTTTCTCAACCTCGTGCCCTTTGTTGTGTTTATCCACGAGTCGTAGTCGTTGTAAAGGAAAAGCAATGCAAAAGCTTCATCGCTTGGTGTGAAAATGGTACTGATTGTCATTCTGACTGATTTTCTTTTGAAGTCTGTCTGTTTTGGTGACACAGCTCCAAGAATTCTTTTCATGAAGTATTTGAATTCTGGTGAATTTTTCCGCCGATAGTCTTCGTGCAATTGGTACCTATTTTCTGAGTTAACGTCTTGGGTGTCCGTGATTAGAACCGTTCCTGGGAAACTATCTGGTATCTGGTTGTTTCTTTTATCGTCTACGTGTCAGTGTTAATACGACCAAAATGTTAGAATGGATTATGAACGATTGCATGCCGGCAGTCATTTTCTTGTTGGTTGCGTACCTTTGTAGTTTTTCCTGGCAAGAGTTTGAGCATTGTGCCTACACGCAGTCACTGCTCGGCAATAAATTCCACTCCACTTTTGGTCTTTTATATCGATTGTATTTGGTATTTCATTGTTATTCGCTTGTTTTACAATTTTGAATATCGTCGCCTTCACGAATGTAATCTCTGGCGGGAATTTAAATTTCCTGAATGCTTTTTCTTTGACGTGTTTGACAATGTTGTTTTCCAAGTTATCGTTATCGTATTGTTTTGTTGTCAGTAGAATATTTCTGTTGCTACTGTTGGTGGTTGTATATGTTTGGCTATCGTTTGTGTTTGTTCGGTCACTTCCCGATACACTGCTGTTTGGGCTGTTTGTGTTATGGGTAACAATGGTTCTACCTGTCACCGGACTGCAAATAGTACTCAGTTCCACCATAATTTTTTTGTTAACTCGTGCACATCAACTTACCGTTTTTACCTTTGATTGATTTGGCGCGCTATTTTTATGATAATAATGTTGTTTGTAGGAATCGTTTGGTATTTTTTTTTCATTCCTACTGTACACACTGTAAGCTCTTGATTTACTGTCTCCAAGGAATAGCTGTATTTCAACTAATTGTACTATCTGTGAGTGTTGTTCTTGTACTGTCGCCTGCCTATCTTATTTTCGAGCGTGCCGTGATATTCTGGAATGTGGAGTCCTCAAAATTTTGGCGCGGACCCGAACATTTTGTTCTTCCCTACCCTACCGTACTTACCCTACGGTACCATATCATTCCATATTTATTTATCTACTTATTGTTTTTCAATTTTCTGCAACGGCGTTGCAGTAAATTCTATATTTTGGGTGGTTGACACTCCCCCCTTAATTAATTATGGATTGGATCACAATTTGTAGGTTAAACGGATGGAATTTTGTTGTTGTTGTTTTGTTGCTTTCTGATGAGTATTTTTTTTGAATGTATATTTTTTTTAGGTGATATTTTACATAATTTCCGTTCTATTTTTTGCACTTAATTTGTACCGGCGATACCTTCGATATTGTCATTGTTTTTTTTGTAATGGAATCCTTACAGAGTTGCAGAGTTAGTGTTTCACGCGTCCCCATGCTCCACAAGGAACGGGATAGTTGTTATATTCCTCTAAATCTTCCGGTGAATTCCAACGTTTTTCGTAAAGACTTAGCCATTTCTCAATTTTCCACTCGTTTTCGTCTTGTTCGCTCTTTCCCCCCCTGTTTGTCACTTCTTTTACCTTCCGTTTTTTCTTTTTTGACTGTTTTCTTGCTTTGTTCATGAACGAATCCCACTTATGTTTGGTACATTTTTTTTCCGTGTTTTTGTTATTTATGTTCTCTTCTTTAATTGGCGGCAATATTTCTTGTGTTGAGTACCACTCGTTATCGTCTTTTGATCTGCAATACCATTCCAATCTGTCAGTTTCGATGATTGCCTCATTCGTCATTTTGCGCCAGTTGTTGAACCAAATGTACGTCATACAAGGACGGTTCCCAGGGTGGTAATGTATACATTCTTTTATGTGTTCTCTTGCCTCCGGTGTCAGATTACTCCATTTTTTTGCCGGGAAAGTACGACCGTCTTGTATCATTCTCTCTCGTTCTATTGATTTTACTTCCGGTCCAATACCCACGTTGTCGTAGCACTTAATGTCTTCCGATGTTTTCAATGCGGGATAACCACATGTAATGTATGCAAGAATGACTCCCATTGCCCATACATGGTCCATCCCGTCAGTGTTCCCTTCTTTGTAGTCGGGAAATACTTCCTCGGTTATGTACTTGAAGCATTGTTCCCAAATGTTCAAAGCTTCGTCCTCCTCGAAATGTCCTTTTTTGCTGTTGAGTCTTTGTCGCACTTCTTCTATCTTCTGGCATCCACTAAGGATTGTGTTAACCAAGTGTCCGTTTTTGGCACACAAGGCATCAAATCCTGTTTCGAAATGATATAGAAACGGGTTTCCGTCGTTGTTTACATCATCGTGGTTTAGCTCGTGCATCTGTTTGTTGTAATCCTTGGAGAAGACAGTACCCCGGGTTGGCACAACTGTTGTTCTGTGTGTCGGTTTCGGTGTTTTGCTTTTCATTTTCCTGTTATTTCCCATTTGTAACGCAGTCATGCACCTATTTGTACCACAGTACACCTAACGTTCGTACTCCCACGCCGCATCATAAAGTTGGTATTTGTTGTTTTCTCCAGGCGTTGTAACTTGCAGTTTTTGGTTGTGGCTGCTTTTTCCCGTTCACGCATAATTCTTACTATTGTTACGTACCGGTACCAACACTACGACGGTGCACGCAAATAGTCTGATTCAAAAACAGACAAGCTTCTTTAAGTAATGTAACTTTCCTCATCTGCATGCGATTGGTTCTTGATATATCGTTGAGATGAACGTGTCCGGTGGATCGATACCTCCATAGAGATGTGTACAAGATGTATTCTTCGTACTTCCTTGGTACTATTTTTTTAATATGGTATTGGTACGACGCACATAAATTGTCTGACTCATAAACAGACTAGCGTTAAGTAGTGTAACTTTTCCCCTTTGGATATGATTGGTTCTTGATATACCGGTAGAGGTGAACGTGTCCATTGGATCGATTCCCCCGTAGACATATGTCCGAGGTGTGTCCTACGTATTATTTTTGTATAAATTTTTTATTATTGTAGTATTGGGACGGTGCACACCAATTATATGGTTCAAAAACTGACTAGCTTTATGTAGTGTAACTTTTCCCGATCACGTATAATTGGTTGTTGATATAGTGGTGAACGTGTCCAGTGGATCGATTCCTCCGTTGAGATCTGGTGTACCAAGGGTAGTCTCCGTAAATTTTGGTTATTAGTTTTTTGATTTTTGTATGAACAAGTAACCAAATTAGTGTTTCTCATTTACTTTTTGAGTGTCAAAGTGTGTTATTTTCTGAAATGTTTGGATGAATATTGCTCATACTATGGATTGGGGAGACTATGAAACCATATTGAGAAGTCACAGCCTTATATTTTAGTCATTATGAATTTTCTAATAATGTTTGTCCCTGGCCATGCATGTACCAAAATAGTGAGTCCTAGTACTTATTTTTAGAGTGGAAATGTGTTGCATTGACTGCAATTTCAGGATGAATAGTGTTCATACTATGGATGGGGTACACTGTGCTGAAACAAACTGGACAAGAAGCAGGCTGATACTTTAGTCAGTATGAATTTTAGAATAATGTTTGTCCCTGGACATGCATGTACCAAAATACTGAGTCCTAGTCAGTTTTGAGTGCAAATGTGTGGCATTGACTGCAATTTCAGGATGAATATTGCTCATACTATGGATTGGGGAGACTATGAAACAAACTGGACAAGAAACAGGTTGATACTTTAGTCAGTGTGAATTTTAGAATAATGTTTGTCCCTGGACATGCATGTACCAAAATAGTGAGTCCTAGTCAGTTTTAGAGTGCAAATGAGTGGCATTGACTGCAATTTCAGGATGAATATTGCTCATACAATGGATGGGGTAGACTATGAAACAAACTGGACAAGAAACAGGTTGATACTTTAGTCAGTGTGAATTTTAGAATAATGTTTGTCCCTGGACATGCATGTACCAAAATATTGAGTCCTAGTCAGTTTTGAGTGCAAATGAGTGGCATTGACTGCAATTTCAGGATGAATATTGCTCATACTATGGATTGGGGAGACTATGAAACAAACCGGACAAGAAACAGGCTGATACTTTAGTCAGTATGAATTTTAGAATAATGTTTGTCCCTGGACATGCATGTACCAAAATACTGAGTCCTAGTCAGTTTTGAGTGCAAATGTGTGGCATTGACTGCAATTTCAGGATGAATATTGCTCATACTATGGATTGGGGAGACTATGAAACAAACTGGACAAGAAACAGGTTGATACTTTAGTCAGTGTGAATTTTAGAATAATGTTTGTCCCTGGACATGCATGTACCAAAATAGTGAGTCCTAGTCAGTTTTAGAGTGCAAATGAGTGGCATTGACTGCAATTTCAGGATGAATATTGCTCATACAATGGATGGGGTAGACTATGAAACAAACTGGACAAGAAACAGGTTGATACTTTAGTCAGTGTGAATTTTAGAATAATGTTTGTCCCTGGACATGCATGTACCAAAATATTGAGTCCTAGTCAGTTTTGAGTGCAAATGAGTGGCATTGACTGCAATTTCAGGATGAATATTGCTCATACTATGGATTGGGGAGACTATGAAACAAACCGGACAAGAAACAGGCTGATACTTTAGTCAGTATGAATTTTAGAATAATGTTTGTCCATGGACATGCATGTACCAAAATAGTGAGTCCTAGTCAGTTTTGAGTGCAAATGTGTGGCATTGACTGCAATTTCAGGATGAATATTGCTCATACTATGGATTGGGGAGACTATGAAACAAACCGGACAAGAAACAGGCTGATACTTTAGTCTGTATGAATTTTAGAATAATGTTTGTCCCTGGACATGCATGTACCAAAATACTGAGTCCTAGTCAGTTTTAGAGTGCAAATGAGTGGCATTGACTGCAATTTCAGGATGAATATTGCTCATACAATGGATGGGGTAGACTATGAAACAAACTGGACAAGAAACAGGTTGATACTTTAGTCAGTGTGAATTTTAGAATAATGTTTGTCCCTGGACATGCATGTACCAAAATAGTGAGTCCTAGTCAGTTTTGAGTGCAAATGAGTGGCATTGACTGCAATTTCAGGATGAATATTGCTCCTACAATGGATGGGGTAGACTATGAAACAAACTGGACAAGAAACAGGTTGATACTTTAGTCAGTGTGAATTTTAGAATAATGTTTGTCCCTGGACATGCATGTACCAAAATAGTGAGTCCTAGTCAGTTTTAGAGTGCAAATGAGTGGCATTGACTGCAATTTCAGGATGAATATTGCTCATACAATGGATGGGGTAGACTATGAAACAAACTGGACAAGAAACAGGCTGATACTTTAGTCAGTATGAGATTTAGAACAATTTTAGTCCCCTCTGGCATTGCTGCATGTACCCAAATAGTGATTCCTAGGCAGTTTTCTAGTGCAAATGTGTGGCATTGGCTGCATGAAACAGAATTGACCAGAAATCTTCTACTTATACTTGAGTCAGTTTTAAAATTTATTAGTCCTAGTAATATTAGTTAGTATGTTTATGATTGTGCGAATTAGGCTGCAATTTCATGATCAATATTTCGCATAATATTGATTGAATAAAGAACTATGAAGTATAATGGATAAGTTACAAACGGATGCTTGCATTTGGTGTAACATAGTATGCCTCACTCATCCAATCTTGGATGATTTGGTGGAACTGGTGCTGTACTCTGACACGGTTGTGGTTGTGTCAGAAGATGAATCGGATACCTCCTCACTTCCATCCGTCGGGTCACGAATCCCAACATCCTTGCTGAAACATTTTACTAAATCCGATACTTTTTTAATGCGTCGAGGATTGGTTTCTTTCAGGCCGGAAATCTGAAAGTATGGGCAAAATTGTCGTTTCTCCCCCACCTTACGTTTGTGGAAAGTACATATATAACCCGCCACTCGTTCATATTGGTCGTAGTCTCCGAAAACGTACCTATAAACTTCTCCAATTTCAACTGGTCCTGTTTTTTTCTGGAGTATAACGAACTTGTTCGTTTACTTCGTAAATAGGAAACAATATCTCTGGATCCTGATCTTTCAACAGCACAGAACATTGGAATTCACGTTTGGTTTCCTTCTCCTTGATCTTGATAGGATAAACTTGCAGTGTTACAGTGGCGTTAAGATGATTTTTTGCAACATCTATAATCATTTCTTCGCTTTCATTTGAACCCTTTTTTTCACAGGTTTTAGTCGTTGTGTCAGTCAAACCAGTATCCTTGGAATTACCCTTACTTGTGTCAATTCCCGATTCTTTAGATTCGTTTGGCTTATTTTTCGAACCCTTACTGGTTACTTTCGATCCACTGATGTTCTTTCTCCCATCGTTGATATTGTTCGTCTTGCCAACATTGTCACCGTCAAGGTTATCATCCCAGGGTGGTATGAATCCACGCTTGGAATCATTTGTCGTATTGAGATTGAAAGTAACCCATCCTACCCGGTATGTGTTATTTGATTTGTTGAACTCATTGATTTGAACCTTGGATCTTTTGAAGCAATCCCAAGTTAGAAAGTCCGATGGTTCGTAAAAAACAAAGTCACGACCCTGGAGGTGTTGGAATGCCAGATTCAATTCTCCCTTTCCCTTTCCATAATTGTTCACAACCTTATCGTCCAAAAATTGAACTACAAGGTTAGCCGATGATAGATCATCCGACTTTTCCAACAAATATATTGCTAGTTTTTCTGTCAACGGGGTAAATATGGTACCCATTTCTGGGAGGTAGCTATACTGAATGAATTTTTCCACCCAAGTATGACGTTGGAGAACTTCCGGATCAATTACGAATATCTCACGGAACACGTATGGAATGTGTTCCATAAAAACTCGTTGGTGCACCTCTTGTTGTGAGTTAACATCGTATTGAAGGAATCTTGTAACACAAGTTTGATTCTTATGTTGTTCTTCCAATCCGGACAGTTCCAAAATACCTGTTACAAGTTCTTCTGGTTTATCGTCAAAATTGACATGGGCAAATTTTGTCTTACTCAGAACACATGCCGTTGGGAAAATGTACAATCGATCATTCCTTTGAAAATACGGAACACTTCCCTCCGTCGATTCGGTGACCATAGCTCCTTTTAGAAAATTCCTCTCGGTCAATACCAAATCTTCAATGGTTTCCATCACATGATCGTAACTGACAAATGATTGGTTATTGGTTTTGAAGACTTTTGGTATCATTTTCTCACAAACATTGTCAATTGAACAATCAAAGGACGAACCAACGCCGTCGACTCGAATCATTGATGCACATAGTACTTGAGAAATGATCAAATTACATGCTGTTTCCAACGAATCGACCACGTTTACCCCAATCTTGTTCCCATGTTGGACAAATTTTGTTATAAGCCATTGATGCACCAAATATAGGATTCCTTTCAGGCACCTTGAAATATGCCAGATCTATTTTTCCGGTTCCATGTTTGCATGGCGACAGGGTGACAAGGTCCTCATCATGATCGAAATGTATGTTGTAATATTTTGTGACCGTGTGCTTGTAGTGGATGACGTAGTGGAAAACCAATTGAGTATTGAGTGGTAATAACACTTTACCCGTTTCCGGAATTTTCGTGTCCCCTTGTCGATGAAATCCTACTGGAACCCACTTCTCCCCAGAAAGTACCGTGGTGCCCAAGACGAATGAATTGTTAATTAATTCGGGTAAGTAATACTGATAAAAACCTTCGTGTGTCAATACTTTGATGTCGACGTGTCTCATGTCGATGATGGTACAAATGGTTTTCGCCTTCCCTTGAAAGCGTAACCAATGTTCACGAATGAGCTCCTGAAAAGCAGTTTCTCGTTCCGTTATCTTCATCAACTTATTGTTTGACACAATAAGTTCTTTAAACTCGATGTTTTCTGTTCGTAAGGATTTTAAGCATTCAATACTGCTGCTTCTTGAAATGTTTGTCTAAGTCCACCTGATTGCAGCTATGAGTCATTGAAACACGTAGAGAGGTCTTTGCCATAAGGCAGTCCAAGAAGTTCCTCATTGATCTGACGTATCCTTTCAACTGACTGGGAGAACAATTGTCGCCTTTGGTATGGAAACACAAATCCTCAGACGAAATATCCGACCCAGGTGGATACTTCACATTCTTCATGTACCAAAACAATATCTCACGGTACATTATCATGTACTTCTTCATTGTAACGTAGTTGACGACGTTGCGCCCATAAATAGCATCCACGCCTGATGTGTCGTTAACATTTTTCAACAGTGACTCGAACCTATCCCACTTGTTCGCCATGTCGTAGTCATTGAATCGATCGGTTAATTGCTTCCTGCTCAAAAATTTCAACACTCCAGTCATACCGTTGTCAATTTCAAACAAAAATAAATCCACCATGACGTTTATTTGATGGGGAATAGGCCCTAAGTCACTTAAGGTTGTATCGGGTTTTTTCTTCTTTCCCTTCCCCTTCTTCTTTTCCGCAGAGTTAGTAGTAGACATTGACTTCCTGAAATCTGGTGTAGGTTCGGATTCAATAATTTTTGATACAAGGTAAACCCTCGTCAACAATGCAGTGAAACATGTTGTAACCTCAAGACTGAGGTTCCTCACAAACTCCTCTGTTCCATATGACTCACCCTTCAAAGCCTTTGTAAGGTTATTAATTACTGCCTGTCGATGATCTCTTTGATCGGTATCATGTTTGTCAAGACTATTGGTTGGTGGGTCTTTCAATCTACCCTTCTTACAACTTGTCGTTTTCTCATTTGAATTTGGGTTGGCACCGCGCTTGCGAGCACTATTAGTGGTAGGTGTCATTGGCAATGTAAAATGTTATCAGTATTTGAGACAATCTTTTTATTGTTTGAAAACAATGAGAATCACTGTTGTGTGAATCTAGTTTACCCGAGTTACGAGCAAACATTGAATGAAAGAAGGATAGTAGTACAACTTGAAACTTCTTTCACCAGATATCACCACTCACGTAGCGACGCGACAGTGGTAATCATGTCTCAAAAACCATTTCTCAAAAAATCGAAAACGTAGAAGGTGCCCGTAAACGTGTCCTTGTTCTCGTAAAGACGTTCTACGACTAACCTGAGAAAGAGTTAAACAATATCGTCACAATAATTGGACAAATAAAACCTGCAACGACGAATGCAAGGGCGGGGATTTGTCTGTGAATCCGTTGGGATCAAAAAACCATTTTTTGTAACTGGAACCGCCGTTCCCAAAAAACGGAAAAAAGGGTTTTTTGGGTGGAATGAAAGGTGAGAAGAAGAAAAGATAAAAAGGAACATTTTCCAATTTGGAAAATGGCCCCATCGCTGAATTGTTCCATTGTGTGTACAAAAGTACAGTCGTATGAACACCTAGTAGCGCTAAATAGGGAAAAGGGCATTGGTTGGTGTAACTCCGTTGCCAAAAAACAAATGATCCGATCGCTGAATTGGTGCAATTTGTGTAGAAACGTACAGTCGTGTGAAACTTTTCACGCTAAATACTAAAAAGGGCTTTTGTTGCAACGCCGTTGTCAAAAAAAAAAAATGGTCCGATCGATGATTTGGTGCATTTTGTGGGGTACAAAGGTACTTTGGTATGACCAGTACTATCGTATGAACCATGACGCTAACTACTATGAACCATGAACCATATCACGCTAAATAACAAAAATACCATTTGTTGCAACGCCGTTGCAAAAAAAACAAAAAGTAAAATACTTAACGGACCAATGTAATTCTGACGTTCGAAGTTTGTTGTACTGTTGTATGATCCATATCACGCTAAATACCAAAAAGACCATTTGTTGCAACGCCGTTGCAAAAAAAAAAAAGAACATAATACTTAACGGACCAATATCATTCTTACGTTCGAAGTTGTTTACTTAGCAGAAAATGTATGGAACTGGTGGTGTCATTCTTACGTTCGAATGTTGATACTTGATCTATCGAACCGATGTCGTCCTTACGTTCGAAGTTTGATATAAGTACTTTGTACGGAGTAGTTAGCTTACAATGAAAGTATGTTGCTCACTAACTTCGGTCACTTTTTTTCACTTTCCGACAAACATCAATTTCCAACTTATCTGAGTAGAGTGTTGTTTCTTTCCAACAACACTCCGTCCGAGAACGTGGGATCCGACCCTCTTCGTCACATGCCTTAGGGCGACGATGTCACGAGCACAACGATCCGTTCTCAGATATTTCAGTCCGATATAACAGCCTTGTACTGCAAAAGAAGTAGAAAGCATTCGATTAGGGATTAGTTGCTGGAAAGATATTCTTGTTTGGACGGCCGCCTTACATAAACATCTTGAAAGCACAAAATCTGCATCAATTGCCTATATATCAACAGGAACAAGTCCCTGTTTTTCGTGACATAGGAATTACTACAAGTCTGCAAATCAACGGCAGCAGAAAGAACAACGACAACGAATAACAAACCGGCAAATGGAATCATTGGAGGCAACAACGTATCTGCGGCAACAACGTATCGGTGACATCAACGGTAAAACGAATCAGAACAAGCAACGGTACGAATGAGATAGACAACAATGATAATACTTCCTCGACCGGCATTACTGATAATGTATTTCGTCACTTATGTTTTTCTTCCTTATTTCATAGGACCGGAACGGAATAACAGATTGGAAACAACAGATTAGAAATTGGCAATCGCAACGGTAAGAATGAGAGAGGAGAAAGACAATGATCTTACTTCTTCTGGCATTCCTGATAATGTATTTTCTTCCTTCTCTTTTTCTTCTCATTTTCATCGGACCGTATCGGAGCAACGGATTTGAAACAAGGGATTGGAAACAACGAATCGGAAGAACCAACCTTTCCTGGTGTGGCAAATCTTTCCTATAATTGCAAAGGATACAACGAATCGAATGCGACACTGAATCGAAGTCAACACAGAATCGAAGGTAACAACAACGGCAACAACACAGCAACACCACCAATCAACAACAACAACGAAAGGAAGCAAACGGTGTACGTTGGTAGCATGTAGATTATATTATTCTATTGTTATTATTTACTGTACTACATCAATAGATACTCACCCATTTTGATCAATTATCATACCAAATATTCGAATAAAATCGTGTAAAGCTGCGAGAGCAACAGCGGAAAGCAACAGCAAGAGCAGCAGCGGCAGCGACAGCCGCGAGAGCAACAGCGGCAATCAGCAGCGAAAGCTACAATCGGCAACGACAGCCGCGAGAGCAACAGCGGCAATCGGCAGCGACAGCCGCAAGAGCAACAGCGGCAATCGGCAGCGACAGCCTCAGGGGCAAGCGGCAAGCAGCAGCGAGAGCAACACCGGCAATCGGCAGCAACAGCCGCGAGAGCAACGACAGCCGCGAGAGCAACAGCGGCAATCGGCAGCGACAGCCGCAAGAGCGACAGCGAGAGCAACAGCGGAAAGCAGCAGCGGCAGCGACAGCCGCGAGAGCAACAGCGGCAATCAGCAGCGAAAGCTACAATCGGCAACGACAGCCGCGAGAGCAACAGCGGCAATCGGCAGCGACAGCCGCAAGAGCCACAGCGGCAATCGGCAGCGACAGCCTCAGGGGCAAGCGGCAAGTAGCAGCGAGAGCAACACCGGCAATCGGCAGCGACAGCCGCGAGAGCAACGACATCCGCGAGAGAAAGAGCGGCAATCGGCAGCGGCAAGCGGCAAGCAGCAGCGAAGAGCAACCGCGGCAAGTGTCAAGCGAAAAGCGGAAAGCAGCAAGAGCAACAATTGCTACACCTACTCCAACCATGACGACAAATCAGTTCTCGGACAGAGCTATGAAGCAAAAAAGAGATAGGAAACATGAGAAAAGAAGAAAGCAGAGAATGTCATCGAACTTTCTTAGGATTGCAGCACCTGTGTCAACGAGCCATAAAACTTATACAAAGTTGTCCGACATAAAACCAATGAAGAAGGAAAGGACAAATAGGCGTAGTACTTGCAAAGATTGTGTCAGTACAATAGCGTTGAAAAACAAAGACAGAACAACTGTGGTCAAAGGAAAATACATGGAGACAAACTGGGGTGGCAAAATAAGAGGAAAGAAAAAGTATCAACCGGAACAGGCTTTGTTGATAGATAAATTCGATAGATTGGATAGTAGAAACGACGAGCATATTGTTGCGTTTGACGAGAATAATCCGTCGTTGCGCATTTTCGCAAAAGTTTCCAGAAAATTTGCCAAGCGACACCTTGCTACGAAGAATAATATCAAACTGTTAAGAAAGTTTGCTCCGGAAATTGTTGGATCCAAACCGACAGTTGCCAGAGGTCAGAAGCGCGGCAGTATCAACGATGATTATGCTATCATTGGAGTTAGACCAGAAAGATTGTCTTCCAACAATGGTGAGTACGTGTTCAAAAGTCATGTGAAACCAAACATGAAACTGGAGCTGGAACACACGACAGTGAGAATTGTGAAGCATATGCATCATAGTTTAACACACATCGAACCATTTGTTGAGGATGAAATGGATGTGTTGTCTCAGATTCTGACTCGTACGCAGCTCAATGCCATTGGGAAACAGGCATTAGCTTTTTCGATTGGTCGAAAATTACCATTCTCGATGCCATGTTGATGATGATATGAATTATACTCGTTTAACAGTCATAGCTCCGTCGGGAGTGCATGCTGACGAAGTGATTTATTATTTTGTCTTCCCAACGTACCGCATCAAAGTGCCGTTGCGTTCTGGGGATACTCTGCTCTTTAATCCGTTAGTGTTTCATAGCTGTTCGAATCCCAAATACGAAGGGTGTTATATTATGAGCGCCTATGTATCGCGCAAAACTATACTAAGAAGTAATCCATTATAATAATAACTTGATACTCATGACAAAAAATTTATGACTGTACCGTACTAGTACTATACCGTCGAAAATACAGGAAAAGGGCATTTGGTGCAACGCCGTTGCAGAATATAGAAAAACGGTAAATAAACATGAGAAGGGGGGTATGATTGTACCATACTAGTATACAATCCAAAAAACGGGAAAAGGGCATTTGGTGCAACGCCGTTGCAGAATATAGAAAAACGGTAAATAAACATGAGAAGGGGGGTATGATTGTACCATACTAGTATACAATCCAAAAAACGGGAAAAGGGCATTTGGTGCAACGCCGTTGCAGAAAATAGATAAACGCAAATTACACATGAAAAGGTGGGTATGATTGTACTGTACTAGTATACCATCCAAAATACGGGAAAACGGCATTTTGTGCAACGCCGTTGCAGAAAATAGAAAAACACAAAATATACAGGAAAACCAGCATCCAAAACACGGGAAAAGGGCATTTGGTGCAACGCAGTTGCAGATAATAGAAAAACGCAAAATACACATGATAAGGGGGTATGATTGTATTATACTAGTATACCATCCAAAACACGGGAAAAGGGCATTTGGTGCAACGCCGTTACAGAAAATAAAAAAACGCAAAATACATCTGAGAAGGGGGGTATGATTGTACCATACTAGTATACAATCCAAAACACGGGAAAAGATAATAAACTTGTTCATTGAAGTCATGTGCTGTTTTCACCATCTCGTACTATTGATTGTAAATCCTTCTTTTCCAGTGAAGCCATTGTCTCGCGGAAATTAAACAACCATTGTTCACGATTACCCAGCACAAAATATTGGTCAGGACTACCATGGTTTCTAACAACGGCAGCTTCGGACTCAATGGCGTTGCAGTCGAACAAATACAATTTGTTCCGAAGCTCACCTAGCTTTACCAACGCATGATGGTGTTTTTTTCCTTTGTCCCTCTTGCTCGGTATGGGGTCTGCAGAAACAAAGCAACGAGCGACGGCATAATAACCATCGTGCACTAATTCGAAACCACTAACGGAGCTACCCACGGGGAACGGACCTTCGAGGTAAAGCAGGCACAGAATCTGACATGGATAAACTTTCAGTCCACGTCCATCAAGGAGGTCGAGTTGAAAATTAGCCCAATCGTACCATACATTGGACAATTGTCCAGAATCAGACTTAAACGATGGGTGGGCACGAAACAATAATTTCATCTCGCGAGATTGGTCATACCTCTTGTGCTCCGTGGTTCCAAAAACCTTGCTGCTGCCTACAGCCGGTAGGACCACGTCACAACAAAATTTGAGAACATCAGATGGAAACCAGGGTAAACTTGAGTTTTTTTTTTCATCCCACTTCATGTAAGGGAGACCATTCATCACACCAATCCAAAACGAAGACCCACCTGACCAACCACCCTCCTTAGGATGATTTGGTCCGGTTACGGGTCTATGTTCGAACAAATCAAATTCACGGTCAAGTCGATCAATAGTTCGATACTCCATCACTCGGTTGCAAGTTTGCTTGATAAGTGTGGACTTGTTTCGTTGAGTTCTCTTAGCAGGAGCCTTCACTTCAGTTTTATGATTGCTCTCACTCGCGGCAGAGTCCCACCCAGTTGGAGGACCAAATAATCTCATGTACTGTGATAAATGAAAATACATGTGATTCTTCACAAGATTGTTACCCTCTCCCTTACTTCGTTGAAGATTGTTATTTATACAGTTAATGAAAAGAACAACCATTTTGTCCACATTCAAAACACCTTTCTTGTCTTGTTTGAAAACCTCGTCGAACGTTCCAGCATACTTTAGGAACTCTTCTATACCCAACAACAACTCAATGGCGTAAATACGTCGGTCAATTTCCTCTTCACACTTTCTGCTCTTGTTCTCGAGATTGGAAGGAGTCTTTCAAGACAACAACAATTGACGACCTCCAGCAGACAGAAGTGACAGCATCTGAATATAAAGCATTCCAATGTACTGGTTACCCTCCTTCTTCGCTGTATGTATTGATTCTGAAAAATTGGTTCGTGGGAAGTCACGATCGGATTGCCTCTGGACAGCACCACCGTAGTAACTGGCTAACCTTTCCATCTCACCAAGAAGCCGCTGGTTATTGCCTAAAAAGTCCTCGCGGAACGTCTCTGCTGCACGCTTTGCGCAACCAAGTTGGTGCATATGCAGTCTCTCTCCGGGAGACGCTAGATGAATATTATGTGGGTTTTCCCCAAAATCAAGATCATAAAAAGCATTGCCGTTATGTACACCATGGTGAGAAATGTTTTTGAAATACTGTTCAACATTCACTCCTTCGCCAACCATTGGAGCAGTAAAATCAGATATATTCCAGAGCCGAATGGATTGGTACTCATCCCCATTTTGGTGCTTAGACACTTGCATGTTACCACTTTTAAGTGAAACAGGAACCTTCAAAACATTCACACGAGCGTTAATACCAAGTGCTCTGGGACAATTGCAATGCCTACAGATCATCTTTGAATTCGACGTTTGATAATGACCACAAAGTTGGTCGTGCTGGGGAGTATCACCTATGAAATAAGCAACCGCAAATTTCATTCGAACCGACCATTTCTTCTTGTTCCACGGCAAATTAGACCATTCAATACCATCCGTTAGGTTGCAGGCATCTTTCAAAGATGAAAGAGCCAAACGAAGGCCAGAGTGAAGATTGTTCACATTGTCAATTGATTCGGCACCTTTATCACCGGGACATGTTGGGTGATAGTATATAGCCTCCCACGCATCCGGCCGGGAGTTTCGAGTTAGGGTGTTGAATATGCCAAGAGTCATGTTCAGTGGGGTAAGAGTGGTTTGACAACTATTGTCAATTGCAATTCCATCCATGTAGAGAATAATAGGAACCAGAATTTCATTCGATCCAGATTTGCATCTCTTCTCCCAAGTGTTGATCCACCATTCACCGTGATGCAGTTCGTCAATATCAATATTCCCTTGAAGTAATGGATAACGGACTGGTAAGGTGGGGTCTTCAGCATGGGGGAATGACAGATTATCTTCCTTCACCAAAGTCACATTTGTTAATAGGGAATGAAGTGCTTTTTGGAACGACCGGACGTAGATTTGTTTGCGACTGGAAACATCAGCATTCTGTGATTTCTTAGAACACCAGTCAATAAGATGAGGTTCAAACCCATCGCCTTTTATTTCAGGCACAGTTGCGGAAATCTCCTTCATAACACTTGCCCTGGTCTTTATGAGATTGCCTTTAGTCCATGAAAATAAATTAAGCCGCTCCGATTCAATAGCCCATTCATACAATTCCTTCTCGGCAACTAAGGGTATGCTATGATTCCGCATGATTTTCATTAACTTGATCTTGACCTTCAATTCGTCAGATATGTTCCTCCCTACATTGGGTGTCGTAATTAATAGCGCGTTTGAAGCACGATGGGAATCGTCAACATCAATGTTGATGCATTCTTCATCATTGACAATCGAAGAGTGGGGGGCCTCTATGATCTCACTTCCTTCTTCCTCATCGTCATTGTTAGGAAAGAAAAAATTGTCATCGGAGACAGAATCATTGTCATCGTCTATGTTTGATAATTCCTGACCAATCAAGGCACGCCCAATCGATTCGACAGAAGGGTCATACATAACTTGATTGTCAAGCACCTCTGGTAATGCGCCGTCACTACTCTGTGGACCGTTACGGGTGTTCGTTAGACCTAATTGTTGACTAACATCCTCAAGCTTCTTCCTCTTTTTTCTAATGAATACGCAAGATGCAAAATCTACTATCCCCGAAGATTGCGTGAAATAAGAATAGCATGATGCGTCATTCACAATATGGTCCCGAAGACCGGGAGAAACAACTACTCCCGTTTTCTTTCTTCGTCGCGCTGTAAACAAGGGGGGTTTCTTCTTCTTGGTAACCTTCTGCTTTCCGTAACCAGTAGTGATCAGAGGAGAGTCCCGGTAGCAACGTAAACAATATACCTGATATTTAGGTATCGTCACCATCGTTAGTACGATAGCCAGTAATAACAATAGAAAAGAGGAAACGATTGAGATTGAAAAATTGCGACCATGCACTGTTTGTTTCAGGCATAAAATTCAGTAACATGCCACTACTTCGGAAACAGATGCCAGAGGGGTAGGAAAATGAAATGTGCATAAAAATATTAGGAGTTCGCCATTAATTTTAATAAATAGGATGAAATTACAAAGGGGGACCAGTGGAGTTCGACCCAAATATGCGCGTGATTCTGAAATAACCCTGAATCTCGTTTGTGTGACGATCCACCACCCTGACATCCCCCCCCCCTTATGGTGAACCCAGTATAACTGAGCCAACTTGGTTGGGGTTGCGTTGCTCTGGTGAACACAGTACTGGGGCAGGGGTTGGGGTTGGGGGCTTATAAAAAGAGGGCAGTATTAGGGGGTGGGGCTTATGTAAAGAGGGCACTAGTAGGGCACTGCGCTCCGCGCTGGGGATGCCATTGATATTTTTGTGTTCATACTCTTTATATATATATTGATCGTACCATAATACCTAATTTTCAAAAGTGTACGGATGTACCTTTTAAAAGTGTAAAGTTGACCCCTGTCCATAAGGACTCCGCAATGGATCCGTGACTAAGTTTAGCAGCTAAATATGTACTTCGTACTTTCGTAGAAAATTCAAATCAAGCACGCGCGTAAATTAGTAGTTCGGGTGCGAATAGTACGAGAACGAAGTAACTTCTTATTGACTACCTACGGTACGGTACTATTCTTACCGGTAATAAAGTACGAAGTACTTCGTATTTCAACTTATGAAAATCAAGAAAAGCAAAAAATGATGAAATTTATTCCTATTTCCGGAGTACGAGTAAGATTACGAGTAAGTGTGTAAAATAGGGTGACCGTTTTGAGACAGCTTTTTTTTACGAACCCCTCCTACACCCATCGATTTGGGTCCTGTTAGTCTTCTTGATCTTACTCTCCACCTGGAACTTCTTGACCAAAGTAATCACCGCGCCAGAATTGGCAAGGGCAAGAGCTTTCCATAGATACCCAATTTGCAGGGGTTGCGCGCGCCGGAACCCCTTCGAACTTTATGATTCTTCCGGTCAAGAAAATCATGAAAATTATGAAACACTCCATTACCACACCCATTCAGAATACCAAGTGGTCTCAACCTAACCATTCCTTAACCATAGCATTAAATCGACCCGCTACTTGGCATTACCTTCCTTACACCAAGATCAACAAGACCTGCAAGTTTCGGATCGATTGGCCAAGTCGTTTAGGAGAAACAAGCTGGAACAACAGCAACAACGACGGCGAGAAGGCAGGGCAAAAACTGCAAAAACTCCCAACATCCTCCCATAGCAGCAACAAGGATCCCTCTGCTCGCGGAAACAACAAGCAAGCGCCGCTACAGGGTAAATCGATACTTATCAAGGAGAAGGAGACCCCCAAGTTGCGACTCGATCCGCCCAGTCGTTTTGAAAAAAACAGCCACAGCCACACTGACACCCCCAAGGGCCCAAAAAACAACGTCGAAAATCCCTTCATATCAGGAACAAGGATCCCTCTGCTCGCGGCAACAACAAGCAAGCCCCACTACAGGGTAAATCGATACTTATCAAGGAGAAGGCAACCCCCAAGTTGCGACTCGATCCGCCCAGTCGTTTTGAAAAAAACAACCACAGCCACACTGACACCCCCAAGGGCCCAAAAAACAACGTCGAAAATCCCCCCATAGCAGCAACAAGGATCCCCCTACTCGCGGCAACAACAAGCAAGCCCCACTACAGGGTAAATCGATACTTATCAAGTAGAAGATGCCCCCCAAGTTGCAGATCGATCCTCCCGGTCGTTTTGAAAAAAACAACTCCAGCAACAACAACACCCCCCAGGGCCAAAAAACTCCCCCTACAGCAGCAACAACAACACACACAGTTGGCGCTGTGGCAAGGGGAGCCTCCCTTCCCCCGTGCAAGTTAACAAATAACGCGGCTGTTATTCTAAACCATTCACACACTGGTACTATCACCACAGCGACTGCTATGTTAATTGCGGGATTTACAAAGGAAGAGAGCAAGAATCGCTCCCTACAGAAGAGAGTATTGCGCAAGAAGGCCAAACTCTTGGAAGACCAACAAAACAAGAGGCCCACTCCCCCCCCACCGCCGCCGCCACCACCCCCTGCTGTTGTTGGTGGTGGATCGAATGGTACCAGCGTTTCGACTGTAACCAATCCAAGTGGACTGTTGGATCCCCCCCTCGAAAAAAAAACGCCGAATAACAACAACAACAACAACAACAACAAAAGAGCCCATACTGCCTCAAGCAACACCAATGGAAGCACATTGTCGACGACGACGACGGCAACAAGAGCAGCGCCAGCAGCGAGTACAGCAGCGAGTACAGCAGCGAGTACAGCAGCGTTTTTGGAAAAGGAAAACTCCACCCCCCCCCCACCTTGCAAAAAGAAGAAACTCACTCCACCCACATTGTTGTGTCTGAAACGAACAAAGCGGACTCCACACCAAGTCTTATGTGATTCAGCTAATGATCAAGCTATCAGGGTTCGATTCAACCATGCATGGAATGAAGCAAGAAGGAAATACAAGCACCAGGTGCAACTCCCAAAGGGTGTGGCTCGTTTGTCAGCGTCACAAATCTGCGACAAGGTAGATGAATTGTACGGTGTAAGTATTAACCCGAATACATTGCGGAATCGAGTTCGGGAAGGACTCATGGGTCCACCACGCAGGGGGCGAAGACCGGTGCTTGCAGAAGCGGTGGAAGATGCAATTGCAGATGCAATTGAAACGTATGTTGCATTGACCGCAGCGGGGATGAAGGAAAAACCTGACCGGCAGGTAATCCTACAGAAGCTCACAGCGTGCATAACTAACGGTGTCATTCCAGCGCCACTGACTGATCCTGTTTCGTTATTCAGAAGGCTGCAACCACGGTTTGCAGATGGGGTGGAAGTATCTAACCTGAATTCGCAGATGGAGGAACGGCGTGCAACATACGGAACACATAAAAATATTAACGAATGGTTTACAACCCTAAAAGAATTTTTCCTCGAGATGGGCTTCGCACGGTTGCCGACGAAGGAGGAGGTCGCTGGTGGACACGAAGGAGAGCTGTATTTCCCCCCTGAACAACTTCAACGAATAATCAATGTGGATGAAACGGGGCTATCACTGGACACGACGACGACAAAGTCTGGCGGACGTCCCGTCACCCAGTATGGACCTAGCAGCAGGGATCTTCCTGTGGGAGCAAGCCGTGCGAATAAAAGCAGTCACCGCATAACACTCCTCTGTGGTAGTTGCGCTTCTGGAGATCCCATGCCCCCCCATTTTCAGTTGAAAAGTATGGCTAAAGATGATTCGAACAAGCGGATTCAGGATTCGTTTTTGGAAGAGCTCGAACATCATTCAGTCATTGGAACATGGGGGTTCAAGGAACCAACCGAGCGGTGGAGTACAGTGAATTGTAATGCTAGTGCGGGGATGGATGGTACTGAGTTTACGAAGGTAGTGAAGGATGCATACATGCCATTATTTCCAGATCTGGCTCCCGTACCTGGAAAGCGAGTAGTGATGTTGGTTGATTCGGGTCCAGGACGGGAGGAAAATGAGTTGCAAATTATTACCGCCCCCGAAGGACTCTATTTACTTACTGGAGTTCCGAATACAACTCATATTTGGCAACCGACGGACCAGAACTACGGACTGTTTAAAACTCTTTTCCGCAACAACAAGACAATGCTGAATGACTCACGCCGGGCGAGAGAGCTTACCATGCGCGCTCACGATATTCCGCGGCTTGTATTTGGGGGACGCGAGGTGGACGAGAACAAGGGAGGTTACATCACTTTGAACAGGGCGTTTCACGACTCATTTTCTGTGGAAAAATCAAAGGCTATCTGGCGCCACATCGGTATTGTCCCTTTCACACGCAATTGTCTAGGGAATCGCAATGTAGCTCACGAGGTGACACTACGGAATGGTTCTGTAGACCTTGGTGCGGATCCAATGACAAGAAAGTTACTTGATCTTGAACTTCGCAACAGCAAGGCAGTAAAGTACATCACCGAATACGGATTGAAAGGGGAAGCGTTTGCTGCAAAGGCACCACGAAACAACGAGAAAGAGAAGATTGCATCTACTAAACCGGGTTCGAATGAGCGGATATTGAAATTGGCAAAAGCAAATACGGCAGGACAGAAATTCCGTATCACCGGTGGATTCGTCACTAACTCCAAGGATGTTTGGAAAGCGAAAGTGTTGAAGGAACGTATGAAAAAAATTGCGACGCTGAAGACTACAAAGGCGCGCGCGGCTGCTTTTGCAAAGAAAAAGGGTGCAGCTGAGGCCTTAGTTGCAAAGTGTGGGGGCGAATTTGCTAGACTAGCGGTGCAAGATTTGAAAGTGATATATGATTGGAAGTTTGGAAAGAAGGTTGCTGCTGGAATGAAAAAAGAACATGTTGTTGCTGCTCTAGTGAAAGCAAAGGATGATCCGCCGGTGGGCGCAGTGGAGTGGAGTGAGGAGCGCGATGGCGCTGAGTTGCAGCGGCTGGAGAAAGCAGAGATCACCATGAAAGAAACAGAATTGGGGAAGGCTATGGCAGAGAAATTAGAGAAGTGTGTTCAAACAATTAAGGAGGTGACTCCAGAGATGCTGGAGATAGCAGCCCTGGATGATGGAAAGATTGAATACATTAGAAGGATGCAAGCAACAAGGGTGGAACAGGAACCAACGCGCGATTTGGAGATTAGAGCAGTGTAATCAAGAATGGTGTCGACGCGGCATCATCATCGCCGATGACGAATCGTCGTCCTCGTCGATGACACCGCGTTTCGCCCTTCGACGACGACGCGATGGTTGAATCGCGTCCCCCCCCCCCCAGTGTGGTGGGGGGGGATTAGTTAATTTAGTATCTGTTATTTGTTTGTTATTCAGTTGCAATTAGATGGATTAGGAAGGAAAGAAGTGACGACGAATTTCAAGTTTTGCAATAGAGGTGCAAAAATTCGTCTCGGAAATTTCGAACAAATCGGTTCGAAATGAGTCATGAGACCAATTTAAATCATGAGTGTTATATTGAACATTTGGAGCTGGTACAAATTCTACAGAGGCCTACTTTGTCTCTTCGTCATTAACACACATACTCGTACTCGTACCAGTAGTATGGTACTTGTATGGTACTATAGGTAACACCCCGTCCTCCGTTTTGGTTGGCACGTGTCAACCCCTCTCTAAAGAAAAACTCCCTTAAGAAAAATCCGAGGCGCGCGCGCCGAGGATTTTTCTTAAGAGAGTTTTTCTTTAGAGAGGGGTTGACACGTGCCAACCAAATCGACTCCGAGTAGTATCAGTGGGGAGGAGGGGTATTACTTGGTACCACTCTAGCTCCTTGTTTACGAGGCCCCCGGCCGAGGAAACAAGGAGCTAGAGTGGTACCAAGTAATACCCCTCCTCCCCACTGATACTACGAGGAGGAGCTAAAGGAGGAAAGGGGTGTTGACATGGTAATCTCTATGGCTTTGGAAGGACGAGCACAAAGGAGGAGGAGGTCGGTCCTTCTTGTTACTAGCTACCGTATCGGTGTTGCTTACAGTAGCGTTTCGATGCTGCTACTGTACAGGGGGAGTAGTAGCTGTTTTGATGCTGCTACAGGGGGGGGACAAGGCTAAACCGGTACCAATGATTGGTGGTACCAACGAGTACTCGTAGGAACAAGTACAAATGGTACGGTACCAATCAGTGGTACCATTTTGGTGGTACCGGAGTACCACTCACTTTGTTAAGTAATAATTTTTTCAACGCATTGCACGTGTTTTTAGGTATACTCAAGCGTAAAGAGGGAGCAAACGCGCGGGATTCGCAGCAGCAACAGGATTTGGTTGATTCCTCCTTCTCGACACCACCTGTGTAGAATCTAGTAGAATTCCTACTACAACCTGGATTTTTGCTGTTTTCCCTGGTTGTAATTCATAATTTCGAAATCAACCACTTTCAAAAGCAAATTGCTCCCCAACCATGGAAATAGACCCTTTTCACTGCTTCCTTTCCTCCTATTACAACAACAAGAAACCCATCCTATCACACTGTAAGTCATTGCCGGTCCTTTGTTTGCTGGGAAGGGGAGATGTTCAGGCTGTTTCAATTTGATTCGGCGGCGGCGGCGGCATCGTTGTCATTTTATTCATTCCTAGTAGTATCACTCACAACTCTGCTTCTTTTTGCTTGTTTGACTATGGGAATAGCAACAATAAGCACCATTGTAAGTGACTGTTGGTTTTTGTTCTTGTTTGTTGGAAGGGAGATCATGTTCAGGCTGTTTTGGTTTGATTTGGAGCTGTCGGCGCGGCACGTCGTCGTCATTTGCTCATTCCTATCTCACGACAATACTTGTTTTTGCTTTTGACCATGGAAATAGGTCCTTTCAGCAGCAACCATGGTTTGAACTGTACCACCTCAAAAGAGCAAGGCTCTAGCTCCCAAGAATTGATCTTCTGCTGCTGCTGCTCCAGCTCCTCGGACTCGGTGATCGACAGACGCAACAACGACAGACGCAACAACGACAGACGCAACAGCAACAACAACCCAACGTTCTTGGTCTGTAGCAGCCAGGAATTCTTCATTGAGCAACCCCTACAAGAAGAAGAAGACCCCCCCCCCCTCCTCCTTCTGGATCTCCAACTGCCACTGCTGGAAAGAGGAAGAAGCGCGCCTGTCGGACTCGGCGTCCGAATTACAAGCACCGCGCTGCTCCAATCTAGAGGAAACTGTGTAATTCTTGCTCCGGCGTCCAAACTACAAGTACTGCTCTGCCTGCTCTGATCTAGGGGACTGGTGTATCCATAGCGTCCGAACAACTAGTACAAGTGCTGCTTCATTTATTACGGGACGACCATATTTCTCGTTCCAGCGTCCGAACTACAACAAGCTCCCATTTTGGCCCAAACAGCCTCAATATTCATCATGGTGTGCTCTCTAGCAAGAAATACGTCTACAGTCTAATTCTACTAGCTCTTTTTTTGGCATATACTCTGGTCCCTAGTCTGCTGTGTATTAGTCTGTTCTGGGAGTATCGAAACTAGTAATAAGAGAACAGTGCTCAAAATACGACTGGAAATTGCACAGCAGTACATTCCACTAGAAATCACGTAGAAAATAGTACCAGAAAAAGTGTGGTACCAGAGTACCACTTTTTGGTACCGGAGTACCACATTCTGCTACCAGAGTACCACTCCCTCCTCCAACCGTTGAGCGAGTTTTAAACGCTCATTTTTCTTGGTACTTAGGAGTGAGTGCACGTGCTCGTCCGCCGAAGCCATAGGATTACTATCGTACTCGTAGTTTGTTTTGCATCATCTTTGAAAGCGACGATCGACGATCAAGGAACGGAGAAAGATTGAGCTCAGGTTCAATTGGTTACCGAACAACAGTCGAAGCCAAGATTGAAGGGACGATGTCGGACTTCGAGGACGAACACGAGGAAATGGGAATGGACATGGTGCCGAGGCAGTCCTTCAGCCTCCTTCAGTCGCGAAAATTTCTTGTGCCCACCTCGAAGGACGATGACATCGACGAAACCAGGCGGAATATTCTCCGTCGTGCGGCTAAGCTGTGTCCCTCGATGGATTTAATTCTCGTCAAGTCCACAAATCCGTCGTCCTCGTCACCGTCCTTGGTCATTTACCGGAGTCTATCCTGGCAAAAGGTGGCCGACATAACGTTGCCGGAATCTCTCGGGGATGGAACCGCCGTCGAAGGGGTTGGTGGAAGCAACTCGAGCGACGCTAGGAAGCAATCCTTATCCTATTGTTGGAGTCCGAATGGACAATGCATAGCCGTCGCTTTGGAATCCAGTGTCTCTCTCTATGGAGTCGAAAGCCTCGTGACGGCCTCGGGGGCAGGCGGTGCTGGCGGGACGGTGAGCGGGAGCAGCAACGCAACCTGGACAATTGCCCTGGAGCAACATAAAGCAGCCAGTGGCAACGACGAATCTGTCGATGTGCTTGCCTTGCATTGGGTACACGTTGGAAAGAACCATCCCACCGCTGCCTCCCCTTCGGCAGCGGAAGAAGAGCGAGAAGTATCTTGGAGGTGAGTGATTTGTGCGACGAAAGATGCAGGAACATTACTATCTCTGACGTTAGATTCAATAATGCAGATATAGTTGATGCAAGATGGCATACTGTTCTTGTGGATATTGGTACTATTTTGGATTGGCCCGTCATCTTTGTGTGTGTTTCTGTGCCTAAAACACTATCCCTTGCGGTCACTGCCCCATACGAATGCTGTTATTCTTTACTCCGTGGATCGATGATATCAGATATCAATCCCATTATATTGATCAATCTACTAAATTTTTACCTCCAAGCGCATACTACTCTCCCGATGAAACAGGAGAGGCCGGAGGTGGAGCAGCGGGTACAACGGACGATGCTGAGTCCTCCTCGCTAGCTCAAGGCTCGCTACCGGAATGTCGAACACCCTTGAGTGTTCTCTGTATCTCGACCAACGATATGAAGCATCGATTGTATTTGCATGGTCGATACCCGCTCCTGACCCTACCAAAGTCCAACAACGGCATCATTGCTAGTACCGCTGCTTCCTCCACGAGAGCGAGCTCGACAAAACCACCATTGGTTGTGGCAAGCAATGACCTGGCCTACTGGCTTACCACGACGCCAGCGGTCTCGGGGTTAATGGCAACAGCCACCAATAACAACTTTTTGACGCTTTACCACACACCCTTTTTGAAACGGGATCGATATGCCCTGCAACAAATCGCGACGCTCCACACGTCCATCACGGCGCATCTTCAGACGATTCAGCGTTCGGTAGCCATTGTAGCTGACAGTTGGAAGACTAGTCTGAGACCACTGGACCAGAAGCTAAGGCCCTTGATCGCCCTGTTGCGTAACTACGGAGTAGAAGTTGACCCAAATTCGAACAATACCGACACAACGACAACCCTGTCGGCCGTCATGAAGGAATACATAATGATGGGACACGTAACCCATTCGTCGTCCGTTGCCAATGCCATGGATCAGTTCTTCACTGGTATACAATTGAACGATCAGCTTGTACAACGAATGGAGCGAAGTCTTTTGGCGTCTATGGCCAATGTAGAGTCGACAGCCATCCGGTCTTTGTTGCGACCAACACAGGCCTTGGGTTGGCAGATTCAAGAGTTGGGTGGCCTAGTGCAATTTTTCGACATTGCTTCCTGCAATGATAGCGAAATTGACGACGAAAGTAACGCAGACGATATTCGGAATGATAAGTGCCAGTTGCTTCAGGAATTAGCGGAAGGCAGCGAGAAATTGTGGGTAAGCGTCGAGAATGTCATGACGTCCATCGTGACAGGTCGGATGTTAGTCAGAGACTTTTGTGGGTGGTTGCGGCATGCCGGTTCTCAAGTCAAAGCGAGAGGAACTGCTCCAAATTCTGTGCAACGTGAAAACGCAAAGAAGCGCAGAATCTCGCAAGCCGTCTTGGAGCGACTTGTAACTATCCTTAACAACAGTAGTCAGAAGGATCTTTCAGTAGGAAATGACGAGAAACATCAAATAGGTTTGTCGGAGTCGCTTCTGGATCTTCAAGTGACTGTAAGTAACTGGTTTGGGTGAAAAGTTATTCACCTGCTACAGATGACGACCACATTTTGTTGTATACGCTTACAAGTGATCGTGGATATATTGCTTTCGTTTGTTTCACCAAACCGCCATAAAACTAAATTATTGCTGAAACGACAGGAAATGCTGAAAGGGCCGATTAACAACTTTTCAACTGTACCTTCATTGGCGGAACCATCTTATCGACCGCAAAGTCCATCTTCGGTGAGAGGTATATTATATCCTACACCTAATGTGTGCCAGTCACTGCAGCAAACAATTGACGCGACAAAGCTCCTTTTTTCTAACCCGTTATCAAATGTGCCTGAGCAGATGAAATACAAAGGTAAAGTGTTTACACGTAAACTCATCACGTAGAGAGCATCTGGAATGCTTTTCAAATCAAATTTCTAACATTCTTTGTTTGTGCTACTGTCCTGCTTTATAGATATATTTTTACCCCGTGTTTCAGAAAAGGAAGAATGCAAGATTGCAACCCACAGTCGCATAGGTCGTGATTCGGCATCTTGTGTCTTTTGGGATGACGACGAAGATGAAGAAGAAAATCGCACCTACTTCCTGCCAAAGATTGATCCAGACAGTAATCATTATGCGAATCTCTCCCCGATGTCTGGTCTAGAGAATTGTCGCCAATGGTTTTTGATTGCGCAGGCACACGGTGCAACAATTCAATTGTTTTGCCTACCATTGGGTTGGAAACAAACCGAGGACGACGATGATTTTGATCGTGGTGACCTTGACGATGAAAATCACGATGAAAATGACATTCCATTCTATTTGACCTCTAAGCTTACATTGCCAGAAGGAGGACAGGTACTTCAAATCGGATTTTATGGAGACGATGGTAAGAGTTCGCTATCGTCTGGAATTGACAGTGGCACTGGCAGGGAAGGGAGACAAAAACTCGGATTCATTTACCAGAAAAGCTTTCCATCGTTAGCAAAAGAGCTTTGGACAACGTCTTACGATTCTATTTCATGGCAAGCTATCCCGTTCGACCCTATGCTACTAAACGCCTCCCAGGTGGACACAAACTGCAGTCAGAAAGTATTGCAAGTGTCGGTAGGGGAGAGTCGTGACGATGGAGAAGACGTTTTGTTTGCTCAAAGTAAGTTATACCGCTATGCTTCGCCCTGGAATCATTAGAGAGGGTAGTTGTCGCAGTCCATTATCTCACTTTTTCATTGCTAGGTCGAACAATATCGGAAGAATCATCTGTTGATTTCTGTGAATTATTTCTTTGTGGTTCGCGAGGAGTTGGCGGTGTGGCCACAATGTCTGATGAACTCATCAGAGTGGACATTATTGATCTGGAAGACGAGGAAGACGATGAGGAGGAAGAAGAATCGTACATTGATGAATAGGTTTTGTGTCGCTTTTATCATGTATGTACACTGCATCTACTTTTGGTCATTTTCTGAAAAGTACAGAAAATCATTGCGATTATTGGTATAAAAAATATTATTCCACGTTTAATCAAAAGTAAAAGCTTTTCCGTGGGTCGTGTAGGTTGGTGTCGTTATGCGAGGAACCTCGATTTCAGAAAAGGTCTCGATCATATCCCCGAGCTTCCTTGTTGCAACTTCTCTGTCAAAATCGTCTCGCTTTGCCAACCCATATTTTCTCAATCGTCTAGCTTTCGCAGACAGAGCCCTATTCTTCTGCGACTTAATCCTTCTGCGAGAAACAACTCTGTATACCTCTTTCAAGCGTTTCAAATGTTCGTGAGTAGCACAAAATTGAGCCACATCCTGGTCGGCCTTCGCAATGCGGTCCAATAAAACAACTGCAAGACAGAAAATCCCATCCTTATCACGGAAAACTTGCACATTGTCAAGAAAGACTTCAGCATATTTGTGATGAGCAAAGCTACCTACAAGTGGAGGATATTGAGCGACATTTTCAAGTGTAAGCAAGATATGCTCCTTGAGTTCCATGTGAGGAACACTTCTATTGCAGCTTTGAATCAGATGAAGCAAAATATTTGCCGCATTGACCTTGGTAAATACCTGACAACAAACAACAGACAGACGTGTGGAAGCTTCTAGCTCTCTCACAGCGTCCATAATTTTTGTCAAACTTTGACTAGTCTGTAAGATTTCCAAAGCTCGAGACGTGCGATATCCTAACCGCATCGATGGATCAAGGATTGCGCGCCGAGTTTCCACTTTAATTTGACGTGCAAGCTCAGCCAATCTTTTGCTACGTTTTCTCCGAACTAGAACGCCTCTGAAAGTAGACTGAAGTTTGATAACACCTCGAGAAGCCGCTTGTATCCGTTTGAGATGGGAATAAAAGCGATGGGCATTCTGTATGACTCTGGCAGCGTTGTCTCTTCTTCTTCGCTTCAAATGTTTCCTATACGAAGTCTGGATGATAGTGGCATTTCTGTTTCTATTGCAAACTTCTGCCCAGTACAAAATTCGGATCTCGTCAACCTTCCTTTTCGCAGCAGACATTCTGGCCACCGACTGGATTTTAATCAAAGAACTGATGATTGTCTTCAGAGGATAAGTACAATATCCGCGCCACACTCGCTGAATCTCGGATGCAGCAAAATCTTTCAAGTTCATATCGAGCCTCGAAAGATGTCCTCTTGTGTATCGCTGAATTGTATGAGCTGAATACTTGATCACCATATAATCCAAACGACGTACATACATTCTAAATGCCGCCTGAATCAAAGTTGCAGATTTGATTTCCAGCAAATCGAGAAGGTAGTTATTTTGAGCAAAGGTTCGCCGCCAATGGCTTTGAATCATAGTTGCGGCGCGAGATAGTCGTGAGAGATGATCTCTTGCTGCATGCCCTCTCCAATTTCTTTGAATGTAAACAACCGATTTCTTTACTGTCAAATATTGTGAACGTGATGAATAAGCACGAAAGCATGCCTGGATTGTTGTTACAGAATCCAAAATCATCAAGTAGCTTGCACGACATTGATATCTCCTCCACACACTTTGGATTACAGTTGATTTTTCAGACAACTCTTGAAGTGTTTGCCGAGCACCATGTCCTCGCCAAGATTTCTGGATTTTGATGGATGCATTCTTCAACCCCAGATATTTTGATCTAGCAATATGACCCCTGATAATTGATTGAATCCTGGTTGATGAGTCCATAACCATAGTATCCAACATGAGTTTTCTCATAGCTCTTTCTTGCCTTGCAGTGGCACACCTGAAGGCTTGTTGTACGACCAAAGCAGCGTGAGACAGTTGTGAGAGATGATCCCTTGCTGCATGCCCTCTCCAATTTCTTTGAATGTAAACAACTGATTTCTTTACTGTCAAATATTGTGAACGTGATGAATAAGCACGAAAGCATGCCTGGATTGTTGTTACAGAATCCAAAATCATCAAGTAGCTTGCACAGCATTGATATCTCCTCCACACACTTTGGATTACAGTTGATTTTTCAGACAACTCTTGAAGTGTTTGCCGAGCACCATGTCCTCGCCAAGATTTCTGGATTTTGATGGATGCATTCTTCAACCCCAGATATTTTGATCTAGCAATATGACCCCTGATAATTGATTGAATCCTGGTTGATGAGTCCATAACCATAGTATCCAACATGAGTTTTCTCATAGCTCTTTCTTGCCTTGCAGTGGCACACCTGAAGGCTTGTTGTACGACCAAAGCAGCGTGAGACAGTTGTGAGAGATGATCCCTTGCTGCATGCCCTCTCCAATTTCTTTGAATGTAAACAACTGATTTCTTTACTGTCAAATATTGTGAACGTGATGAATAAGCACGAAAGCATGCCTGGATTGTTGTTACAGAATCCAAAATCATCAAGTAGCTTGCACAGCATTGATATCTCCTCCACACACTTTGGATTACAGTTGATTTTTCAGACAACTCTTGTAGTGTTTGCCGAGCACCATGTCCTCGCCAAGATTTCTGGATTTTGATGGATGCATTCTTCAACCCCAGATATTTTGATCTAGCAATATGACCCCTGATAATTGATTGAATCCTGGTTGATGAGTCCATAACCATAGTATCCAACATGAGTTTTCTCATAGCTCTTTCTTGCCTTGCAGTGGCACACCTGAAGGCTTGTTGTACGACCAAAGCAGCGTGAGACAGTTGTGAGAGATGATCCCTTGCTGCATGCCCTCTCCAATTTCTTTGAATGTAAACAACCGATTTCTTTACTGTCAAATATTGTGAACGTGATGAATAAGCACGAAAGCATGCCTGGATTGTTGTTACAGAATCCAAAATCATCAAGTAGCTTGCACGACATTGATATCTCCTCCACACACTTTGGATTACAGTTGATTTTTCAGACAACTCTTGAAGTGTTTGCCGAGCACCATGTCCTCGCCAAGATTTCTGGATTTTGATGGATGCATTCTTCAACCCCAGATATTTTGCTCTAGCAATATGACCCCTGATAATTGATTGAATCCTGGTTGATGAGTCCATAACCATAGTGTCCAAAATGAGTTTTCTCATAGCTCTTTCTTGCCTTGCAGTGGCACACCTGAAGGCTCGTTGTACGACCGAAACAGCCCATACAGTTTTGCGATAATCACGGGAAGCAAGGTACCTCCGACAGATGCTTTGAACACAAGTAATGTCCATTAAAACAATTTGAAACTGAACCTGCTTTGAGAAGCCTCTCCACAAACTCTGAATTAATGTAGCAGCGCGTTCACACTTTCTTTCGTTCTGTTTGACATTGATAATCTGTCGTGCTCGACGCACTCTCACCATCTGCTGTAGGACGAGCGCTGCTTTCTTCATATGAGCAAATTTCGTTCTACACAATTTTGAGCGTATGGCAGCTTGAATCTTTGTTGCTCTATTTGTCTCCAACTTGAACTGCTTATATTTTTGCCATTGGTTCTGAATAGTTAGCGCCAGAATATTGTGGATTTCAATTGTTCTCCTTGCTGCCATTCCGCGGACGTGGGCTTGGATCAGAGTAGCGGATTTGGTTTCTTTTACATACATAGTGTAATCACTGTAAATCCAGTATCGACGCCAAGCACTCTGGATAATGGTTGCTGTAAATGAGAGCATTTCATCGTTTTGGCGACTAGCAAAACCTCTCCAGTGTCGCTGGATTTCGATTGCCGCATCTCGTGTATGCAGAAAATAACGTTGACATTTCCATGCACGGTAGGTCGCCTGAATCTTCGTCGACGAACGTGTTGTGACTTTATACCACAAAAATGTTCGCCACCTATTCTGTATGACAGCAACTGAATATTGGAGGTAAGACATGTTCTGCTGTGCTATGAATTTTCGAACATGAGCTTGGATGACTATAGCGGATTGATGTTGTAAAATCTTTGCGTCTCTTTCATTCAGTCTCACATCCATTCGGCAACGAGCTATGAAACAACGACCAGCGCACTGAAGGACTGACAACGCATTTATTCTCTTCTTGTATTCTCTCTGCGAAAGAAATCTTCTTGCAAGGCTTTGGATACATACAATATCCATAAGATCAAAATGAAACCGAACTTGAACTGAAAAGCTTCTCCAGATTTTTTGGATTGATGTCGCAGCCTGGCGGTGCTTGTTCACTGGAATCGCTTTCCTCACGAGAAACCCTCGGATTGTCTTCTGCAAGACAATAGATGACTGAATAGTAATGAGATACATGAGAGATTGGAAGTATCCTCTCCAAAATCTTTGGATAGAGCATGCTGCATCTTGACGAATAACACATTCGAAATATTTCTGCCTCCCCAAAACACCTCGCCATGTCTTCTGTATAACAATTGCTGCCGATTCCGATTCGACACATTCAACGTGATACCACCAAGCTTGTTGAATCATAAAAGCGGCATAATCTCTTTCCTTGAGCTGTTTTCTAGCGAGATGGCCTCTGAAATATCTTTGCAATTCAATAATGAAGCAGTAGTGATTCAAAAAATATTCACGGGCGGTAAAGCGACGGAAAGCACTTTGTATGACGATAGCCGATTCTTTTTTGTTACTTAAGTCTGTCAAAATTCGAACAGCCAAATACCTCCTCACTGTTCGTTGAATCATACTGGCGGCCAGCTTCAGTTCCAATGTCTGATCAAAACGTGCTTTCCCAAGATATCCACGATATACTCTCTGTTGAAAAAATCAGAAAAGTTTCAAGTGTCATAACAATGTACAGTACTAGCAAAATGAGAAACATGCAAAGAACGCTCGCACGAAGAAAAAAAAATTAATGGAGAACTTACTTGTATATCAATTGCCGAACGTATCTGTCGCTCCCGCTCCAACCTAACTTTCTTCAACCGAATCAAGGCATGCTTGTGACCGAGAACAAAGTCTTCCAAAGTAGCAACAGCAATTTTATACCGCTGTCTTTGTTTTCGGAAATAATTATCTTTGTATTCAGTCCAAATTCGGAAAATGGTGGATGCAGCATCAATCTTCTTTTCCATCAAAACCTTTCTACTGTATTTCCGGTAGCAAGTTTGAATTAAAATCGTAGCAAAAATTTCTTGGCTCGACTCCATCAAACGTGAGCACAGATACGATAGACATAGAAGAATAGACTTCTCGTTTGGGGGATTATCCGAATCGCATATTGGAAGCATATCAGGAATCCCACCAAGCTGCTGCATTGCTTTTGAAGCCCTTCTCCAATTTCTATGCTCCTTTTCTAAGCATTCCTCTACGCTGAGGTCCAACTCAGATTCCAAAGAGTCTGGGAATATCTCATCAACACGGATCAGCGAAGGATGGTAATAGTGCACAAGTAAACACAGCGCCTTTCCGTCGGCAAAAGAGTTACTAAAGTCATCGACTGTCATGCCAAAAGATGAGCAAACAGCTTGACTCCAGCGAAGCAACAGGTCTTTGAGAACCTTCTCTGGAGAAGAACCAGGTCCAACCGGACTAGACGCTGTAGAAGCAGGTGCCCTACGTTGAATTTTCGTATACACTCTCCCTTCCACTTTTTCCCTAGCTTTAGACAACTGGATGACACTTCGGATTTCTTGTTCCACTTGTTCACCCTTGAGAATCTTTTCGATGCAACAATGTGCAATGATGCACCACATCAGCGCTAGAACCATCTCTCTGTGACCATCCAATATATGATGTGCATTGATTCCTTCTGCTATGGTGATTCCAAAATTCTTTATTGAAGAAAATGCTAAATTCACATTGAACTTCTTTTGCAACCTTGATACGACAGGGAGACGAAGCGAACTCATGTGGGTTTTGAACGATGCACCTGTTACTATTTCAGCGAGTCTCGTCAATATTACTCCATCACGTAAATCGGTGGCCAAATTGGTGACTTTGAAGTTCACTTCGTCTACTGGATCCTGGATGTAGGAGACTTTGAGCCCAATTCTAGACAGGTGCTTGACAATATCTCCTTCTGCGGACAGACATTCTCTACAAATCGTGATGAGAACGTCTCGTGTAGATTTGACATTGGATGATACAGTGAACAACCTAGGAACATTTTCCAGTGCATTTGCCTCCTTAGCTCGATCCAAAAAGAAGACCAGTGTCATGATCCGTGACAACACAAGATTCCTCATTTCTCCTTTGTATCGCGTTTCAAATTGTCCTGACGGAACAGTGCAGCGCCCCATGGTAAATTTTTGCAAAGTACTATCATCAGAAAGAAAACGCTTTTTAAGGAACGATTCCAAAGCATGTCTCATCCGACCCAGATATGACTATGAAACATATTGAGAGGGACATCGGATTAGGTATTACATTGATTGCCGCTCATGAATACTTCAATTCTCTTTCACGATGGCATCGGGCCACGCACAAAACGTACCTTGGGACAACTTTCTGAGAAAGGAACAGGTTCAATGCACTCTCCGAACATAACCTCCAACGCCAATCGAAGCCACGGAGTTGTGTATGATAGCAGAAGGGACACCAGTTTCTTTCTCAATTGAACATCTACGGCTACATCACGGTCGGAACGAATCGAAAGTTTTCCCCTCGCAATTTCTTTCAAAATTATCATCCGAATTTGACGCATGGATTGGCCCTGAAACATGTTCATGGCATTGACTCTACCCTCGGCAAGACGTCGGTGGATTATCAATGTTCTAAGACCTGATGCAACGCAGCCTTCGTTGTTGATATCCATTTCTTCAGGGTTGAGAGTATAGTTCAACCATCCGGTAAAAACTTTGCATTGCCTCTCCGCCCAGCTACCGATTGGCTTAGTTTTTTTGGTTATGATTGTTGTCGATGAATTGTTTAATGTCGTTCTTGTTCTACCACTTAGCTCTCGTGGTGGAGTCTTCGGTTTCCCCTCATCGGTAAAACCAACGTCGAAAGCGAGACCTCCGCGGTGACTCCATTTCTCCCCCTTTGCAATAGAATCTGTACGTGCCAGTACTTTGTTGACCAATAATGGTACACGATTTCCCTTTTCTCCATGATTTTTCTTCCATGGTTTCACCGCGTCCGATGCTGCTTTCCTCTGAATTCCGACAGTTGATGTCTTGTCTTTGGCAGTGGCGGAATCTTTCGCAACCTGTCTCTTGTTGTTCCCAGCTGCATCTCTACCATAATTAGTGGATTGAATGTTATCTGATCTCTTCCGCGATTGTAATGCATTCTTGCGTGTATTATTCTGCACGATATCATGTTTTGATGTATGATTGTTGGAGATGGAACCATTTTTTGTTGTTGCCTCGCTCTTACGCGGAACCCGTATAGCTGTTTTTTCCCTTTCCGAAGTATCTTTCGCAAGCCGATTGTTTGACGTAGGAGAGGTAGAGTTTTTGGTCCTGGTAGTAACCGATGGCGCCTTAGTTGAGGATCTGATGGAAGCCGGAGGCTTGGTCTTCGTGGAAATTGGTTTCGTTTTCGATAATAGTGATCCGGATGCAACGGACGGAATTCGATTCCCTTTGCTTTTTTCCTGTTTCGACGTTGTTTTCTTGTTCGAGTTCAACCTAGAGAGCAACGAAGTAGGCATCGAGGACGACAAAGGTGTACTTCCTGTCACTCTTTTTCCTTTCTTCGGTTGGTGTTCATCTTGCTGCGGTTGGTGAGAATTGTCGCCTTTGGGAGAAAATAATTCTGTCAAGTCCATTGCAATTCCACCTTTTGTGGATTTTTTAATCGATTTCAGGAGAGGTGCATTGGTTTGAGAGACATTGGGATTCTCGAGGGAGGAATTAGTATTGTGCTGCACATCATCTGTGAAAGATCGTTTGTCCTTTGCTGAAGGATCATTCTCTTTTTTTGTCGTCGATTTTTCTGTGTTTTCTATGGAGGTTTCGCGCTCCTCCTCGCACTCTTGCTTCGTCACTAAACTATTGGATTGATCATTGACAATCTCGTCTGTGGATGGAGCGGTAGCAGTTGTTGTCTTGGCCAGTGAGACTATTGTAGCCGCGTGGGGAGTTTGCATGAGGGCTCTGGGTAGGGTTGGAGAAAGTTTATCGTCGCCGACTGCTTCGGAGGACGAATTTGAATTTGCTGACGACGACAATCGCTTTTTCGTGGATGACCAGGTGTAGATTTGTTCCGCGGCTTGTGGTGAGACCACAATCAAACCCGTTGTCACTGTAGGACTCATTATATGGCGTCGGTTGTCCCCACCGGCGCTCGACAGATTCAGGGTATTCCACAATGCTCCCGGAGGAGGAGACAAGAGCATGGATTCCTCGAATTCGTCGTCCTCGTCTTCCAATTCGGTGCGCAACAAACTATTGGGTGTTCTCGGAGCGACCCGTGCCGGAGGCCCCAAACCTCCCATGGCCGTATTGCCTGGAGCCAACCCTCCTTTTCCTAACAGCCGGGAACGGCCCACGAGCGAAGACGTCATGGCCGTCGTCAAGGACTGAAAGGGTCCATTGCCAGTCCCTGCGTTCGAAGAACTCCTAAAAGTGATTCGTTTCTGTTGTGTGATCACCTCTGAACGTTCTTGCTGGTAGTGCCGGTTTTCCTTCGGTTGCATTGTTGAACGAAGGGTCCGTCTCAAGGCGCTGGCACTGCTCGGTGTATTCGCTGTGTGTTTGTTCGAAGGAAACCTCTGTTGTTGCTTTGGTGGATTGGGTTTCGATCCCACTTCCAGTTCCCCCGTGGTAGCATAGCTCTTCGATTTTGTCGACAGTGGTGTGCATCCCTTTTTTAGATCCTGGCGAAACGAATTGCTGGTCATCACCGCCCTCTTCGACGGCGATTGGAATGCGATCGATTTGTAGGATTTGGACGACCCGAAACCACCGCCGGGATACGGCGACTTGATCGGCACACGGCGGTTGTTGTGATCTCGGAGCGGTGTTCTTCCCGTTCCCGAATGACTAATACTACCGGTTGTCAAATGATTACCCCCAAAGGAAACCGTTTTGCGAGAGGGTGTTGACGCCGCGACGAGTCCATCCTCGTGGATCTTCATCTCTGTCGGACGTTATGCCCACCACCCGATGCGGTATCCAACAAGTCTCTACTATGTCCGACGATTTGAACTCTGGCTTGGCGTTGTACCAGGCGTCGTTCACAATGGATATGGACGTTGGAGGTCGTTTTGTTTTTGGTTCTGTTTTGTTTTGTTTTGTTTTGTTTTGTTTTTCCACGGGTCCCGACTGCCAACAATCCACTACGGAGAAGATGTTTCTGTTTGAAAAAATCAGGAACTCGCCCGGATCGGGCATGACTGGCGGGCGCGAAATTCAAAAATCCCCGAAATCCTGCCGTACGCGATCTACGGTAGAAGCAACGAACCGCAAAGAAAAACTACGTGAGTACCAAAAACAGGCGCGATGATGCCATTGGTCTTGGGAAACCAAATCTCGCTCCGAGCGTCACACGAGACAACACCGCGTCGGAGGCAGTAAAAAATTACACGAAGATTACTATTGCATTCAAGTACCATACTGTAAGTTATGAGCAATCACCAACGACGAACTCCACAGCGCAATCGTACGGTATCTCACATATAGACTGATCACCTCTGAAATCGAAGCCGGAATCACGATGTCGACTCTTCATTACAGCCACGAGGCCGAGTCGTCGCGATTTCGTTCGGGCGATCGTCCGGGCCCGCCTCCCCCAGCGACGCCGTACCTGACGAAAAAGCTCCTGACGATGGTGACGTCCGGCGAGCGGCACGGCAATGGCAGCGGTGCGCAGCGTCAGCGCCGGCCCCGGTCGTCTCCCGTATCTCCCGTCGATAGCATCGCGGAAGCCATGAAACACGACCTGGAAGAACTGGTCGGGTACATCGACAACCTGGCCTTTGTGGATCCTTTGTCGGACGAGGCGGCCGCCGCCGCGGCACGAACCAGCAGAACCAGAACCCCGTCCACATCCACAGACACGAACAAGCAGCTGTTTCTGGGTGACGATCATCCCTCCGACCACGCGTATGCAAGCGAGAGGGGACGCAAGGACGTCTTTCGCGATCGAACGAATCGATTCGGTGTGGATACCGGTCCGACGACCGTTGGCGACAAACCCGGGGGTGATCCCGAAGCCATAGCGACTCCCCGCAGGGACCCATCGTTCTCGACCTCGCTCGAAGAGCAATCAATAGTGGATCCGGTTGGAACACCGCCTATGCGCCAGGAACCCTCCGGCAGCCCTCCCCCACAGGAGGCCTCCATGTACTTTCACGACGAATCCTTGTCGCTCATTTTGTCGCAGAGCGAAGACACGGACGACTACGGCAGCATTGGCATTAACATTGACAAGGGCCACTCGAATTCCAAATCCACGAATCACGGAGAAAGCACGGAGGGATCGGAGCAATCACCGCGACTTTGGTCAACACTGCAACAAAACGGGTTCATGTCGACGTCGACATCGACGCCTGCCCGGGCCAAATCGATCTCGTTTCGCGCTGTCTCGAAGGACCCAACTCCTTCCAAACCGGCACGATCGGCTTCGGCTTCGACCCTTCACAACCCGGAACACGGTGATACTACCAATCCGTCGCATCGGGATCAGGATCACGAGTGTTCGGGTCTAGGCGAGGGGGAACCGAATGCAAGCAACGATCGGCGACCAACTACTACCGACTTGCGAGACAGGATTGGGACTCCCTATACCCGTCGTGCTTTGGACCGTTTGGAGCAAAAAAATTTGGAGCGCAAGGGGAAGGAATGGTGGCGCGTACGTCCTGTTCCGGTGGATGGCGGCGCTCCAACAACTCGTGCATTGAATTTAGATTTAGATTTGGATTCCGATTCGAATTCGAACAATGGTTTGAGCCCACCACACGACGGCAACGAACGCAAATCGTTGCAATGGGAAACGAATGCTACGACTCCGCTCCCCCGTCGGCAGGAAGCCGTCAGAGGAACCCCTCATCCTTTCGGCCGAAGAGATACTCGCAGAAGCAGCATGGATGAGGACAACGATCTCGCAAAAGATTCGGGTTCGCAGCGCGTCGTTCCCGAAACTCCGGTGATGGGTAGTGGCAAACACTCCTCCAACCTGGTATTGACCAGCCCCGAAAGTGCCAAGAAGCTACTCACTGAGGCCGTAACAGCCCTGAGCGAAGCCCGCCGGGAACGAGACGCGGCACGAGAGTGGGCGAGCAACATCAAGGAATCCGTTCACAAGTGGGTAGAAGACCAAAGAGAATTGATACGAACCGAATCGGGAATGTGTGGGAGCATCGGTTCGGTACCCGCTGAATTCCTGCAACAACAACACCAAGCCATAGAAGACTTGATCAACAAGTTGCGCAACGAAATCAGAACATCCAAATCTAATTCCGAGGTCCACCTCGAAACAATGCTGGCAAAGCAGAACGGACACATAAAAGAATTGTCGCGCCAGTTGTCGGACGTCAAGGAACAATTGTCGTGTGTCGTAAACGGGGAGGGTAAGGCACCGGACTCAGGGCATAGCAAACCCCGCAATCCTTCTCGCAAGCCCAGCAACAGCAACCAGCAGTCTCACGTGGATGCACCGGGTTCGATCCACAAGACCCCCCACAACCAAGCCCCCACCGGGTTGCACCGCACCGCGAGCCGCTCTGAGCGATCGAATGCTTCGTCTCGCGGAAGCCAACGCACGCGCCGGGCGACGCAAAACGGTGGCCACCTGATCGATTACGGAAACGGCGTCACGAAAGAAATCCACGCCGACGGAACGACCGTCACCCGGCATCAGAACGGGGACGTCGAGACACGATTCGGGCGCAAGGCGTCCACGGCGTCCTCTCCCTCGGCGTCGGCCGTGATGGCGTACTATCATTGCGAAGAGGAGGTACTGAAAATCACCCTGAGGGACGGGTCGGTCTTGTACGAATATTCGACGGGTCAGGTGGAGCGACACTGTGCCAATGGTGTCAAGATAATTCGGTTCCCCGACGGCACGAAAACCGTCGTGTGAAGTCGTATTTCGGCAGGATACGCTTGACATGCAAAATACAAATTCTAGTAATTCAAAAGGGGGGTTCCGGTACAAAACAAGACCAGTACAGTACCGGTACGGTACAGTACAGTAGTTGGAAAATTGTGTATCGAATTAGTTAGCCAAGCAGCATTGGAAAGGGGGAATACCAGTACAGTGCAACAATCGGAAAATAATGTATCGAAAACGAGTTAAAATCTTTCGGTGATATAGTAGAAGTAGTATCTAGCGTGCATTTGGCATACCCTACACTGCGCATCATGCATAGTCTCGCGTCGCGTCGCTTAGCGTCTTGTCGCGTCAAAACACGGACCTCGAATAGGCCACCGCCTGTCGTCGATCGTGGCCCTCCGTTTCGATTCGTCGCATCGTGTCGCTTTCCAGTTCGTCCAGCCCGACGTGGTCGGTGATCAGGATTCCGCGGTCGTGGTCGAGCTCGTGCTGCAAACAACGGCTGTGTTCGCCAAAAAACCGTGTTCGCAGGGAAGCATCGTCCGCTGCCGGCTTGGATGAAACCACGAGTCTAGGCGCGATCCGAAGCCGAACCCCGGGATTTATTGTGATACTCATACTGATACTCACAGTCGTATTCCACGTCGATCCAGTCGTCTCTCAGCACGGTGGCCCGAAAGGTGGGAGGCAAGACCAGGCATTCCTCCGTCCACACCCTCATGCTCGACTCCGGACTGCGCGCGACGATCCGAGGATTGATCAGCACCCGATCCGTTGCAGCCGCGGCCGCATTCGCTCTCCGGGAGTAGTAGGCCGCCGGCGTCGGCGGCGGCGACGACGACAGGTACACCATGCGGGCATCCACCCCGCACTGCTGAGCCGCCAGTCCCACCGCGCCCTCGTTCCGGGCCGTGTCCCGCAGGATTTTGGCCGCCAGCCGCAGTTTTTGTTCTCCCTCTGATTCCCTCCACAGTGCCGGGTCGACCGGTCGCGCGGCAATCCTCAGCGCGGGATCCGGCCACCTTCCCATTTCCCAGCGATACTCGACCGAAGTCGAATCGGCATCGCCGTCGTTGCCGTTCGGAGCAAACACAACCTCCGTCGCGTACGCACCGCTCGCCGTAGCTTCGTCCAGCGTCCGGATGCTCAGACGCGTTCCGGTCCAGGAGTCCGAATACACAAACGGACGAGACAGAGACGGAGACACCGCCTCCCCGCTCGGATGGTTCTCGAGAGCGGAGCCGGCGCGAGCCGTTTGTGGCCTCGAGACGGCAGCAACGCCCGCCAGCGAGACGCCAAACACATCGCGGAAGACATCCCGCCTGCTGCTGCTGCTGCTGCTGCTGTTGCGTTGTGTGGTGCAACGGCCATCTGTCGTCGTGGAACCGATGAGTGGGTGGTGATGGTTTCGGGTGTCATCCAACACGGTAATCTTACTTTGCCGCAGATGGAGTCCGTGCGAGGAACCACACAGCAGGAAAAAACAAGGAATCATCGTTGTCGTTCGACACCAGGAAAGGGTGTCCGACCCCGAACTTCTTGCCATTGTTGCGTTCCTAGTCAAACACGGTGCATACTTGGAATACGGTACGTAGTATTGTGGAACATCAATCAACAACGTACAAAAACCGCGAAAAAAATCCGATTGTGATGGGATGTTGGTAAAACTTGGGGGGTAAATCTCGTTTCTGTTTTTGTTGGGTACCGGGTCAATCTCACACTTTTTTTGGTACATTCATACACTTTTGCCGTACACTTTTCAACTACAACAATACCAACGAAAGGTATGATCATATGTACAATTCGATCCTGTGACCTCATTTGCTCAGCCACTAACTCATCCGCCAGACCGACCTCCACCCTTTCTGGTGAACCCAGTATATAACTGAGCCAACTTGGTTGGGGTCGCGTTGCTCTGGTGAACACTGTACTGGGGCAGGGGTTGGGGGTTGGGGGCTTATAAAATGAGGGCAGTGTTAGGGTGTTGGGGCTTATGTATATAGGGCACTAGTAGGGCACTGCGCTCCGCGCTGGGGATGCCATTGATATTTTTGTGTTCATACTCTCTATATATATTGATCGTACCATAATACCTAATTTTCAAAAGTGTACGGATGTACCTTTTGAAAGTGTAAAGTTGACCCCTGTCCTTTTTGTTGTATTCCAACGCTCACAGATTGAAAATTACCCACGACTCAAGAAAATCTGAAAAGCAATGCCACGCAAGCCAGTCTTCAATATTGAAGACTGGATGAAGAACATATCCAAATTCTCTATGTGCAATGTACGTTGAATTTCCATTCAACGCCTTTTTACTGTTACAAGCTTTCTCAACGGCTCCTCGGAGTAGTTGACAAAGCTAGCTCACAATCTTAGTTTTTAACCAATACATAAACCTTATTTTAGTACCCTTTTTAGAGGCATACGACACTGTTTAAACAGTCGAATAACTGCTTCGACCTTATTACTACCGGTAAAGACTACTTCAACTACTACACGAACAAAAATTACCACTACATCTAATAAACAACCAACCGATCCTGAAGATTGTCCAGTAACAAGAGAAAACAATGTCTTACTCAGTCATCCCCTTCAAGTATGACTTTGATCAAGAATCTATTGACAAAGTGGAATACAAGAATACCCAAGAAGTCAATGGATCTCAAGAAGTTACCAAGATCAAGATCCCCTTGATTACTGCAGGATCAACCAAACTACAAATTCTTTTTACCATCAATGAGTTCATTCGATCCAAGAAGATGCTCAACCTAACCACAGGACCAAGGATCTATGACAAGTTTGTAGATCTCCTCAGAGACTACACCGACTGTAGCTGGTGGAATAGCTATGTGTCAACCAATGTGCCGCAGAGAACTGTGGACAACTTCCAAACCACAGTGGAAGAATTTATCAACTACAAGTTCGACAACAACCTTGACGCCTACCAGAATCACAGAAGATTCCTCACCAATATCAAGAAGACAACCACCATGACAGTACACCAATTCGTAGCACAAGTCAACTTCCACAACCATGTTATCCTCCCATTACTTCCGGGACACCCACCAGAAGATGCAGAGATAAAGGAAAGAGAGTTCAAGAATCTAATCTTTGAATCGATGCCTGAGGACTGGAAACACACCTACCAACAACACCACTCTCCGCATAGAGATTCTCTCTCTGAAATGATGTTGAGATTCGAACGATTTCAATATGCGCAGAATAGAAAGAAGAAACCATCAGATAACCCATCTCAAAACACCAACAACAGCAACAACAATGCCAACAACAACCGTAACAACCAGAATGGAAACAATAGCAACAATCGCAACAACCGAAACAATTGAAACAATCGGAATCGAAACAATAACAACAACAATAACAATAACAATCGAAACAACAACAACAACCAACGCGGCAACAACCAAGGCAACAACAAAGGCCCGACTAGGATCTCAAATGACTCACCATGTCCTATCCATCCTGGTACCAATCATACTTGGGGTCAATGCTACACCAACAAGTATGGCACAAATTCCAATCAGTCCAATAACAACAACATAGACAACACCGACTCGCATGTGAATGATCGCAGTAATTCCAACAACAGCAATCGATCCACTACCTCCTCTTCACATGGCAGTAACTATCATGAACCCGAACAACACATGTGTGTCTTCATCAATGAACCAGAAGAAACCATACGTGCAACCCCTTGGCCAGATCTCTTCCATGTAGATATGGATATCGATGAAGAATACTACAACTCGGATCTTCAAAGATTTCCCTCTGAAAAGACCGATTCCGGCAACAACAAGCAAGAGGTTGCTCCCAGCAACACAGATGTCGACCTTGCTCCCACCACAGTAAGCGTCTGCAATTCCATCAATGGATCCCTTGGCAAGTACTACTTGAAAACCCTCTTCGATTCTGGATCAACCGACAACCTCATAGTGGAATCAGCAATTCCCTCTGGAATCAAGAAGAACCTTCTAGACCAACCAATCCAAATGCAAACAACAAACGGCAAAACCACTTGCAACCACTATGTAATCTTGGAGAACACCATATTCCCAGAACTATCCTACTCGATGAAAGTCCTACAAATCAAGTGCTTTGTGGTCTCTCAGAATATCAACTACCACCTCCTTATTGGAAGGAAAACCACGAGAGATCTTGGAATGAAAATGGACTTCGAGACTTGCACCATAGAATGGTATGAGAAGACAATGGACTTCCACCCTCGGAATTACTTTGACAACAAGTCCTTGCTTCACAAAGTCATGTCTGCAGAACCACATGCCATTGCAGAAAGTTATTCCAACCAATCTATCCAACAATCGTATGTAGATGGAACCACCAAGTATGAGAAAACTGACCTCCACAAGCTAGCCACCGACCAAACCCATCTCTCCTACCAAGAGAAACAAGCCTTGTTACCAATACTCCTCCAAAATGAAGAACTTTTTGAAGGCTTGAATGACAAAGAATTAGGCATTTTCCCTAATCAAACCTTCCACATTGATTTCCAGCAAGGTACAACTCCATACCATGTAAAACAACCATATTCCATTCCACTGCACCAACAAGAAGCAGTGAAGAAAGAAATCAATCGACAAGTAAAACTTGGTATCCTCGAACGATGCTATGCAACTGAATGGGGAATGCCAACGTTTGTAGTGCCCAAACCAGATGGCTCCTGTAGACTCATCAGTGACTTCCGCGAACTCAACAAGGTCACCAAGAAACTTCACTATCCACTTCCTAAGCTCCAAGATATCTTCCACAGAAGAAGAGGCTTCAAATATGTCACCCTTATCGATGTCAGCATGCAGTTCCACACCTTCAAACTTGATGAAGCCTCTACCTGGCTTTGCGTCCTTGTTACTCCGTTCGGAAAGTTTCGACTGCTCCGATTGCCAATGGGCTTTCTCAACTCTCCAAGTTGGGCCCAAGGCTGTATGGAACAAATGCTCTCACACTTGAAGGGCATTGAAGTATATATTGATGATATTGGTATCTTCTCAGATACACTTGAATCCCATTGCAAATCAGTCTCTTCTGTTCTGTCCTTACTGAAGTCCCACAACTTCTCTGTCAAGCCCTCCAAGTGCCACTGGTTTCAATCGCAAGCACCATGGCTTGGCCACATTATCTCCCGTGATGGTATTAGACCCAATCCAAACAAGATTGCTCCAATCCTGAAACTTGCTTTTCCCTCAACAACAACCCAACTTCGATCCTTTGTTGGGATGATTAACTTCTATCGAAACTTCTACCCAAAACGCACTGAAGTCCTTGCACCCCTTACTGACCTCTCAGGCCGATCCAAAGGCAAAATCTCTCCAACACCAGAACTTCTCGAAGCCTTCAACAAAGCCAAGTCCCTCATTGCCAATGATATCATCCTTGCCTTTCCTGATCCAAACAAGCCCTTCCATGTCTATACTGATGCTTCTGATTACCAACTCGGAGCTGTCATCCTCCAAGACAGCAAAATCATCCTTTGCTTCTCCAGAAAACTCAACGCCGCTCAACGGAAATACCCAACGGTCGATAAAGAGATGCTCTGTATTGTAGAAGTCTTCAAGGAATTCCAGTACCATTCTTTGGGGCGCTGAAATCATCGTATGGACAGACCACATCAACTTAACCCGGCAAAATCTTACCAGCCACCGAATTATGACTTGGAGAATGCTCCTTGAAGAATTTTCCCCCGTATTCAAATACATCAAGGGCAAAGACAATGTCATTGCTGATGCCCTCTCAAGGCTCCCACTCAAGCAAGACACTCCGGAGAAGAAGAAGGAGCTCTTTGGTCCCGCTCCCGATCCAACGGATGACTTCGGACCTTGCAACTGACTCAACTGACTCCGACCTTCTCTCTCTTTCCGAATTGTTTCTTAACTACCCAGAAGACATTCCCATGTACCCCTTAGCCTTCGACCAACTTGCCCAAGATCAAGCAGCCAACGTAGATATCTCTACCAATCCCCGGTACACAACTGAAAACTTCAACGGCACCGACTTGAAAGTTGTAGACTCCAACGGTCGCCAGAAAATTGTACTCCCTCCAAACCGAGTGCAAGCCACAATCAAATACTACCACCACGTGCTTGGCCATGCCGGCGCAGAACGATTGTATCGGACCATCAACCAATTCATATACGCCCCAAACTTGAAGGACCAAATCAACTCCTTCTGCAAAACTTGTGACACGTTCCAATGATACAAGAATAGCCACCAAAGCCATGGACAACTCCCTGACCAAAGAACACCAATATGTCCCTTGGGACACCATTGCAATCGATGGAGTAGGCCCCTGGAAAATCAAGATCCCTGGGCATGGAACAGTCTCCTTCAATGGCTTTACCATCATGGACATGTGCACCAACCTCCTTGAAATCATTCGAGCCCCACAAGTAAACCCAACCGGCCTCATGGCAGTCCATGCCCTCGACAATGGCTGGCTCTCCAGATATCCCAAACCAGTAAATTGTATCATCGACCAATGAACCAACTTCATGAGTAATGATTTCCAACTCCATCTCGCCAACCTTGGAATCAAAGCCAAGGTTTGCTCTGTCCGCAACCCTCAATCCAATGCAGTACTCGAAAGGGTCCATGACACCATGAAGTCTGCAATGAGAACTGAACTCAATACCAATCCTCCACAGACCCTCCAGGAAGCAACTGACATCATCGACAGCGTCTTTGCATCGGCTCAGTTTGCAGTTAGATCAACCATCAACAAGACATTCGGAATGACGCCTGGAGCCCTTGTCTTTCATCGCGACATGTTTCTACCAATCCCTGTAATTACTGACTTGGCCATGTTCAGAAACAAAAGACAAGCTCAAATCGACAAGAATGCTATGAAAGAGAACAGCCACAGGAAGATTCATGATTACTGTGTAGGAGACCAAGTTATGGTGAAAAATGAAAAGCAAATCCCTGGAGCTTTTGACGCAAGAAGCAAAGGCCCCTACACCATACAGCAAATTCACACAAATGGTACAGTTTCCTTTCTCTTAAGAAATCACGTGATCCAACGTATGAGCATTCGGAACCTGAAACCATATCACGCCAATTAAAAATTTCTTATCTATGCAATACTGGTCGCACACAATTAACAAAAATTCTGTGACATCAATCGAACTTTTACGAGAAGGAGAAGAGTGTGGTATTCCAACGCTCACGATTGAAAATTACCCACGACTCAAGAAAATATGAAAAGCAATGCCACGCAAGCCGGTCTTCAATAGTTGAAGACTGGATGAAGAACATATCCAAATTCTCTATGTGCAATGTACGTTGAATTTCCATTCAACGCCTTTTTACTGTTACAAGCTTTCTCAACGGCTCCTCGGAGTAGTTGACAAAGCTAGCTCACAATCTTAGTTTTTAACCAATACATAAACCTTATTTTAGTACCCTTTTTATAGGCATACGACAGTTTTGTGTCTCGGGAATGAAAATACTCAATCCCGCAATATTGCTGTCAGTAGTTCCTGTACGTACGAGTGCGTAGGTAACGGTACGTACTCGTAACTCTACGGTACGCACCTCTAGGGTGCCCGCTTCCAACGGTATTGTACCTCTACCCTAGGGATGGCTATTCCTCCAGGCACGTACGAGTAATTACCGGTAACACTTGCCCGTACCGTAGATCACGAAGCGAAAAAATTCCTTCCTTTGTTTGTACGGTACGATACTCGTACGAGTACCGGTACCTCACCAATTTTTTTTTCTTTTTTTCCCCAACCGTCAAAAACGCGCGCTCCTCTACAGGACCGTACTACTCGTACTGCGAGGATGATGTCGTTTGGTCGTTTAATTACTGCTCGTTACTCATACTGCTCGTTATTGTTCGTACGGTCGTAGTGCAAATAGAAGTATTAAGCACGACAAGTCAACTGGCATCGTGCTTCACAAGACTAATTAGCTATTACAGCAGGGTTTTTGGCATCTTTCCTTCGCGGTTGGTGTCGAGTTTCTTTCGGGAGACATCGTGAATAAACCGGCTTGTTGCTTGCTCGGATATAGTAGCCGAAGTGGCTATCGATTGCGGTGAAGTTCCAACAAACGGTTCTGGAATTTGAGATTTTCAGCAATTCAATCCGCGTCGTGCTGTTTGCCTGATTTCTGTTTGGGTTCGGTATCGTCCGCTGTTGATATCGGGACAGGACAGAGCTGCTGCCGTTGCTGTTGTCGTTATCGTTGTTGAGGATGACGACCGAATTTCATCCGGGAGACGTCGTCGAAACCACCTTTGGGGTAGGAGTCGTGGTCGCTCGCCCGTCGCAAAACGATGATGATTGCCTCGTCGAAGTCGCGGTCGAAGTCGAAGTTGTCCCCGTTTTATCGGGTCGTGCTGTGGAGGGTTCCGGGCCGATCGATCGGATCGTCGACGACCGCCAGTTTGCGCCCCGACGCGTTGCTGCGAAAAATGCCCGCGGCTCCCGGAATGGTCACCACCACGAACGAATCGGAACGAAGGGCGGCGGCAGAAAATGAAAAGGGCAGTGGCAGTGGCAACGGTAGTGGCGAGAAGGCAAGGCCCCAAAAGTACATGGTGCAAGCGTATTATGCGGATCGAAAGGTGTATCGAATCGTTCCGATCGATTCGCCTTCGGAGGGCAAGGCATCGCCGGATAAATCTACCAACGCAAACGAGGTTGTTTCGTCGTCCACCCGGCGTCTGTCTCGGCTTTCGATCGTGACCGGTCCTTCGACGAAGTCCGACGAATGCTTCCGAGCCACATCGGAGGAGGTGTCGGTAGACGAGCTGGCGGAAAGTGCGCCCTGTGCCAAGTTTTATCCCCTCCTTATACAATTGATAGAACGAGGCAACCAGGCAGCATCCGCGACGAAAAACTTTATAAGCGACAATATCAACCGCGACGAGGTCCAAGAGCTTCAGAAACAGGTGACGGGTGTCGCCAAACAGGCCACGCCGTACCTGAAAGAACAAACGGAGAAAATCGGTATGAACCTCAACAAGGTGAAGTCATCGGCAACGACTGCCGCGGCCGATTCAGAGACACAGGCGCAAAAACTGAAAGACGTTGTTTCCGAATCCGGGGATAAAATTGCCCAAAAAGTGAAACAAACCGCCGAGACGCAAGAGGTGCAGCAGCTGATGGAAATGTTGAAAACAGAGGACTTAACGGTGCTATTGGAAAAAGGAAAGGAACGATTGGAACAACTCTTGCAAGACGACATTCCTCGAAATACTCAGGTAGCCCTGGAGAAAGCCGGGGTCCGCATTGTCCTCGACGACGATATAGAAGATGGAAGCGAAACAAGCGTGTACCGAAAAATCCATGATCAAATCTCGCAAAGCGGCCTTGACCGCAATGCAAACGGTGCTCGATCAAGCACAGGTCAATCCCGACGATGTTCAGGCAATTCAGAAATCTCTCGGCGACAATTTTGGAAGCATGCTGGACAGCTGGACGGAGGCTGCGAAGACCGACCGAACACTGAGCGGTTTGCTGGATACCGTCAACGAACAAACGGCAGCGTGGCAAGAGGCTACGGGGCGGCTCCTGAACACGCGATCGGCGGGTATCTTTTTGGACGGTGCCAGTCGCATTCAAGCACGAGCGAAAAACCTGTTCAGCAAGGATCAGTTGCAATGGGCCGGAGAAATTGGAACCAAGTTTACCAAAGCTTTCACGGAAGGTGACGCTGCCGTCGCAAGACTCAAATCGATCGAGCTCGGTGATTCTGTGCGAGACCGGCTGGTAGCGGCCATCGAGGTACGATCCGAGTCATTGGGGGGCTTGGATGGAATCATCGCCGGAGCATTGACGGCCGTGAACCAAAACGTGGGAGGTATTGCAGACAAGGTAGCGGGAGGCGTTCAGAAACACGTGGGTGCCAATAAGGAGGGCGACCAAATGCAGAAAATGCTAACCAACCTGCAATCACGTGCATCGGCCTTCACATTGGACACCAATGAGACACTGATTTCTGTATTGGCGGGGCAGAACCAATACCGTGACATCGCGTTGTTGAAGGTCGAACAGGTGATGTGCGATTTGGAGTCGCAGTTTGGTCAAGACCTTTCGGCCGAAGACATTGCGGCTATTGCTCAGGGAGAAGGAGGGACGGCCAAGCTCTTCGATCCAATTGCCAAGCGTGCTGCAAAAGAAATCGAAAAACATTTGGACTTTGCGGAATCCTCGGTTTCGGATCCCACAATTGTAGAGGTACTGCAGCACGTCCGAAAAATTGTTTCGGGTGAATTAACTGCGTCCGCCGTGCTCGACGAAGTGGTGAATGTTCTAAACGATGACAAGGTGGTGGCCGTCGGTGAAAATTTGGTAAAGCACGGTGAGCAGGTTCTGGATGCCATCGAAGGAGTGAATGGCAACAAAGTTGTAGACGATGCTATGAAAATTGCAGAGAAGGCTGGTATAACAAAAGACACAGTGATGGAAGGAATCGAGGGTCTGAATGTCAACGAATTGCTGGATAATGCCGGCAATGCCATCACGGATGAAAACGCTCGTCAAAAGCTCCTGTCGGATGCAACCGATACCGCCCTGGATTTTATTCTCAAGGTGCTTCCATCCATGCCAGTACCACCGGTAGAAGGTGTAAAAGATGGATTGGTTTATAAAATATCCAATCTTTCGATGGAAGGATTCAAAGTCAGAAAAGAAAACATCATTGTGGAAATTGCAGGAATGCGAGCAACCAGGAAAGCAGAGAAACAGAGCCCTACAATCGAAGAAGTCGACGGAGCAGAGACTCCCGCGTGGCTCGTAGATGGAGCCGATGTCCCTGCGTGGCTTTCATCGGCTGCAGATGGCGCTTCGAGTTGGACTGGAATTTCTACGGGCAGTTCGGGCAGTTCGAATGGCATGGATTTCGATACGTCGGTGGATGAAAACGTTGTGGTAAAGGCGACAGAATTATTGATCATCGATGTTAGCGAGGTATCGGCAATTATGAATAATGTAAACTGGTCCTTTGAACAAACATACATGCCTTACCTGAAAGGAAGTGGAATGTTCGATGTGAAAATGTCGGGAGGATCCATTCGACTGGTATTTGAACTTCGAAAGCGACGCAAAAAAAACAGCACCGAAGATGGCGTAGTTTGGGAGCCAGTATTGTGTCTTCACGATCGAACTTGCTCGATTGGATCGGTAGAATTCAACATACAAGGAGGAAGTCGAATGGCATGGGTTATCAATAAGGTAGCTGCCGTATTCAAGGGTCTTTTGCGTGACTACGTTGTTCGGACTATTTTGCGAATTATAACCGAAAAATCGGGTTGGATCCTGAGCAAATTGAACCAAGGTCTAAGCCCATTCTGGGATGTTCTTTTGCGAACAGCCAAACTCGAATTGGGAGATTTAGAAATAGCGACGGAAAAGGATATTGTAGAAGCTAGCCCCGAGCCCGAGAGCATGTTGATCGAATTAGTGTGGCGAGAGCACCTTCCTCTGGGTATGAATTTATTGCTGAACGACGAGAGCGGCAAATTGAAAATCGTGGATTTTCCCAGAGGCAGTCAGGCACGAATTGTATGTGAAACTCGAAATTTAGACCCTGACGGATTCAAGGGAGCAACAATCATAGCCGTCAACGGGATCCGATACCAGAATGACGATGACCTATTTGATGCTTTGCGTGATCCGAGCCGTCCGAAGACGATTCAGTTCGAGCTGGCAGAATCGGAGGATGCGGAACGAATTAGACGATTTGTCGAGCGCAGTCAATCGCAAGAGAACGGAGACAAAGCCAAGAAGCCAACCGTTTCTGCAGACGATCGAGATATTTCAATACGCCACGTTGATTTTATAGATGACATGGATTTAGGAATCGAATTTGCGAATGCCCCGGATGATATGGGATTGGTTGTGAGAAAATTTATGGAAAGCGAGGATGGGTTGGTATTGGCCGCAGCACGGAAGAAGGACAAGATCCACATAGGAGATATACTAACTCATGTGAATGGCAAATTTGTCATAGGAGAACATGGAAATGGGAGGCGTATGGCGTTAAAATTGATAGAATCGGAAGGAAAACAGCGACCGCTTAGACTTACCTTTGCGGATCCTTATCTTCACCCAATAGTCTACGAACAAAGCGAAAGTCTTCCATACATCATCGGTGGACCTGAGGAAATATTGCTAAAGGAAAACAAAGAGAACAAGCAAATTATACTGGATGGCTTCAAAGAAGTTGATAGTGTTTCGGAAAAGGCAGGCGTCCTCCTGGGAGACTATCTCGTATTCCTCAATGGCGTCCCAGTCGGAGCAGGGTGTCGATGGATGGGCGAGCGTTCTTTTCCTTCGATGGCGGAAGTAGAAGAAATGCTGCGGGATAAATCTAACTATCCTATTGGATTGACTTTTGCTCGGCCTCGACGGCAGAATGAAGAACAAGGGCGCGATTGGACTGCAACACTGCTGGGTGCAACATCTGAAAAGGCCATACAAATGGATGATTCCGAAACCATATGTGTTGGAGCTGACTCTTTTGAGCAATTGGGTTTGGACCTTGAACTCAAGAACTGCCGTGATATTATTGTTAAGGACTTGGAGGCGATTGTTGGCCCGTTACAATTATCTACTCAAAGGCTGCGAGACCCCCGTAATGATACATACAGCCATTTGTCTGTTGATTCGGTCAATGGAGAGTTTGTGCCTTCGTTTGCGACGCCAAATCTTGTGAAGAGTGCAATGGAGCGAAGCTGGAAGGCAGAAAAACGAGTAGAGGTTGTCTACTGTGACAACGACATGAGGAAATTCATATTGAATCTGAAGGATCAATAGGGAAACTGAATAGGAAGAATCGACAATTGATTTCTTTTCATTGATGAATTCATCAACGAGAAAATCGAATCCGAAAATTTAATGATCTAGTATGCTTGAATATGAAACTCATAGTTTTTTTAATCTCTAAGCATTAGTGGCCACCAAGCGGAGTACCGGCTGATAATTTCGGCAGAAATTCCATCTCCGCCTCATGCTTCTGTTTCACTCTTCTTCCCTTCAAAACCTGTTTGTTTTTTGGTCTTGCACCATCACCCCCCGAGCCTTTTGTGGAATGACCGTCGACTCTGATCCCCGTCGTCCCGTCATCCCTCTCATTCTTGGCCGCGAACGCATGATGACCCACCTCGGCTTCCCTCCAGAATCCCCAGCACTTGCCGTCGCATGCCTCCCCCAGTATTTCTTGGCAGGACCGGCACCGCCGGGGTGCGTCTTTGTCGACCGAGAGCGTTCCGTCTCGGATCCCCGCGCATCCGGCTCTCGACCTTGTGGATTTGTCGGGTCAGCGTTCGCCGCACGCTTTTGGGCAGCGAGGTGTCGTCGTTGTCGTGATCGTCCCGCAGGACCCGCAGGGCGGTTCGCTGCGCTTCCAGCTCGTTCCAATCAAAGATTTCCAAAAAAGAAAAGTAGCAGTGCTTCCAATCGGAGTGTCGCTTGCAGTGGTATTCTCGCAGACGACAGGGCGAAGTGGAATTGGAATTGGAATTAGTACCGTCGGCTCGACGACACCGGTTGCACACCAATACCAGATCGCGGCACACCGTGCAGACCCTCGACCCGCACAGCTCGTCGAACGGGTCGTCGCACTCGACACAGCGACCCACGACCTCATAGGAATCGGAATTGGAATCGGAATGGCTCGCCTCCGTCCCGCCCGCGTCGTCCGCCTCTCCTCCGAAATCCTTCCCACTAGCGTTGCTATTGGATTGTTCTTTTTTGTTGCTGTTGCTGTTGCTATTGCTGTAGTTGCTGTTGTTGTATTCGGAGGCAAAGTTTGGCTTCATTGCCACCCGTTTGTCGAACGTAAAATTCAGACCCTTGAAGTGACCGGTGTTGCCGTATTTTTCCAGGTAACGATGGATTCCTCCCGACAACTGATTCACGTCCTCGACGCCCCGTCTCTTCAGCAGGACGGACGCCTTCTCGCACCGGATCCCACCGGTGCAGTACATCAGGACCTTTTTGTTGCGGAGCTCGTCGGCGTTCTTCTCGCAGAATTTGTCAAAGGACGAAAAGGTTGTCGTTTCGGGATCGATCGCCTTGGTGTTTGTTTTCGGATCCACAAAGTATCCGATGTCGTGCTCGAAGGTGTTTCGAACATCGATCAGGGCAATCTCTTTGGTGGTTGTTCGGGTTTCGGTTTCGGTTCCCGATTTTGATTCCGATTTCGATTGCTTGGACTTGTTCCAATAGTTCGTGGAATTCCTCCGGTGTCAGGTGCGTTCCCGTTTCGAGCGGAACGTCGTGGACGTCCACGAGTCCGGACGTGCTGACGATTTCCTTGACAATGCTGATTTTCAGGTCCGGAAACAACGGATCCGGGGAGAAATCGTACGACATTTTGTAGTCGACGTTTCGAAAGATTCGGAGATTGCTGTTCTCGTGGTGGTCGGCGCCGGTGTTGGTGCTAGGTGCCGGTGTTGGTGTTGTTTTGGGTTGTCCCTGTCCCGGATAGTGGTGTTGCGGATACCGGTAGTTGTGATAGGTCGTTGTAGTTTTTCATTCGTTCGACGTACTCCTCGACGTCGGCGCGATGGCCGGATACCGTTCCATTGATCCCCTCGGGAGCAATCAAAATTCGACCCACCAGCGGCAACCGTCGCCGCCCGCTGCCGAAAGAATCCGATTCTGAATCTGAATCCGACAACAGCAACAAATTCGCTTCGTGCCACTCGTAGAGCTTTCGAACATTGCCCCTGGGATCTTCCCACCAGCGCTGGATGGCTGCTGCCTCGTCCGACGAAGACGGCGGCGGCGGCGGCGGTGACGAAGAAAAATATTTGTAAAAGAGCACGATGGCCTGTTGTTCTTCCATTGTAATTGTGGGGCAATCGAATCAAAGTGGTTGTGTTTCGGTTTTTGGTGGATCCGTTTGTGTTTGCAATTGCCTCCGTCGGAGTTGGGGTTGGTAGTTGGTGTATTATTATTATTTGGAATTTGGAAAGGATGGTGCGCGTACTCGTACCGGGTTTTTCGGCTTTCGGTGATGGACAGGTGAAACGATGGATGGTAGATGATCACTTGACGCGCGCCAATCTTTTAAAGTTAATGGGTCATTCCCGAAGTGCATAAACCCTAGACCTAATTTTTATGATTTCCAGAATCACAATGAGTGATTCCAACCTAACGAAATGAATACCGGTAGATGTACTGCCGTAAGGTAGTAGTTTCTTTAGCATGTGCAAGAACTTTTCAGTTTCAATGCACACTTTCAATGCTTCGCTAATTTAGTAAGCTTCAGGGCACAATCTTTAATCAATTCAATTTCAAACCATACATACCGGTACGTACTCGTACCTACCGTACACGTTGTATTACTACCTTCAATTAAAGGGATATATGACAGTTTTAGAACTACCGTACCGGTAGCCCTAACGATTCCGAAAATTGTCGCGTACGTTCCAGTACAAACGCTACGTGTCTCGGAATCGTATGGGCCTAAACTCGTAACTTAATCTATTTTGAAGTAGCACGCGAATGGAAACAATTTCGGTCTTGTTTTGCAAGAAAAAACTCCGCTTAGTTTCTCTGACATGGCCCTTCTGCATCGTTTCCGTAGATCCGATGTTGTCACGAGCGCATTGTCAGTTCGGGTAGAAATCCCCTTTCATTTCCGATTCGATGGAGCAAACAAGATTGAATCAGTGAACACCGATTTGAATCACAAAAAAATATCCGTATTTCTTTGTTGTCTATGAATATACGGTACCGGTGTGTTTCTGTTTCCTTTGTCCGATACAACAGTAATGGATACGGGCACAACAGCATCGAACAACTCCCAAGATCACTACAGCTACTACCGTGCGTCGTTGCATCATGACGAGCTGCCTCGAGAATTGTCGGTATCGGAATCGGTGCTGCTTTCCGAACAGGAGATACCGCACAATAGCCACCACGGACACGAACGAGATGACGACGAAACAACAACAACCGACAAAGTCCGTGGGTGTGATCGGATTGGGGCCGGCGGGTCTGGTTGCGGTCAAGGAACTGAAGAACAACGACCGCTTCGGGGTCGTCACCGGCTTCGATCGGTGCTCCCGGGTGGGAGGGCGGTGGTCGCTGGACACGGACGCGTACCCGGCCGGCATATGGAAGGAATTGTGCGCCAACACGACGCGATCCCACATGGAGTACTCGGACTTTCCGTGGTACGATGATATTAATACCGGGGATGGCAATGGCAACAGCAACAGCAACGGTAGCGGCAGCGGTTACAACGGTCACGAACGAGCCTATGCCGGCTTGTTTCCGCACTGCACGGAAGTACAGGCCTATCTGGAAGCCTACGCCCGGAACTTTGATTTGTATCCTCACCTGCAACTCGAAACCGAGGTGACGTCCATCGAGCGAGTCGCGGAAGGGGAGGGCGAAGGTCACGGTGACGGTGGCGGTGGGGGCTGGAAAATCACCACCGCGAGCCGCAAGAGTGGTGCCGTGACTGTCTGCCGATTCGATGCCATAGTGGTTTGCAACAGTGCCCAGGCCAAACCGTACCATCCACTGGAAGAAAAGTTCCGGGAGTTCGAGGGGGAGGTGATACATTCCAATGTGTTTGGTTCGGAGCAAGAGTACAACGACAAACGGGTCCTGGTGATCGGGAGCAACGTGTCGGGCAGCGAAATCGCGTCTATCTTGGCAGAGGGTGCCGCTGCTGATGCTGCTGATGCTGATGCTTCCACCAAAAAAGACGAGGGAGGAGGAGGCTGCAAACGGGTGGTCCACTCGGTGCGGAAAATGCCCTACCACGTGACAAAGGTGACCCCGGGTTCCAATCTCGTGTTCGAAGACCTGTTCTTTCTGCGCGCCGCATTATGGGCGCAACGGGTCGTGCCGGAGTCGATTGCTATGCGGGGAATGAAACGGATGATTTTAGAATACTGGCCGGAACAATGCGACAAGAACATCAACGACGACGACGACAACAACAACAACAACAAAACGACGAGCAGCACGATGCCCAATAATGGTTCCTGTGCCGTCGGCGTAGCGCCGGACATACAACAAAGCGGCATCGCCGTCACGACCAATTACGTCGACCACGTCAAAAAGGGCAACCTACCAGTGAAACCCGATGTGGCCGGTGTGCACGGGAAGACGATAACCTTTGCCGACGGCACGACCGAGGACTTCGACGCGATTATTTGCGCCACCGGCTACGATTTCGATCTCTCGTTCCTGCCGGAGTCCGTTCGAGAAACAGTGGGGATCGGGGATCCGACCAACGGAAAGACGATCCTGGCGCTCTACAAGAACACGCTCGTTCCGACCGCAGAACTGGTCGACAGCCTGGCCTTCTGCGGCCTCGTCAACTCGGTGGGTCCATACTTTCCGCAGGCCGAGATGCAGGCCCGGTACATCGCCTCCGTTTGGTCCAAACAAATCCCCCGCCCTCCCCTCTCGGAACTCCAGCGGAATGCGGAGTTTTTGAAAAACAAGAAACTGGACAAGTCGAACATCGTCAACCAATACGATATGTCGCTGGCCTTAAACGAGGAGCTCGGGGACGAACTGGGCATCACTCCCAGTTACGCGTCGACGTTGACGAACCCGGTCAAATACCTCTTCAAACCCATCTTTCCCTCGTTTTACCGCAACAACCCAGACCCAGATTCAATGGCACCGAAAACGGATACGGATACGGATATGGGTACCACCGACGACAACCTACTGGCAGCGAAAAGCCGGAAACGCTTCGACCAGCTGGTTGCTAGCAGTCCCAGAACCGCGCGGATTTCGTCGTGATCGATACAATGCCGTACCTCCGAACGAACGAACGAACGAACGAACGAACAAAAAGGAACAAGCATGCAATACAACAACAAATATGTACGGGAAGACGAGGGGGGTCGTGTGCATGGATGGAACGATTGTGCAGAGTGACGGAGAAGACGTGTCGTCGAGAAACGTTTTTCCCCTCTGAAATTTTGAAGTCTACCGTAAAATAGTACGAAGTACTTCGTATAATACAATTGTAACCAACAATTTTTTTCCATTGATTACAAACGAGTGATCAAACGAAACGAGAACGCTATGAATATCGATTTCCAAAAAATGATAATAATAATAATAATAATACGGAGTAATAATAATACTGATATAATAATACGAACAAATGCGCACGCTATTATTATTTTACGATCAATGTCGCGAGTCGTTGCTACGGAACTGTTTCAATACGGTACTATTTGTATTGCATGTGTTCATCTGTTGTATTATACTGTACAATAAGTAGCAATTAACCGTACGCGTAGCTTTATTCCTCCATTTCATCCTCGTCGTCGTCGTCGTCGTCATCCTCGTCCTCATCCTCGTCGTCGCTGTCGTCGTCCTCGTGCTGGCGCTTCCACTTGGCGGCCATTTCCAGGATCTTGAGATTCGATGCCCCCTGTTGGTCGTCGTCCGGAAATTGGTAGTCAAAGTATTCTTCCCAACCGAGATCGTTGCCATCGTCGTCCTTGCGCATGCGTTTTCTCTTGACGCGCCGAGGCAGTCGCTTCTCGACCGCCGAGAGGTGTTCGGAATCTCCCTTTCCTTCTTGCTGCTGCTGCTGCTGCTGCTCGAGCACCCTCCAGGAATCCAGCAGCAGCACCCGCTCCTCCTTGAGGCCTTCCTCCTTGAGCTCGTTGTAGGCCTTTTCCAGGATGGCCCGGGCCGCGGGCATTCCCTCCCCGATGTCGCCGGCCTCGAACCGTGCGTACGAGATCCATACCTTGACGTGGCTGGTTTTTTGGAGCAGCCGGTCGTAGAGCGCCCGGGCGTTTGCCGCCTCGCCCTCCTCGATCTCGAAATCGATAAAGGACTTCCACAGAACCTCCGGCATGTCCAGACCGGGCTGCGCTATCGCCAGGGCCAGGATGGCCCGGCACCGCTCCGACTCTCCCAGCGATTTTTCCAGTTCGGCGTACCGGCTCCAGGCCTCGCAGTTGTGCGGTACGCATTTTAGGTAGTGGTTGTACAACGCCCGGCACCGGTCGATTTCTCCCAGGGACATCTCGATCGCAATGTACTCCCTGAAGATGCGCGGCTCCTTTCCCTTGCAGGTCCCGATCGCCCGTCCCAGGAGCTTGCGCGCGGCGGTGAGGTTCTTTCGGCGGATGTGCAGCTTGGCGGCGTATATCCAGACCTTGGCAAAGGTGAATTGCTTGTGGGGTATGACGCGATCGAGGCACGTCTTGTATATTTCCGAGGCCCGTTTTAGATCACGGTTCGTCAGTTCTTCGTAGGTCGCGTAGTAGATCCACAGGTATATGTATCGTTTCCAGTGTTCCTTCTCGCCCGTGTTTCCGGGGGGGACCTGCGCCACCGCTCGTTCGTAGACCTCCCGCACCGCCGCCGTGTTTGCAGCTGCATTGTTTGCAGTTGCAGTTGCAGTTGCATTGTCGGCACTGCTGTCTGCATCGATGGCGGCGTTGTCTTCTTCCAGCTTTGCAAACTCGAACCATGCGTCGTAATCGTAGGGATCCTTCTCGACACGCTCGTTGTATTCCCTCCGCTGCTTGGTGAGCAAGACCCGCTCGATCCCCTTCCGATCCCCGTGTTTCTTTTCGAACGTCAGATACGCTTTGTACAGGTCCTTTCGCTGTTCGATTTCCCAATCGGGTATGTCGTCGTCGTGATCGCGATCGCGATCGTGATCCATACTCGCACCGTTGATGCGAGCCGATTGCTCCGCCCGGATCTGGTCCAGCTCCTCCAGCCGCAACAACACAATCGCGTGGCGGTAGATCACCCGGGCCCGGTCGTACTCCCCGTGCTTTTCCTCGAATGCCGCAAACCTCGCAAACACCCGAGCCTGCTTGGATTCCTCGGGTTCCAGTTCCGACAGGGACGCCTCCCATATCGTCCTCGCCAGATCGACGTTCTTGGCCTCGTGCTCTGCCCACTTGGCAAACTTGGCAAAGGACTTGGCGGACGGGTACGCGTTGACGTACCGCCGCATGACGGCCTCGGCGCGGTCGTGTCCACCGTTGATGCCGCTTCCACCGGTGCTGCCGCCTCCACCGGTGCTGCCACCGCCACCGCTGCACCTCGTCTCGAACCGTGCGTAGGCCGTCCAGGCATTGTCGTCCGGCATCCACTTCATCCACCGCTCAAAGACCGCCCGGCACCTGGGAATATCCCGGACCAGCTCCTCCATGTAGACGTACTTGTACCACAGAAAGTCCGTCCGGGGCAGCAGCTGGACGGCCCGGTCCAGGACGTTCCGGGCGTGGTTCAGGAATTCGTTCCGCATCTCGAACTGGGCGTACCGGAGCCACAGCTCCGCCGACCGCGGCTCCACTTCCAGGGCCCGCTCGAAGACGGACCGGGCCCGCTCGAATTCCTTGTGCTCCTCCTCGAGCTTGGCGTACTTGACCCAGTTGCCGATGTGCTCGCGGCGGTACCGGATGTTGTCCTCGTAGTGTTTGCGGCGGTCCCGGAGATACGATTGGTATTCCTCGGCGTCGTGGATCTGGACCACCGGGTCGACCTTCAGGACTTCCTGCCGGTCCGCGGATTCCCGGAGGAGTTGTTCCGCGCTGATCTGGATCGGTGCCGGGGCCCGGTTCTTGACCTGGCCGACGTTGCGATTCGCCATGGTATATGGTATTGTATTGTGTTGTATTGTATTGTATATTATACGAAGTACGAGAACGGTACTTGTACTTCCGTAATCTATTATATTATTATATTTGTTTGTTGGTTTGTTGTGTTGTTGTATTTTTGTATTTTTGTGTAATGCAATGCAATGCAATGCAATGTATTATTGTTGTGTGGTGTATTGTTATTGTTATTGTTATTATTCGACGGTCGACAAAGAACCATAGACAAGGATGTAACGTTCGTAATCGTAGCCCTCTTGTTGTGCGGTACCGTATATTACGATACGATACGATACGATAAGAGTAATTACTCGTAAGATTACGGGTCCTTGGAACACAGTTGGTGCTTGCCACCAGAACAAAAAATAATAATAGTACGAGTATCAATACGTACTGCTCTCGACAGCTGCTGTTAATACCGTAATTACAATTAATTACCCCCACAACTCCGGTTTTTGGTTCCGCTTCCGGTTTTGTTTCGGTGTTTGTTTCGTTTTCGGTTTGCTCACTACTCGTACTACTCGTACCGGTACGGTAGTTCTGTATTACGAGTAAGATTTCTGTACCGGTACGAGCACCGCCGAGTCCCAAGTTCATCACTGTTTTGGAGGAAGTTAGTGCACCGTACAAGTATCGTACCGTACCATACCGAACGATTACATACCGTATTCGAACATACCGGTACGATACATCGTGTTCGTGTACGTACCGTACGGTACTACGGGTGCTAATAATACGATACCGGGTATTCGTGTTTCGAGGCGCAAGTACAAAAGTGAGAGTACCGGTACGAACTACGAACTCGTACAAGGATGCGGTGTACGGTTCGTACTCGTACTCGTACTCGTACTCGTACGTGCTTGATTGGTACTTGTTCGCGGTACGTACCGTAGGGTATACAGACAGACACAAACCTCGAATTGGCGCTTGAAGGGGCGAGGTGGTGTTGCTACTGTAAACGCAAACACCTTAAAGAATAAAGTTAAATCTAACGAGAGATTCTGTTATATCCTATTAGTGAGATAAAATTAAAAGTATGTGCCGATTGCCTAAATGGTGCAATTGTCTCATTTTCTCCCGGCCCATGTATGTTTGTACGGAGGCCCAGTACTGGCTGGTATGTTCTCATGTAGTGTCCGCATGTTTTTAGTAATTTGGTAAATGGGTGCGCGACCACCGTCTGTGCAGTCGTGCTCCAACACACTCCTGTGTCACATTGGCATAAAGGTCGATGGGGCGTTAAATAAGCTCTGGTCATCCCTTTTTGGTTCCCGCGCGCATCTGGTGCCTAATTGCTTCGAATTCTGCTTTGTAAGTTAAGTAATCCTCCTCATTAATTACGAGGATTTTGTTTCTAAACTTTCAGAACAGCAAGCTTTGTAGTGGCTTGGTGAAAATATCAGCCAGCATCTCTCCCATGGGACAGTATTCCACTCTAACCTCACCATTCTTCACCCAGTCTGTTACCATGAAGTATCTGATGTTAATGTGCCTGGTCCTGCTTAGTGCTGGATCGTTTCCCAGTGATCTCCAACTGTATCAAACTAGTGTTGTCTTGGTAGAGGAATGTTTTCTCTCCCCCAGAACTGCTGGCTCTGTCTGGCCGTTCACCCTCGATGGGGTTGCATCCTTGAGAGTGGTAGCCTTGCCATTGGAGATAGTATCGGCACCATGTGTTGAAAGGCAGGTGGTCATCAACTCCCACCACTTCGGCTTCTGTAGAGCTTTTGGTGTAGAGCTTTTGTTTCGTTGACATGGACAAGACCACGCCTTGTCCCATGGTCAACACGGCCCCGGTATGACTTCGCATGTCCGAGTGCACAGCAAAGGATGCGTCCACATTGTTAATTACTCTAAAAATTGACCAAAAGGTATATGATGTTAAAATTTAAAGAGATGTGAGCTCAGAGAGACGCTCTTATTTTATTACTAAGTATTTCGTACTGTATCAGGGGCTCTCTGTGGTATTTTTACATGGTAGAGATCTTCCCCGGTTATTTGGTCTTCATCCTATCGATGCCGGTGCTGTTGCTGTATTAGCGTCGTGTTGGTCTTACTGTATCGGTCATTTGATGCTATTGGTCATTTACGAGGTTAAGTGTTTTATTCGATTGGGCGTATGCTTGTTCAGAGAGTAGGTAGATAAATGAGGCCCATTCAGAATCGGCATTGATTTTCTTGATTGCAATAAGTAATTTCCTCACAGGATATCAAGTATATTCTTTCGAATATGCTTAAGGATTCCAAGTGTTCACTTATTGATCAGGTCTTTGGATATGTCTTGTTTCTAACCAATTATCCTCTTTTGTTTGTAGTCCTAAGTGATATCATTTTTACCACTTAGGGATTCTCAAGTAGTGGAGGTGCGTTTGATTCTAAGGCTCAATCATTGGCATATTCGTATATTGTATTTTGTACCTCGGTTTGTTTTCCGCACCTCGGTCGTCGTTTCGTTTTGTCGCCTTTTTTCAGCCGAATTTGATGCCAACAAGAAGTCCTGTATTTTTCGCCGTCAACACACCCCTTGATCCAACATGATATCATGTGAGATTATATGATATGTTGGATTACCGTCGGTGTATAATTCTTCGGATCAGTTGAGTGATTGATCAAATTGCATGGATCGTAGTAGTGTCTTAAGGTGAATGATTCAACGTGTCGGTGATTCGACTGCTTTGGTTGTCGATTGAAGCAATCATCAAATCGTGTACTTGAATGTTCCGTTGTGACATCTAAGATTGATTTAACCTGGGTAGTGTCCCATGATGTATCTCGCATGCCGGGCGTGCAAGATCCATCCCAATGGTTTGGTTAAATCATCGGCAGGATTGATAACTCCAGGAATATGAATCATCTTGATTTCTCCATTTTCTTTCCATGCTTGGATAGCAAAGAACCTGATTTTGATATGTCTGGTTCTTTCAGTTGGCTTCTGGGCATTGATGATTTCAATCGCTGATGCATTGTCTTCATAGATTGGAGTTGGACCAACTTGAACGAATCCTAATTCCTTGAGTATAGACCTGAGATATCTGGCTGTTTTGGCTGCTGTGACTGCGGCAATGAACTTGGCTTCTGTAGAACTCTGTGCGGTAAATGATTGTGCTTTGGATCGATAAACAATAGCTCCTCCAGCATAAGTGAAAACGTATCCTGTGGTGGACCTGCAATGTTTTGGATCATTTCCATATGCTGCATCAACAAAACACATCAATTTGTTTTGCTTGATGTCTTCAGGGTATTGGGGAAGTGAGGCATCTTGGACTGAGTCATCATATGGCATCCCTGGAGGGAGAGATGGCTCAGTGTTTGGTCTGTAGAACCTAATACCCCAGGATCTGGTTGTTCTGAGATATCGAGCTATGTTCTTCAGACTGGAATAGTGGGAAGCAGTGGGGTTGGAACTGTATTTTGACATCAGTGACACTGCATACCCAATGTCTGGTCGGCAGCTGACATATGCAAACATCATTTCACCCAAGAGTGTCCTGTAGGAGAAACCAGATGTGGATTGTAATTCAGCATGTTCTTTGGTGCCTTCTAGTGGTCCATCCGTATGTGATTGTAGTTGGCTCAGTACTTCAGTTGGTAACGGTGCTGATGGTTTGGAGTGTGGCTTTCATAATTTGGCCGATGTAATTGGCACAAGACAGTTCAATGTAGTCAGCTGTCTGTTTGACGTCAATTCCATTGAAATCTTCTAGCAGTCCCAATTTGGTGAATGGGACTTTGTCTTCCTTGGGTAGTCTTAACTTCTCACCAATGATGTCATATATCTTATCAGATATGGATTCCGATGTGCAAGCTAGCGCAAAGTCATCAACTTGTCTCAGCATGTAGACTTTTCACCGTCAAAAACTGTTGTGTAGATTGTTCTGTCCATAGCAACTAGCGAGAGCAACAGCGCCTAGCGAGGGCAACAGCAAAAGCAACAGCGAACTAGCGAGAGCACGGAAGGGCTATCCTTTGTGTACGCCTATCTCTTTGGCGCCTTTCATCTTTGTCTTCGTCGTCCTCTAGCAGAGACAAGAAGCTAACAAGCCACTTGAGTAACATGAAAATGGTTACATTTTGAGCAGCAGGAGAAGCCAGCAATAAACAGCAAGCAGTGGCGTTTCAAGCGGCATTTTGGAGCGACATTTCAAGCAGCATTTTGAGCAGCAGGAAGCCAGCAACAAGCAGCAAGCAGCGATGTTTGGAGCGGCGTTTTGGAGCAGCAGTTTTGAGCGGCATTGTGGAGTAACGCTTTGGAGGAGCAGCAGGAAGCCAGCAGCGAGCAGCAGGCGTTTTGGAGCAACAGGAAGCCAGCAGCGAGCAGCGGCGTTTTCAGCAGCATTTTGGAGCAGCAGGAAGCCAGCAGCAAGCAGCAGGCGTTTCCAACGGCGTTTTGGAGAAGCAGGAAGCCAGCAGCCAGCAGCAAGCAGCAGCGTTTCCAGTGGCGTTTTGTTGGAGCAGCAGGAAGCCAGCAGCATTTTGAAGTAGCAGGAAGCCAGCAGCGAGCAGCGGTGATAGCGTCTAGCAATAGCGAGAGCAACAGCGACTAGCGAGAGCAACAGCAACAGCGACAGCGACAGCGACTAGCGAGAGCAACAGCGACAGCAACTAGCGAGAGCAACAGCAACAGCAACAGCAACAGCAACAGCCACAGCAACCAGCAACATTGACTAGCGAGAGCAACAGCGACTAGCGAGAGCAACAGCAACAGCAACAGCAACAGCGGCTAGCGAAAGCAACAGCAACAGCGACTATCAAGAGCAACAGCAACAGCGACCAGCGAGAGCAACAGCGACTAGCGAGAGCAACAGCGACTAGCGAGAGCAACAGCAATAGCGACTGGCGGAGTGGCGTTTTGGAGGAGCAGCAGGAAGCCAGCAGCAAGCATCGGCGTTTGGAGCGGAGCAGCAGGAAGCCAGCAGCAGCGTTTTGGGCGGCGTTTTGGAGCGGCGTTTCAAGCAGCAGGATGCCAGCAGCCAGCAGCAGTGTTTTGCGGTTGGATCGCTGTTGTTGATTTGTTGCCGTTGATTCATCCTGTGGATTCGTTTTGATTGTTGTTGCTGTTGCGGATCTATAACAATATATGATAATTGATAATTTAACAAAATGGGGTGAGTACCTATTGATGTAGAGAAAATAATAGCAACAGAATAATATAATTTACATGCTAACCTACCCCGTTGCCGTGTTGCAGGTCACCTGTGTTGCTGTCTGCTCCCGTTGTTGATGCCGTTGATTCGTTGATACGGTTGATTTGTTGATACGGTTGATTCGTTGAGGATACCGACGAATCGTTGATGCCGACGATGTTTGGAGGGCTCTGAAAGATGAGGAGAAAACTGTTGGTTTTAGCTAACTTGAATTGGTTATTACATTAAATTATTTGAAATTGTGAGCAGATTCATCCACTCTTTCCTAAGATTAATAAATTGGTGCATCGGCCCGCTAATACTCCAATGCACACACACTAAATCACTAGTATTCACATCGACCCGCTAATACTCTGATGTGCTGCACGTGCCCTGTACCTCTTATTACCAAGGGCTGTAGGCCTTTACCTTGCGCCCTGTAGATTTGGTACATAAGGACATATTTTTAGTAAGAAGGAGAACAGGAGCCAGTAAGTGGTAAAATCTCATTCCCACTTCCATTCCCATCTCCATTCATGTTGGTCGATTCCTGTAGAAGCAAGATTACTCGGACAGGGGTCAACTTAACACTTTCAAAAGGTACAACCAGTACACTTTTGCAATTTAGGTACTATCTTACTTTTATGATCTATAGACTATATGACTACAAAAAATATCAAACCTTCCGCAGAACAATCCTTGCGCAACCAAAGCATATTCTTCGCCACACCTTTTAGCAAACCTTTTACTTATGCTCCTTTCTCATTCCGCCACCACAATCAGATATCACCAATCCTTCATCACCTTCCACGTGTATCTTCTTTATCCATTCAACAAACCAATAACACTTCATGTTTTTTGTCATCCCTTCCAAACACGACAACCACCTCTCCGTACCTGTATTTCCTTAGCTAATCTTTTACTTAGTTTTCTTCGTCCTTCCTCCTTTACCATTAGATTTCACCACATTGTCAATATCCTCCATGTGTAACCTTTGTTTTCCATTCAATTAACGAATCACACTTCCAGTTTTACGTCTACCCTTCATAACTCGACAACCACTACAATTTTTGTGACCACAATCGTCGCAAACTTCACCTTCGTTACAGTTCAGAATTTTCTGTAGATGGTACGACGCCGCCTTCTCTTCATCAGAACCTTGGTGATTACTAGCCATTAAGACAGTGTAACATCCTGCAATTGTAATTCCCGCCCCAACCTGTACGAGTGTGTCTTGTATGTAATGTCCTGTTGTTTGCACCTCCTCTGTTGATTGTGCTTCAAGCAACTCGGCGAATGGCAAAGACTCCAATGTTTCAGCCAATGTTTTCACCGAATCGACAATTACCCTTCTCATCGTTTCTAGGTTTTCAATGTTCGTCTGGTGATGACGAATGTGCATACAACGCGAACCAATCTTTAACTGCAGTGCAGTCCAATTTACTTTTGCTATGAGTCTGTCGATTGCCTTGTTTCTTTTGTTCTCTTCTCTCACTGCTGTTGGAAAATTATGACACGTTGGATATGGATTGTTCACATCAAAGCTGCTATCACTACTGACATAACTGTCTTCTTCATCTTCATTTGTGTTGTTTTGTGTATGGTTATTACCTTCCCTGCCGGCTCCTGTATGGTTGTTTTCTTCCATTTTCTTCGTGTTTGACGTTAACAATTGGGTCATACTGTTAGTATGTTTGCCATTATCAGAGTTAGTGGTTCAGTTTTCAATCTTTTTTGATGGTCTGCCTTTCCCGAACTCATATTGCTGGTTTCTTTATCACTCTTCCCCTCATCTTCGGTGCCTAATTTTCGGTCATACACCACAGCCTCCGCCGTACCATCATGTAATCCCTGGAGAGCTTCCATTTGTCCATTGAAGTGGATTTGTTGCTGTTCCATAGCGCCACACTCCTTTTCCACGCACTCTGGAAGTTCACTAGCAGGTGTTTCTTGGTGATCTAAACAGGATCGCCCAGTGCTACATGAACCGGTGGAATGACCCGTCGGACTTCCAATTTCTCCTGAAGACTGTTGTACATTAATTGAGCCCAATGCCTTTGTCTGTGATTGTGGTATAGCAGTAGTTTTGTTCGTTAGTATCATTGTCCTAGTTTCATAATAGCTCATTGGGACCATCAATTCTCCATCTAATTTCACTTACAATCGGCATTTTATTTTTGTTTACTGTGGTTGCTTTTGATCATTTACTAAAATACGAAATTACAAAATATGATGAGTGATTAGTCACCAAATGATGGGGTAAATAATGTACGAGTACCTTTCTCCACGCCTTTCTTACCTTATCATTTCAATTATGATCCCACTACATTACACGATCCATTGGCATTCTGGCTCGCTTTATTTGTCCATATGTCATCCATTTTTTTCATGACAGTATAATTGATGCAACAGTCACACTGTCTTGTTAGTCCGCAACGGATTGCTGATTCATCCTTCTGAACGAAATGATATTTCCCAAAACAGGCGCCAACCGCCCATATCATAGTATTTATTCTTCCGTTGAACTCATACTTAGCGATATGTTTACTAACATTCCCTCTGGCTTGCTTCTATTACTATGGCTCCTTTGTTTCTCGACTGAACTCATGTTACAATATTTCTCCTCACAACATCAGTTCCATAGATTGACAATTGCAGACGCCGCCAAGGAAGTATGGATGTTGACTCACCATCAACCATGGAGATTGAGGTCAATGATGACAATCGTCCTCTACCATCAACACCTAACACTACCGGTCTTGCTTGGAACGAAGCTACCTCATTATTTGTCAATACAGGAGACCTCTCTCCTGTTACTGCAGGCATGTTTCTCTCCCTTGCCGCTGAGGGTGACAATACCACATCCACCAATGACTCTGTGTCGCCGGATCGAGCATTACTCATTCAGCGCCATCGTACCATCGAAAACCTATCAATTGCATCACCGCGAAAGCAGATATTCAAGAATGCTGTGTCTTCAGCTTATGTAAAGAACAAAAAACAACAACTGCATTGCGACCATGAACTTCAATCATCTTCTGGTTTATTGTTCGGCTAGGAAACAGTTATCATTTTCGCCACCCACTAATTCAACAGCCCCGAAGGCTAAGGAACAAAGAAGCCCGTCAAAACCCTGTCCCTCAGTTTGTGTTGGTAAATCAATTCGATCCACCAAAAAGCAAAACTAAGAATAGTTTGAAACCTTGTAGGCCAAACTTCAATTGGAAGACTGCCCCATTCGCGTACTTTTGAGAATCTTGAAAAAGCTCGATCCTTCATAACAACCAATTATCCGTTGCTTCGCAAAAGGTCATCGAAACCCAATGCGCGCTACCTACCCAACGGGACTACCCACGAATATCAGTGTTTTGTCGCCAAAACTCAACGAGGTTTTTGTCGTGCACTCTTAGAGGAAAGAATTGGTCAATGCTTTGCACTAAAGGTGAACATTGTTGGTGATTGTGCATGCGGTGGTGATGGAACACTAAATGGTAGGGGTGTCTCTCCCCAAGATGCGCTGGTTCTCAACTCTGTTATGAAAGATAATCCCAAGCTCAAACCCAAAGCGATGGCAGGAGAGGTTCTTAAAGCTCTTGTTCAAGAAGAGAGTCCCTCGGTGTCATTTCCTGAGTTGAGGTCCATGCTTGCAAACAAACTAAAGAATAAGATAAAACATCAGTTTATAAGAGAACGGATGTTGGGTACCAGATCCTCAAATGTCACTAACCTTAAAGATCTTTTTGAAACCAAGCAAATGATGGGATTGACTTTACCACGGCATCCCAATCCATCAATCCAGTTGGAAGATAATTTAAAACAATGGGGGTCATCTCTATTTGACAAAGGATACTTACGCGTAGCACCCTGTGATGGGATCTCTAACATCCGTTCACAAGCATATAATTTGATGACAATATTGCATTCAACCAATTCCATGCCCCCAAACAATGCTAGCAATTCTGAGAAAAATCTTTATGCACATCTTCAAAAACTCCAAGGGCAAAGTAAGAAAAGCGATGACCAGGTTTGGGACAAGATTGTTTGTTTCTCTTCTTTGTCTCTATTGTACAATGTTGTCCGATGTCGAATCTTAAGCTATCAAGTAACAGCATCTGCAGATGGATTTCATGGAACCTGCTCCAACGACTGGCATGTGTTGACATTTGGAGTCTTTGCACCCAAGGAAGATGGATCACGGTCATACCGCCCATTTCTCTTCATTCTTTGCCCAAGTGAAAAAGAAATTTACTTCACTGCAGGACTCTTGGTTCTTGTCCGTTTCATCGATGGACTCTTTGGTGTCCGTGACTTTAATTTCGAAGGAGGAATAGTAACGGATCATACCGAAGTATTTGTAACTCCGTGTACAGTTGCATTCCCATTCTCAGTGAACTTACAATGCTTCCCTCACATTCACCGCAAATTCCTCATTGGCAAAGCAAATGGTGATTATAGCACACACAGTATGGACAAGAAGTGGTTTCAGGGTTCGGCAGCGAGTGATGTACAAAGCCTTTACCAATGCATTTCCAAACCAATGTTTGACACACTTGCCAAATTAACCAAAGAGTCTTGGTTGGCTCGTGGTGAAAAAAGGCTAGTTGAGGTTTTTTTCAAATCATATATTAACAAAGAATACTTCAACGTGTGGTATGTTGGATCATCGGGTATTGCTGGATGCATTCCGCAAAATCAAGCAAATGAAAGGGCAACATTAGAGTTGAAAGGGACCTCCAAATTTGATGGTCTATGTGCTATTGGGAAAAACATAGGATCTATGCTCACAGAAGAACTTCCGAAGGCTATATACATGATGTCTCTAACGAACAAGTCTTTGTCGCACATTCCCAATACTAAACAGTAACCGAATCTTCAACAAGAAATCCAACTTTCATATAAAGTTTCGCTCAGTACTGTTCTTTGGTTGACCAGCAAATCGACATAAGAACTGTCACTGAAGGTACTCCCATATGGTATCTCAACAGCGAAGATTCCCTTGGAAAAATGGTTACTGCAACCCGAGTTGAAACTTACGAGAAATCTGTTGCTGGCACCAATAGTCATCTGTTTGTGCATTCCAAATGACATCTTTACATTGACTTGGTTCACAGTTTATGCAAAGTGAAGTGTTCCAGAATGGGTATTTCTTCTGATGGAACAATGCAGCGATTTTATGAGGGATCATGTGTTGCGTATCTAGAGAGCCGTTGTTGTGCTCACGCCGCTTACCTCCAGTATGGAAAGTCAACAGAGATGAAACAAATGCTGACTGCCGTTCCAAATAGTAGACCTCGTCGAACCAAAATTGGACGTGGAGTAGGGTACAAAGGAGAGTTCATTCAACTTCTTAACCAGACCGGTACCAATATGCACAATGCCACTAAATGTCTCATCAACAACAGCGTAAAGAACAACTTCATGCGCAGTATTGCTAATAACCCAGCAATATCAACACTTGTTGTCAAGTTCAACATTCGTCAACGTAACCGATCATTTGTTGACAAACACATGTCATTGGTCAAAGAAGCGCTAAAACATTCATGTGATATTGCTGATGTTGCTAATCAGATGGTGTCGAATCCTAGTATGTTGGATGATCGTAATTTCATGACTCAGGCGATGCATTTGTCAAGGCAGTACTCTAAAAGTGTGGAATCGTTAGACAGAGCTATTCGTTAGATAGATGATATGACAAGTCAATTTTGTCATGTTTGTATGTGATGTGGATAAAACTTACATAGTTATTAGTTAATGTTACTATTATTTGAAATACGTAGATACATTATTCGATGCCAACGAAGCTTAAGTCCATTACCGGATTCATTGCAACCGAATAGTTTTTGTATAGTCTGGAAAAAAGGTTAATGTTAGATTCCAATAACGACAGAGAGTTCACACAATATAAGAAGTTCTTCCCCTTACCCTTCAATATGTTTGCATGATTCATCATTCAATATTCGAAACATACAGCTAGGTTTCTGTGTCACCTCCCAGTAAGTTCTATCCATTGACTTGTGAAGAGAAATTCCATTCTGTTGTTCAATTTGAAACAATAATGTGTCCTTGACAAAAACATCCTTTATATTCAATTCACGGTGACCAGTAGATTCACATCCAAGTGTTTCCATGCATGTTCGAAGATATATAGGTAAATGGAGAGCCTGTGACGCAAACTTCATCATCGTATCTAGATCGCAAACTGGAACTGGCTTGACATTAGAACTTGCTGTGTCTCTCATAGTTGGATTCAAGAAATGATTGAATGAAGCCGTTCCCTTTGAAGGAATGTTGAGTTGAAGCAAATGAATACCACTGTCTGGCAGTGCCAAACCAATCATAATTGTTAACCATTGGGATAGGTAAAATCTGCCAAAATCAAATCCACTGATACCAGATGATGATTGAATCCGTTTCACAGCACTTTCCATTTTTGTATGTATTACATCAATTGGTAGATCTTCTGCATGTTCAACACCGCATTGTTTCAATGCATTCATCCAGCATATCAAATCATAACCAATGTACAATATCTTTGAAAGCCTCAAATCAACAACATCTTTGTTGGTAGTCACAACCAACCCATTGGAGTCACAGTATGAGGTACAAAATGCATTCCATTTTCGATTGGAACTGCATTGAAACCTAGGCTCAATTCCTCCCTGATAAACACCTTCCCCTAGCAACCTTGTAGAACTGTCGGCAAATTGGTACCATGGGTGAATTTCACTCATAGAGTACTGAAAGTCAGACAAGATTGTATATACCATGACTGGGCTGTTGTAGAATGATGCAATGAAACTCAACTCGATCATTTGATCAAATGATAAGTGATCCTTGTGGTTGTACATTGAATGTAGCATGGTGGACATCGATATAGTTCTTGAGGCACCAACTGGAAGCTACAAAATTTCTCTCACAATTCCTGTGCCGGTTACAAGTTCGCAATTCCTCCATGGCAACGATGAATGAAGAAACAAATCTTTATAATCAAATGGGTTCAGAAGAAAGCTCGTAGGTAAAGGTTTTCCTTCATATTGATTCCATACATGGCGATACTGTGCAGTGAGGAAGGATTTGTACCTTTGTATGTGCTGGACAACGCGTTCTAACTGATGCTTGTGTGGAATTTTACTTGAACAACTTCCCCGAAAATTACACAACATTTGGAACAAGTAAATTCTACCCTCACCATCTTTAAGGTACCAATTGCCTGCCACAGTTTGGGAATAGGCATAAGTAGAGTCATTCAGTGTGTCTCAATGACGCTTACCCTGGCAAGGGTAGGGGAAAGCCTGTGATACAACCAGAGTGACACAGTGAAATAGTGAGCTTTTTGCTCCCATTGCATTTCGAAAAGGAATGCCAAATTGCTTGCCACGTGAGAGATGTCCACCAAGAGGGCATCTTTTGGCAGTCATTTGAACATCCTGTGCTAAGTGCCAAAGAAAGTCCATCATTCTAGCAACTGTTGCTTTCACAACCACTGCATCATCTCCTAACACATCAAACTTGTCTGTGTTTTGAATGATACCTGTTCCAAAGTGAATTCCAATCTCCACAATTCTATTATCTCTTGTACGCCGAGCATCAGGAATGCACGGTGATTTCCCATGGAACAAGACAAATCGAAACAGCTTGATAAGTTCACCCTCAAAATATGGTTGACATCGTTGATATATTGCAGACCCTGGTCTTACCACATCAAGGATGTTGAGTGGATCAAGTCGTTGAAGAACAGATGAAGGAATTTTGATCAAGTTTGAAGCTGAGAATTGGTCTGTCAATTCAGAACCTTCACAACCAATGGACCTCCAATGATCATAATTAACCAACCCACATGCTGAGTAGAAATCTGGATTGGAGAATGACATTTCATGAATGTGGTCCAGAGCACAGATGCATAAACAAGAATGTACACGGCATTGTTTGAGGTAGTTACTGGGAGCTATTATGACAGAATCCCAGTGTTCAACTTTGTGGGTGGTAGTAAGCTGATGGAAGGATAAATCCTGAAGTGAATGATCAGTGTCAGATGGAGAAACTGTGTCAAGTAATACTGTTGTTGATTGAACATTTAGATTTGGATGATTGGCTTCAATGACAGATTCCTTATGATGTAGATGTGGCAATCCAACTGTTGGTTGTAAAACAATTGAAGAATTGTCCTGAAGGGGCATTTGTGATGACCCGACTTGAATAGTTGCTGGTAGACTTTCGCTTCCTCATTTGGAAATCAGCTGATAAGAGTTTATCCACTTTCAAATGCAATTCCTCCTGTGCTTTCAACTCCAGCCAAAGTTTGAACACTTTGTAACGTGCAGTTTGAAATTTGAATTCAACTGATGCCTTCTTGGTATTATATTTCACCTGCCTTGTTCGAAAAGCATTGTTTGCAAGAGAAGAAAAGGATTCGTAAATGGTGTGAGCTATAGTGTCATTATCCAATGATGACACACGAACTTGCATTGTCTTTGACAATTCCACATGAGATTGTTGTATGCACTGTGGAATGATAAAGTCTTTGGTCAAAGACTTTACATCATCAACACACTTGAAAACCAAACAAGTATGAGCAAGGAGGGTGACATATGAAGGCCGTTCAGGAGACTCAACACAAGTATCAATTAAAAGCTGCATGGGGACTTCCTTTTGCTTTCTTTTCCTATGCCCTGTTGCATAGACGTTTTCTTTAATCAAGATAACTTTGTAAATCACTTCATACAACACAAAACCAAGATGAATATGTTGTAAACAAAACCAAATACATTTGCGAAAAGATTTAGGCAAATGAAACCCTTGCATTGCTACCCCTTCAATTGTCAAGTCACCATCATCAATGGGAAACTCCTGATTGGTTGAAACAGAGTTCCTACGAATGCGGTGCATAGTGCCAGCTTCAGCATCCTCCAGCAGTCTGTAGAGAAGGCACAGTGACGCTTCCAGTTTTGCAACCAAGTTCTCAGGAGCTTGAGACGATTGTGCAGAAGGAACCACGTATTGAACACTAAATGAACGAGTACCATAATTCCCCTGAACTTCCCAAGTTCGAATGTTTTGAAAGAAATCAACCATAGAAGTGGAATTGGAATTCTTCTGCAAAACAATAGCACAATTGTAGGCATCTTGGAAGAAATGAATCTTTCGTTTGGCTTGTCTTGACCACCTGTGCAATATGCCAAAGACACCCAGGGAGGGAAGGATGCTGATCATGACTTGTTGAGATTTCATTGCAGCTTCCTTTCTTTCTTTTCTAGTGAGGTTGTCTGGTGGACAAACAACATTTGCAAGAGCAGCATAGAAAGGTGTATTCGGTTTCAGATGTGGGAAATATTTCTTGACTGTTACTAAGAAGTCGCAGTAGCGAACTTCAGTTGGCCGACAGGAATCATCTTGTGGAAACAGAATGCAGAGAGCATGGGGGAAGAATTCTGTGGTGGCAGACCGTACTTTGTCAAGAAAGATTGCAGCATTGACAATCTTAGGGCGACCACAGACTATGCTTTTGCTTGTTGAAGACATGTTTGATCCGAACTAGAAGCTGATGCGAAAGTGGAAGCTGCTGTTGAAGTGGAAGCTGGTATTGAAGTGGATGCTGGTTTGGAAATGGAAGCTGCTGTCGAACTAGAAGCTGATGCAAAAGTGGAAGCTGCTGTTGAAGTGGAAGCTAGTATTGAAGTGGAAGCTAATTTGGAAATGGAAGCTGCTACTGAATTGGAAGCTGCTGTCAAACTAGAAGCTGATGGGGAAGTGGAAGCTGCTAATGAATTGGAAGCTGGTTTGGAAGTGAAAACTGCTAATGAAGTGGAAGCTGCCGTTGAAGTTAAAGCTGCTATTGAAATGGAAGCTGCTGTCAAACTAGAAGCTGATGCAAAAGTGGAAGCTGCTGTTGAAGTGGAAGCTGGTATTGAAATGGAAGTTGCTATTGAATTGGAAGCTGCTGTCAAACTAGAAGCTGATGTGAAAGTGGAAGCTGCTGTTGAAGTGAAAGCTGGTATTGAAATGGAAGTTGCTATTGAATTGGAAGCTGCTGTCAAACTAGAAGCTGATGCAAAAGTGGAAGCTACTGTTGAAGTGGAAGCTGGTATTGAAGTGGAAGCTGGTTTGGAAATGGAAGCTGCTACTGAATTGGAAGCTGCTGTCGAACTAGAAGCTAATGGGGAAGTGGAAGCTGCTAATGAATTGGAAGCTGGTTTGAAAGTGAAAGCTGCTAATGAAGTGGAAGCTGCCATTGAAGTTGAAGCTGCTATTGAAATGGAAGTTGCTATTGAATTGGAAGCTGCTGTCAAACTAGAAGCTGATGCAAAAGTGGAAGCTGCTGTTGAAGTGAAAGCTGGTATGGAAATGGAAGTTGCTATTGAATTGGAAGCTGCTGTCGAACTAGAAGCTGATGAAAAAGTGGAAGCTGCTGTTGAAGTGGAAGCGGGTATTGAAGTGGAAGCTGGTTTGGAAATGGAAGCTGATACTGAATTGGAAGCTGCTGTCGAACTAGAAGCTGATGGGGAAGTGGAAGCTGCTAATGAATTGGAAGCTGGTTTGAAAGTGAAAGCTGCTAATGAAGTGGAAGCTGCTGTTGAAGTGAAAGCTGGTATTGAAATGGAAGTTGCTATTGAATTGGAAGCTGCTGTCAAACTAGAAGCTGATGCAAAAGTGGAAGCTGCTGTTGAAGTGGAAGCTGGTATTGAAGTGGAAGCTGGTTTGGAAATGGAAGCTGCTACTGAATTGGAAGCTGCTGTCGAACTAGAAGCTGATGGGGAAGTGGAAGCTGCTAATGAATTGGAAGCTGGTTTGGAAGTGAAAGCTGCTAATGAAGTGGAAGCTGCCGTTGAAGTTGAAGCTGGTATGGAAATGGAAGTTGCTATTGAATTGGAAGCTGCTGTCGAACTAGAAGCTGATGCGAAAGTGGAAGCTGCTGTTGAAGTGAAAGCTGGTATGGAAATGGAAGTTGCTATTGAATTGGAAGCTGCTGTCGAACTAGAAGCTGATGCAAAAGTGGAAGCTGCTGTTGAAGTGGAAGCGGGTATTGAAGTGGAAGCTGGTTTAGAAATGGAAGCTGATACTGAATTGGAAGCTGCTGTCGAACTAGAAGCTGATGGGGAAGTGGAAGCTGCTAATGAATTGGAAGCTGGTTTGGAAGTGAAAGCTGCTAATGAAGTGGAAGCTGCTGTTGAAGTTGAAGCTGGTATGGAAATGAAAGTTGCTATTAAATTGGAAGCTGCTGTCAAACTAGAAGCTGATGCAAAAGTGGAAGCTGCTGTTGAAGTGGAAGCTGGTATTGAAGTGGAAGCTGGTTTGAAAATGGAAGCTGCTACTGAATTGGAAGCTGCTGTCGAACTAGAAGCTGATGGGGAAGTGGAAGCTGCTAATGAATTGGAAGCTGGTTTGGAAGTGAAAGCTGCTAATGAAGTGGAAGCTTCTGTTGAAGTTGAAGCTGGTATTGAAGTGGAAGTTGCTATTGAATTGGAAGCTGCTGTCAAACTAGAAGCTGATGCAAAAGTGGAAGCTGCTGTTGAAGTGAAAGCTGGTATGGAAATGGAAGTTGCTATTGAATTGGAAGCTGCTGTCGAACTAGGAGCTGATGAAAAAGTGGAAGCTGCTGTTGAAGTGGAAGCGGGTATTGAAGTGGAAGCTGGTTTGGAAATGGAAGCTGATACTGAATTGGAAGCTGCTGTCGAACTAGAAGCTGATGGGGAAGTGGAAGCTGCTAATGAATTGGAAGCTGGTTTGAAAGTGAAAGCTGCTAATGAAGTGGAAGCTGCTGTTGAAGTGAAAGCTGGTATGGAAATGGAAGTTGCTATTGAATTGGAAGCTGCTGTCAAACTAGAAGCTGATGCGAAAAGTGGAAGCTGCTGTTGAAGTGGAAGCTGGTATTGAAGTGGAAGCTGGTTTGGAAATGGAAGCTGCTACTGAATTGGAAGCTGCTGTCGAACTAGAAGCTGATGGGGAAGTGGAAGCTGCTAATGAATTGGAAGCTGGTTTGGAAGTGAAAGCTGCTAATGAAGTGGAAGCTGCCGTTGAAGTTGAAGCTGGTATGGAAAGTGGAAGTTGCTATTGAATTGGAAGCTGCTGTCGAACTAGAAGCTGATGCAAAAGTGGAAGCTGCTGTTGAAGTGAATGCTGGTATTGAAATGGAAGTTCGCTATTGAATTGGAAGCTGCTGTCGAACTAGAAGCTGATGCAAAAGTGGAAGCTGCTGTTGAAGTGGAAGCTGGTATTGAAGTGGAAGCTGGTTTGGAAATGGAAGCTGCTACTGAATTGGAAGCTGCTGTCGAACTAGAAGCTGATGGGGAAGTGGAAGCTGGTTTGGAAGTGAAAGCTGCTAATGAAATGGAAGCTGCCGTTGAAGTTGAAGCTGGTATTGAAATGGAAGTTGCTATTGAATTGGAAGCTGCTGTCGAACTAGAAGCTGATGCGAAAGTGGAAGCTGCTGTTGAAGTGGAAGCTGGTATGGAAATGGAAGTTGCTATTGAATTTGAAGCTGTTGTCCAACTAGAAGCTGATGCAAAAGTGGAAGCTGGTATTGAAGTGGATGCTGAATTGGAAGTGGATGCTGCTATTGAATTCGAAGGTGCTGTCAAACTAGAATCTGCTATTGAATTGGAAGCTGCTGTCAAACTAGAAGCTGCTATAGAAGTGAAAACAAATGGGGAAGTGGAAGATGCTGTTTAAGTGAAAGCTGGTTTGGAAATGAAAGCTGCTACTAAATTGGAAGCTGCTGTCGAACTAGAAGCTGATAATGAATTGGAAGCTGCTGTTGAAGTGGAAGCTGATCTTGAATTAGAAGTTGCTATTGAATTGGAAGCTGCGGTCAAAATAGAAGCTATAGTATTTCCAATCCAACTTCTTGTTAATGGTAGGATTTGTACACAGCGACGTCGGAAAAGAAAAACTTGCGACAGTCGGTCAATGGACTCGTCGCGCTGCAAGAGATCCTGTCTTGGAAAGAGTAGCTCGACCGGACTTTTGATAGTATTTCCAATCGGGAATGTGCTGAGTAGTACAGAATGTACACAGCGCCGTCGGAACTGAAAAACTTGTAACAGTTAGAATATCGTTGCCCTTTGTTTCGCGCTTGACCGAAGTTCGATAGTATTTCCAATCCAACTTCTTGCTAATGGTAGGATTTGTACACAGCGACGTTGGAAAAGAAAAACTTGCGACAGTCGGTCAATGGACTCGTCGCGCTGCAAGAGATCCTGTCTTGGAAGGAGTAGCTCGACCGGACTTTTGATAGTATTTCCAATCGGGAATGTGCTGAGTAGTACAAAATGTACACAGCGCCGTCGGAACTGAAAAACTTGTGACAGTCAGAGTACTATCGTTGCTCTTTGTTTTCGCGCTCGACCGAAGTTCGATAGTATTTCCAATCCAACTTCTTGTTAATGGTAGGATTTGTACACAGCGACGTCGGAAAAGAAAAACTTGCGACAGTCGGTCAATGGACTTGTCGCGCTGCAAGAGATCCTGTCTTGGAAAGAGTAGCTCGACCGGACTTTTGATAGTATTTCCAATCGGGAATGTGCTGAGTAGTACAAAATGTACACAGCGCCGTCGGAACTGAAAAACTTGTAACAGTTAGAATATCGTTGCCCTTTGTTTCGCGCTTGACCGAAGTTCGATAGTATTTCCAATCCAACTTCTTGCTAATGGTAGGATTTGTACACAGCGACGTTGGAAAAGAAAAACTTGCGACAGTCGGTCAATGGACTTGTCCCGCTGCAAGAGATCCTGTCTTGGAAAGAGTATCTCGACCGGACTTTTGATAGTATTTCCAATCGGGAATGTGCTGAGTAGTACAAAATGTACACAGCGCCGTCGGAACTGAAAAACTTGTGACAGTCAGAGTACTATCGTTGCTCTTTGTTTTGCGCTCGACCGAAGTTCAATAGTATTTCCAATCCAACTTCTTGTTAATGGTAGGATTTGTACACAGCGACGTCGGAAAAGAAAAACTTGCGACAGTCCGTCAATTGACTCGTCGCGCTGCAAGAGATCCTGTCTTGGAAAGAGTAGCTCGACCGGACTTTTGATAGTATTTCCAATCGGGAATGTGCTGAGTAGTACAGAATGTACACAGCGCCGTCGGAACTGAAAAACTTGTAACAGTTAGAATATCGTTGCCCTTTGTTTTGCGCTTGACCGAAGTTCGATAGTATTTCCAATCCAACTTCTTGCTAATGGTAGGATTTGTACACAGCGACGTTGGAAAAGAAAAACTTGCGACAGTCGGTCAATGGACTTGTCGCGCTGCAAGAGATCCTGTCTTGGAAAGAGTAGCTCGACCGGACTTTTGATAGTATTTCCAATCGGGAATGTGCTGAGTAGTACAAAATGTACACAGCGCCGTCGGAACTGAAAAACTTGTGACAGTCAGAGTACTATCGTTGCTCTTTGTTTTGCGCTCGACCGAAGTTCAATAGTATTTCCAATCCAACTTCTTGTTTATGGTAGGATTTGTACACAGCGACGTCGGAAAAGAAAAACTTACGACAGCCGGTCAGTGGACTCGTCCCGCTGCAAGAGATCCTGTCTTGGAAAGAGTATCTTGACCGGACTTTTGATAGTATTTCCAATCGGGAATGTGCTGAGTAGTACAAAATGTACACAGCGCCGTCGGAACTGAAAAACTTGTGACAGTCAGAGTATCGTTGCTCTTTGTTTTGCGCTCGACGGAAGTTTGATAGTATTTCCAATCCAACTTCTTGTTAATGGTAGGATTTGTACACAGCGACGTCGGAAAAGAAAAACTTGCGACAGTCGGTCAATGGACTCCCTATTTCGATGCTCTGTTTTCGATTGCTCGTTCCGTTCCGATTGCTCGCTTGACCGAAGTTCGATAATATTTCCAATCCAACTTCTTGTTAATGGTAGGATTTGTACACAGCGACGTCGGAAAAGAATAACTTGTGACAGTCGGCGATCCCTATTTCGATTGCTTGTTTTCGATTGCTCGTTCTGATTGCTCGCTTGACCGAAGTTCGATAATATTTCCAATCCAACTTCTCGTTAATGGTAGGATTTGTACACAGTGACGTCGGAAAAGAAAAACTTGCGACAGTCGGTCAATGGACTTGCGATCACTTGCCTTGCGTCACTTGCTGACCGCCGGTACTGCACTGCTGTGGCTGTGGCTGTGGCTGTGGCTTGCGCTGTTGTTGCTGTTGTTGCTGTTGTTGCTGTTGTTGCTGTTGTTGCTGTTGTTGCTGTTGTTGCTGTTGTTGCTGTTGGTTGTGCGTTCTTGCAGATAGGGGGGGGGGGGGGGGATTTCCATGGTCGATGGAGGAGATAATGGATAGGTGTGGTGTTGATTTTGGTATTTCCTGTACCAATAGCAGTAGGGATTTGGGAGTAAAAATGTCAGTACTTAATTATACAGCTATTGGTACAGAAAATACATATTAAAGGAGTATCACGTGAAAATCCAAATGAAACAAATGTGGTGTACCAGTACTCGTACTCATAGTGTGTGTGTGTGCATTTGGCTGTGTGCGTACCATTATGTAAAGGTAGTACTGAATTTTAAAAAAGAACAATGATTCACGTACCATTATGTAGAAATAGTACTGAATTTCAAAAAAGAACAATGGTTCATTTTTTTGGTAGCGAAGAATCTGGAGAACAGAAGACTATGATCATACCTATCGTAGGTATTGTTGTAGTTGAAAAGTGTATGGTAAAAGTGTATGAATGTACCAAAAAAAGTGTGAGATTGACCCGGTACCGTCCAGTTCGCACGCGTCACTCATGTCTCATTCGTTCAGTCGCGTGGCTCGTTTGAATCGACCTTCAAACAGACCATTGGTTGATATCCGTTGTTCCTGTTCTGGCTCTATGAAAATAAGAAGAAAAACAGAATTTAGGAATACATAACATCATCGGCAATGTAGGATGTAGGCATCATTGTCTCTCTCTCTCTCTCTCTCTCTCTCTCTCTCATTCAGTACCGTTTGCCACAGATTCGTTGTTGCCGTTTACCGATGATTCGTTGTTGCCAATTGACGCACCAGGGAAGAAATTATTGTTGTTGCTGCTGCCTGTAGATTTGCGGACTTCTTACTCCTATGTCACGAAAAACTGGATCTTGATCCTGTTGATATAAATACGCAAAGGATGCAGATTTATTGCTTTCAAGATGTATATGTTTGCGGGCCCTCAAACAATATCTATCCAGCAATTCCTCTCTCGTCCGAAGCTCTCTATTGTCTTTTTTCAGCCAAGGCAGTTATTTTCGGACTAAAGTATCTCGAGCCTGAATTCCCTGCCTAGTGATCATTGCTGATCAGTTCAGTGGGATTCAACATTCTCAGACGGAGTGCCAATTGTACAAGTACGGTAGTAAAGCAACTCTGCTCAAGATAAGTTGGGTAAGATTATGAAGGAAAAGAGTATTTTTTGCATCTGAAAAGAAAAAAATCACACTGTAAAATCACCACACTGTAAAACCACGACACTGTAAAACCACACTGTAAAACCACTCTGTAAAACCACTTTTCGCTGTGTGGTGTGTGTGTGTGTGTGTGTTCGAAAAGAAGAAAAAATCGATACTTAACCTATGAGATCTAATTCACTGAATATAGAATAATAAAGAATGATTACATTGTCTTAAATGAAGTTGAGAACATTAAGCTGTTCTGGGTGCTGGATAAGATGAATCATGAAAGAAACAGAAGTGAGTTATCTGTCATAGTTTGTGTGTCGCCACCTTATGAGTGCATTTGGGTACTGGATTTGGAGGAAAAATACACACTAATTTGCAACTAGAAATTAGAAAATCAGATATTTTTGGTGATCAGTCCATGAATATTGTTCCTATTATGGATAAGATGAATCATGAAAGAAACAGAAGTGAGTTATATGTGATGGTTGGTGTGTCACCACCTAATGAGTGCATTTGGGTACAGGATTTGGAGGAAAAATATTGGGTAATGACTCTCAAAGTTTTTGGTGCCGTGCATGAATATATTTCTCATGACTCATCTGATGCATATTGGGAACAACATTGCCACACATAATGCAAAAAATGTTGTGGTTTGTGTCTCCAAATGACACACAAGAGGGTATTTTTGTTGCAAATCCAGGGCACAAACTGACTTATTGGGTAATGACTTACAAAGTATCCGAACCAGGCCATGAATGATTTTTTCATGACTCCTACTATGATGCATATTGGTAACAATATTGCCCCACAGATTGATGAAACTGTTGTGGTTTGTCTCTCCAAATGGCACACAAGAGAATATTATCGGTGCAAATCCAGGGCACAAAATAACTTATTGGGTAATGACAGGCAAAGTATGAGGTCAAGTCCATAATAGGAAGAACATTTACTTTGTATAATCCAATCACCAAAAACGTACTTTAATGAGTGTCAAATGAAAATAATTCATTAGTTGTTTAATTGAAATGGAGGTGCTGTTTTTTAATTATTCTCAGACAAAAGAAGGGTGTGGATATTACCAGTACTACTAGTTGTAGCTAATATTGCATGCAAAAAGGTACATAGTTGGGTACTGTGCAAAAAGTGTAGGAGGTAGGTACCATACTGACCCAAGGGAGTTTCAAACAACTGACTGGCTACCAGATTCTACAGATGGGTTGGGGATTTAGATACATAACCTTTGTGTAATCACAATTTCCTCTTTGAAAAAATTATGGCGCGGGAGGGGTGGCGTGCACTCGTACATGCTTTACTTATATAGAAAATGTAGGCTGTGCACAAGCCAGGCACATGGAAGAAGTCAGGGTGCATATCACACACAACACACACAAAACCACACACACACATGAAAAACTGTATACACACGGAACCACCACACAAAACTGCAACACATGCTTCGTGGTTGGCAAAGTGTTTTTTGAAGCAGGGAAAATGAATGTTGTCCGACAGTCACGAAACAACGGAACAACGGAACAACCGAACAACAAAGAAGAAACACTAGTCAGTGACAATAACAGCAATTCGGTGGAGATTCTATTTGTTACTGATCTTTCTTTCTTTTATTTTTATTTTTATTGAAATGGAACAACAATCAAACCAACGAGGGAAAGAACGACACTCAAAATGGAACAACGAATTAAAAAAAAGGAATGACAGAATGGAACAACACAACAACAGCAGTGAGTGACAATGACGGCAATTTGTTGGAGATACTATTTGTTTCTGATCTTTCTTTCTTTCATTTCATTTTTATTTTTATTGAAACAGAACAACAATCAAACGAACCAACGAAGGAAAGGAGAGCACTTAAAACCGAACAACCAATGAAACAGAACGGAACAATGGAACGGAACAATGGGACATGAACGGCAGAATGGAACAACAGAAAAGTTCACACAAAAAAAACTGTACACACACGGAAAACTGTACATACCCCAAATCAAGACCACACAAAAAGCAACACATCCTTCTTGGTTGGCACGGTATTTAAAAAAAATGAAAAGCACGGAAACAATGGATCAGGCAATGAAAGAAAACAACGAGAAACAGTAGTGAGTGACAATGACAGCAATTTGTTGGAGATTCTATTTGCTTCTGATCCTTTCTTTCTCTTATTTTTATTCTTCAGGAACAACAAACCAACAAAAGGACATAAGAAGGAGGAAGGGATGAAACAGGAATGACAAAACGGAACGATCAAACAGAACAGAACAGCAGAGCAAGGCAAGTGTTTGCTAGATTGTGCAAGAAGGTACAATCATTAAGAGAAGATCCCAAAACGGGTAAAAATTTGGAGAAAATGATGCTGGAAAGATTCAAGTCAGAAAAAACCCTACCGGTACTGTATCAAAAGATGGTGGCACTGTTGCCAGTAGTCTTGCTGAAGAGGAAAATGAGGATGACAACTATATTGATCCTGTATTGATGGCAATTGCTTGGCGGAATGGAGGAAGTTTAGGCATTGTTTTCAGAATCATTACTAGTTCATTGTGTCAGTCCATTCACTAATTTGATGACAACGCCGGTGGGTTCACACCTAGTACAACACGGGTAAATCTTCAGGGAGAGTGATTAGGGTAAAAGGTACATATTCTACATACATTGCATACCGTTGCAATAAATAGTACATTGTGTGACACAAATGATTAAAATGTACGGAAAGGAGTACTCATACATATCATACATATTTTGTATATGATACTACTAGACAAATTGTTGACCGGAAAAATTCAACTGTAGTGGTAGGTAGTTGCAAGCAATGATATTAAATTTTAAGGGTTGTGTGTTGCGAGCACAAATATTAAATTATAAGGGTAGTGTGTCGTGAGCAATGGAGATACATTTTAAGGTTTGTGTGTCGCGAGCACTAATGTTAAATTTTACTGGTTGTGAGTCATGAAGGTTGGGATTTCAGGTCCAGGACTGTGTCTGAACGCATCTTGGGCATTTGCGCCATGCACTTTGAGGTTGAGGCTTGCAGCGATGGCAAAGAACAATCAGTTGGATGGGATGTTCAACACATGATGAAGCATGCAGAGTTGGAGCTGCATATTTGCTTCCATTGCAACATTGTCTTGCTTGTCTGACACCATTCCTTTTGACACTGTATTGCCAATGAGGTCTGAGAATAATGACATCTGGATCCTTGGGATATGGAATGGATGGTCCAAACATTTCTAAGTCTTCAAACTGATCAAGTTGTTTCCGCTCTCCAGCTTCCCATTCAGTCCATGTGGATAATGACTTGAGGTTCCTTTGAGTGAAATGGCCTAGTGCTTGTTCTTCAGGCGTGGTTTCCTTTGAATTGATTGCCTTGATTAAGAGTTCAATTTGTTCAGTAGGTAGTAGTGAATTGGCATCTAGTGGTAATGCATGATTGTCTGCCTTATGAAGCTTGGTGATGGCTCTGAGTGACGTGATGTCAATAGTGGGAATGACAACATCCATGTCATCTTCTGTGGGTGCCAAGTGTTTTTGGATGGAGGCATGAAGTGCTCCAGTACTATCAACCTGGTTGATTCTTGATTGGATGATTTGCTTGTATTTGGTGCCAATGCGCTTGAGGGTTTTGATGGATGAAATCCGTTCCAAGAATGGTGGATCTTCTTCTTCAGTGGGTTCCTTCCAGGAAGTATTGGGGGCAAATAGGCCATATTCATTCAAATGTTTCCTGACTTCCTTCATAGATAATTTTTCTTCAAGTGCAAAGGTGATTGGTATCTCTGGCAAGTCTCTCACCCCTCAATCGTAGGATTCATTCAGCGCGGTGGTGACATCAGCTGCAGTGAACACACAATTGTGATTGACAGAGATAATGTATGCACCCCAAAGTTTAGAGAGAGACTTCTTATGGGAGGAGAAAAGCCGGGAGGAAGGGCTTTTAGAGAGGATGTCAGTGACATAGACTCTGCCAAGGAGCAAGTCATTGGCATACCTGAGACCAAAAGCTTTGTCAGTGCAGGTTTGCAGGACAGTGAGCCTGAGGTTGGTTAGGTTTGCAAATGGCGAGATGGAAAATTGGAAATCACTGGATGACACTTCAGTGGGTTCTGGTGGGAGAGGAAGCTTGTCATCAGTCCTGAGTAGGTGCTGGACATTGGTGGGTAGGTCAGCAAGTGGCAAGTCATTCATGCCTTCATCAAACCTGACATGGGTGGCAATTTTGACACGATGGGTTTCTATATCATATCAAAGAATGTTTCTTGTAGTGTATGGAACAAACCCCAGAAATATTCCTTTCCGTGCATTAGGTTTGAGCTTGACTGGTCTCTTGCCTGGAGGTCTCACACAAACTCTGCATCTGAAGGTTCTGAAATCAGTGAGATTTTCCTTGTGGCCAGTTGCCAATTCCAAGGGTGAATGGGGCTAGTTACCTTCAGGGAAGGCATTGGATAAGCGCAGTGCATGGTAGAAGGTGAAAGGCCAGAATATTGATTGGTAGGTTGGCACCAGTGAGCATGGTCTTCATTGAGTTAGCAAGGGTCCGGTGAGCTCGTTCAACTGTGCCATTTTGATGTGAAGCATCAGCTCCAGTGGGGAAAATTGAGTATCCAAAAGCAGAGAAGAGGTTCCGGATGTCTGGATTGTGATATAGCTCTCCACCTTGGTCAACTATTACATACTTGTTGGCACAAGTTGGGTTGTGCTGAGAGAAGAAGTGTTCTAGCCAGTGAAGGGGTGCAGCTTTGGAGATCCTGGTGTCACCAGTATTTCATACCTGTGTAGTGATCTGTGATAAGGATCCAAGCGGTCTCCCCATGGATACCTTCATAGTCGCGCCGCTGTTTGGAGTTGGATGATTTTGTCCCTGAAAAAGCAAAGTCAATTGACAAACTTTGAAAAGGCTGAGTAGCCTTCCTTGTAGAGTGGTAGCCAGCAGGTGTCTTGGTTTGTTTGCATTGGATGCATGTGGGGCATTGATCAAGAATACTCATTTGGCGCTTGAACTTAGGTACACCAAGAATGTGCTTATGGGCTTGGTATAAAAAGTCATCACATGGATGACCAAGTCTTTGATGCCATAGGAGCTTGGAAGTCTTTGCTTTGATGGCTTGAATAGGGATATGCTTGTCAGTAATCTTGGTGAAAAACAATTTTGCATCAAACCAGGGTATGTCGCTGGTATCAGGCTGTCCTCTAGCAGCTATAGTGCACTTTTGGAGTGTCACAAGGTTTGTGTAGATGTCATACCTAAAATTGCTGATTGCTTCCTTGGAGGCTAGATCACAAGCTTGTTTGAACTCCATGTCAGTTGCTAAGGCATATGCTGAGGAGGTAGCACAATTGGCACCATATGGCGATTCCAGATCTACATCAGGGATCAACACTGGATGGGTATAACACTGACCATCAATGATGGCTCCATGGAGGACGACGCTTTTGGCAGTGCTGTGTTTGTGGTGACAAATAATGGTGAAGTCACCATTCTGTTGAATGGACGAGTCATGGGTGTCAGTGAAGGCTTTGTGTATGGACTGTCCACTGAACTGTTCCCTCATGCGTGATGTCATGCCACAGAGATCATTCTCACTCAGCAATGTTGTTGAAAGCAACGGGGAATAGTAGGAGAAAACACTAATGTATCCTCTGTCATTCAGGGCTGGTATGTACACATAACCTGACCCTTCAGGGATGCAGCTGGATGCCTTGCCTCCGATTGCTGATGTTAGCCTGACTGGACATTTTCTCAGTTTGGTGTAAGGTTTGTAATCATGGAGAATATGTAGTAGTAGGTTTGTGCAAGAAACTTTAGCACCTGTGTCAATTTGTGCCCGTTGGCCCTATTGAAAATATGATGCAGCTGCTATTGGATCTGCTGGTACAAGGTTCTGGACATTGTTGGTATTGATGGGGTTGTCACGGTCGAAATTGGGATCTCCACACCAATTTGAATGGATTCATAGGAACTGACACTGCTGGAGTCCAAGGAGGAACATGAGCCTTCCATTGGTGATGCTGGGGCATTGTCAAATCCTCGAGGATCATCTTGAGGTGACGTGGTCTGGCAGCAAGAAAGTCGGTTTATTCCTGGCCCTGACAAAAAATTTGGTCGCCTAGAGCATCCTCTGTTGATTCCTCATCTTGGTCCTTGTCTTCAATATTGATTTTGGAGATTCATTGAGTAGAATCCAAGAGCTGTTGGGTTTCTCTATTGCGTTTTCTTAGAAAAACAGCTGTTGCAATACGATGTTTCCTGAGGGACTCAACATCTTGTAAGGCAGGACAATTATCAACGCTATGACCGAATGCATTTTCTGGATGTGTCAAAGAGACTGGGTTGTTTATCAAATGCAGAGATGGCATTGCAGTAGGCTTGATGGAGGAATGGGTTATCGGATGCTTCATCCATTTTGGGGTATCCAAGTGATTCAATCAGACTGATTGAATGAGAAGTAGTGTGGGTGGAGTTCTGACAGTGTTGTTGCTGCTTGAGCGTTTTTGGAATCTGTCATTTTGGTGAGGTCCTGGCCTGGTTCCAGAGGTGAAAGTTGGTTTGGGTAGGCTGGATTTGGAGACCTTGTCCTTGTACTTCATCTCTGCCTTGATTTCCTGTTCATATGTTTGAAGAGTTTGGAGTAGCCTGCCTGCCTTGTATTTGTCTCGCTTGAATTGATCATCTGACTCGCGCTCATCCTCTGTTTTCTTGCGCAATTCATAAGAGAGAGTAGCTCCTTCAATAATATTGCTTACCTCTTCCATTGAACTGATTGTGCTGGGTTGGTTGTGTCGAAATACCCGGAGCCTGAGATAATCCTTGTAGCGAAAAAAATATTCTTTGAGTGACTCATCTTGTTCCTGGTTTGGTGGACTCCTAACCATCTTTCCTTTGTAGGATGGTCTTTCTGAGTTGTTATGTGTTTTGGCAATCACACTGTAGAGAGATTCATATCCCTGTCCACCTTCGAAGCTCTGAATTGCAGCTTTCACACTGCTTGTGCATGATTCAGGGATGATTTTATCAGTTCTGAGGGCAGTGTAGATGATAAGATTCCCCCATTCATGGATGGCCAATTCATATCTTGCAGGGAGGTCGTCCACATAGGTGTCCCCAATTGTGAATCCTCTGAGATGATCAGCTTCGCATCTGTAGAGGTAATATGGATGAACATAGATATGATGTTGCTGTGCATGAGCAGTGACTTCCCTATACCATTTTTGTACCTGAGGCGCTGTAGAATTTATTAATTGTGGGAAGCCTGTGAGAAATAATTTATCTCGCGCTGCCTCTTTGGATTTATCTGAAGCTCTGGTTAGATCAAAGCAATCACCACTTCTTGTGACTAAGCGTTGGTCATTTTGACCACTGCCTAGGTTATGCAGGTAGTAGTTTTGTCTGACAGTCACTTCGTCTCCTGCTGCATCTGTAGAGGTGATTTCAAAATATTTCATTTCATCACTGGTAAGGAACTCTTCTCTTCT
>CM074784.1:17441197-17701761 GCA_037355745.1 Pseudo-nitzschia multiseries | reverse complement strand
GTCTTCTTCCATCCCACATACCGTAGGACCAGCCCGCCTGAGTGGTGCCATGCAGCGCTGCTCCTCCTATGTGTATCCCCTTCCTACTGTATGATTGTTGGCAGCTGCCTATTGTTAGACTTCTGCTTGGGGCAGCATTCATCAGTTTGTTCTTTGCACCCTTCCTGCTTGCTTTCAGGATTCGTTTGAAAAATTTGTCGTTCTACAACTTGGGGCTTAAACTCTCTTCGATTGAGGCGGCGTTAAAGTCTGGATACAGACTGAGTAGTTTAGATACACCTTCGGTGGTTAAGATTACTTAAATAAGTATATTAATTAATTAATCAGTTTGATCTTGTCCTTGGAATTGGTTGTGTGTGGTCGCCGCCCGTGTGTTAGGACTGTTGTTCCGTCGGCCCCGCTGTCTTTGTCCGTCGCCATCTGGTTGTTTTTTGGTGCTGTTGCCAGCTCCATTGTTGTTTGCCTTGGCCTTGGGGTCCATGGTTCTTATTTTTTTTGCTTGCTGTTGCTGCTTGAAACTGTGAATCTGAAGTAATCTTTAACAGACAATGTGAGTGATTAACATGTGCCGTGGATATACAACTCTACAGGGCAAATGTAATGTTCTGTTTCCAACAACCCAGAGTTCCTCGACGGGGCTAGTTGGACAAAGGTAGAAATGGCTATGGTGATTTCTGGCTTACCAGTACTTTTAATTTTATGTTGAAATCAGCGTATTACAAGCACGTGATGCTACTGTAAACGCAAACACCTTAAAGAATAAAGTTAAATCTAACAAGAGATTGTGTTATATCCTATTAGTGAGATAAAATTAAAAGCATGTGCCGATTGCCTAAATGGGGCAATTGTCTCATTTTCTCCTGGCCCATGTATGTTTGTACGGAGGCCCAGTACTGGCTGGTATGTTCTCACGTAGTGTCATGTTTTTAGTAATTTGGTAAATGGGTGCGCGACCACCGTCTGTGCGGTGCTCCAACAGTTGTTGTCATCACCATTTTACTGCATTTTAACTATGAGTAAGAGTAACTGTGAAACACCTGATTCCCAAAGGTACTTCTAATCACTTTCTGACCTTCATATTACATACACACCTTCCTTATACTCTTGAGAGTCATGTTATAAGTGGTGTTTGGCTGTATTGTTCATCTGCGGACTGGAATTGGCATTCTTGACAAGCACATGTGGGGTGACCACCAAAAAATTGTTCTACGGTCCTTCTGTCATCCGTTTTCGCTGGTCAGTCCCACAACAATTATTCCAAACCCACAAACACTCTGTCCGTAATCCATTTTTGCTGGTTAGTCCCACCAACAATTATTCCAAACCCACAAACAATCTGTCCATTGTCTGTTTTCGCTGCTATTTTCTCACAATATGAGATCTTGTGCTGCCTCTCTCTTTACACCACAGGATTAACATATAAACATACCATTTACTGTACCAAGACTTCTTGCAAGCTGACAATCTACAGCAAGGAGGTTGGTTAGGAGTGAGATTTTGTGGTTCCCTTTCTTCATTGTGGTCCCTGGAGTAAATAGACAATGGAAAGGAAGGAAGAATAACATTGTCACACAAACAAGATTTGGGGTTCTTCGGGAATCACGCACATTTTTTGGCCAAGCTCCACTGGTCCCCCTTTGTAATTTCACCCTATTTATTGAAATTAATGTCAAACTCATAATATTTTGATGCACAATACATTTTCCTACCCCACTGGAATCTATTTCCAAATTAGTGGCATATTACTGAATTTGATGCCTGAAACAAACAGTGCATGGTCGCAATTTCTCAATCTCAATCGGTTCCTCATTTTTATTGTTATTACTGGCTATTGTACTATGTTAGTAATGATGGTCTGCACTCCCAAATATCAGGTTTATTGTAAACGTTGCCACCGGGACTCTCCTCCCATCACTATTGGTTACGGAAAGGAGAAGGTTACCAAGAAAAAGAAACCCCAAGACAAAGAAAGAATACAGAAGTAGTTGCTGTTTCTCCCAGTCTTCTGGACCATATTTCACGTAATCCGGGTACATGTTATTCTTATTACTACCGGTGTTTGGGGGTAGATGATTTTGCATCTTCCACATTCATTAGAAAATCAAAGAAGCTAGAGGATGCTAGTGAAAAATTAGGTCTAACAAACACCCATAATGGTCCACAGAGTAGTGGTGTATTACCAGAGGGGCTCGCAAATGAAGTTATGTATGACCCTTCTGTCGAACTGATACAGCGTGCTTTGATTGGTCAGGAATTAGTAAACAATGAGGATGGCGATGACTCTGTTTCTGATGATAATTTGTTTTCTCCTAACGATGACAATGAGGAAGAAGGAATTGACAGCACAGAAGTTCCCCCTCTTTGAGTGTCAATAGTGAAGGCAACAAAAATGATGTTGATGATTCCCATCGTGATTCAAACATGGCAATTATGACACTCAATGCCAGAAGGCATATATCCAATGAACTGAAGGTGAAGATCAAGTTAATGAAAATCAGACAGAATCATAGCCTTCCTTTAGTTGCAGAGAAGGAATTGTATGAATGGGATATCGAATCCGAGCGGCTTAATTTATTTTCATGGACAAAAGGCAAGAATCTCATACAGACAAGGTCAAGAGTCATAAAGGACATTTACGCAACTGTGCCTGAAATAGAAGGTGATGGGTTTGAACCTCATCTTATTGACTGGTGTGATAAGAAATTAATTTGTGGTGACGTTGCCGGTCATAAACAAATCTACATCCAGTCATGCCAAAAAGCACTTCATTCCCTATTAACCAACAACACATTGGTAAAGGAGGAAAATCTTTCTTTCCCTCATGCTAAAGACCCAATGTTACCATTCCGGTATCCAGAACTACAAGGTAATATTGATATAGATGAACTCCATCATGGTGAATGGTGGATCAATACTTGGGAGAAGAGATGCAAAACTGAATCCAATGAAATTTTGGTGCGTATTATTCTCTACATGGATGGAATCGCAATCAACAATAGTGGTCAAACCACTCTTACCCCACTGAACATGACTCTTGGCATATTCAACACCTTAACTCGGAACTCCCGGCTGGATGCATGGGAGACTATATATTTTCACCCCACAGGTACACGTGATAAAGGTGACAAATCGATTGACAATGTGAACAATCTTCACTCTGGCCTTTGTTTGGCTCTTTCATCTTTGAAAGATGCCTGTAACCAAACGTATGGTATTGAATGGTCTAATTTGCTGTGGATCAAAACAAAATGATCTGTTTGAATGAAATTTTCAGTTGCGTATTTCATAGGTGATACTCCCCAGCACGACCAACTTTGTGGACATTATCAAACAGCCAACACAAAGATGATCTGTAGGCATTGTAATTGTCCAAGAGCATTTGGTAATAACGCTCGTGTGAATGTTCTGAAGGTTTCCGTTTCAGTTAGAAGTGGGAACATGCAGGTGTCTAAGCACCAAAATGGGGAAGAGTATCAATCGGTTTGGCTAGGGAAGATGTCCAATTTTGCTGCTCCAACGTCAGACGAAGGAGCAAATGTTGAACAGTATTTCAAAAACATCTTTCACCATGGTGTATATAATGGCAATGCTTTTTATGATCTTGTTTTGGTGAAAGCCCACATAATATTCATCTAGTGTCACCGGGAGAAAGACTCCATATGCACCAACTTGGTTGCGCAAAGCCTGCAGCGGAAGCGTTCCATGAGGAATTTTTAGGCAATAACCAGCGGCTTCTTGGTGAGATGGAAAGGATAGTCAGTTACTACGGTGCTACTGTCCAGAGGCAATCCAATTGTGACTTCCCGTGAACCAATTTTCCAGAATCAATACATACAGCCAAGAATGAGGGGAACCAGTACATTGGAATGCTTTATATTCAGGTGCTCTCACTTCTGTCTGCTGGAGGTCGATCTTGAGAATAAGAGCAGAAAGTGTGAAGAAGAAATAGACCGACATATTTACGCCATTGAGTTGTTGTTGGGTATGGAAGAGTTCCTCAAATATGCTAGAACGTTTGACAAGGTTTTCAAACAAGACAAGAAAGGTGTTTTGAATCTTGACAAAATGGTTGTTCTTTTCATCAACTGTATAAATAACAATCTGCAATGGAGTAAGGGAGAGGGTAACAATCTGGTGAAGAATCACATGCATTCTCATTTTTCACAGTACATGAGATTATTTGGTCCTCCAACTGGATGGGACTCTGCTGCAAGTGAGAGCAATCATAGAAGTGAAGTGAAGGCTCCTGCTAAGAGAACCCAACAAATCAAGTCCACACTAATCAAGCAAACCTGCAAGCAATTGATGGGGTATCATACTATTGATCGACTTGACAGTAAATTTGATTTGTTCAAACATAGATCCATGACAGGACCAAATCATCCTATAGAGGGCGGTTGGTCAGCTGGGTCTAAGTTTTTGATTGGTGTTTTGGATGGTTTGCCATGCATGAAGTGGGATAAAATAAAAAAAGTGTACCCTGATTTCCATTGGATGTTCTCAAATTTTGTTGCGATGTGGTCCTTCCAGCTGTGAGCACCAGCACGCTTCGTGGATCCACAGAGCACAAGAGGTATGACAATTATCATGAGATGAAGTTACTATTTCGGGCCCATCCATCGTTTCAGTCTGATTCTGGACAATTGTCCAATGTATGATACAACTGGGCTAATTTTCAACTAGACCTCCTGGATGGGCGTGGACTGCAAGTTTATCCATATCAGATTCTGTGCCTGTTTTACCTTGAAATTCCTTTCCCCCTGGGAAGCTCTGTTAGTGGTTTCAAATTAGTGCACAATGGTTACTACGTCGTCGCTTGTTACTTTGTTTCTATGGACCCAATGCCAAGCAAGAGGGAGAAAGGGAAAAAACACCAACATGTGTTGGTAAAGCAAGGAGAGTTGCGCACCAAACTGTATCTGTTTGACTGCGATGCCATTGAGTCTGAACCTGTCGTTGTTAGAAACCATGGTAGCCACAACCAATACTTTGTCCTGGGAAACCGTGAACAATGGTTGTTTAATTTCCATGAGACAATGGCTGTGTTGGAACAGAAGAATATAGAATCAATTGTCCAAAATGGTGAAAACCCTACATGAATTTAATGAATAAATTCGTGTTTTATGAAAGTCATACTTTGACTTAAATCCATTCACATATTTTTTGTTTTTCCATTTTCTGCAACAGCATTGCAGGAAATTTTTTTTGGGGGGGTACACTGAACACGTCCGATAACTGTCACGCAACCCAACGCGACCCCTTGCAAGCCTTATTTTGATAAAATTAACCCTGCCTTTGTTATGCGCAAGGGCAATTTTTTAAATTCACCATGTTCTGTGGTGAAGAGTTTCAACCCCCCTCAGGGTGCAACCAAAACTCTCCCCAAGGACTCAAAATGTCCCTTGATCTCTCATTTTTGACTCACTTGATTTAAAAAATCTAATTGTCCCTACCAAACTTCTTAACCTTAACCCAAGATATGAAATGAAATTATTTTAAGAAGTGTTTGTTTGCTACGTTCCCGCGTTGTGTCCATGTCACGTCGTGTCTTTTTTTATACCGTCATACCTTTTCATGATCTCTCCGATAGCATCATGCTCATTTTCATCATGTTCATTTAACACCACCATCAAAACCATTTCTTCCCCTCCCTTCTTCCAATAAAAGAAGATGTCAGAACCTAGTACAAATCGCCGTCACTTCAAGAAGGGTTGTTATACCAAAATTCCCAAATCATTTATCTGTCGTTGCTGCATTTCCTATGGGCAAGTTGAAGACATTCATCAGAAGCAGACAAGATTCCTCTTCACACAAATCATACAAATATGTATCACGAGGCCTGTCACGTCACCTTGATTCAATAGCTTTTTGCTGTGATTTCTATTTAAACCATAACCTAATGAAACTTTCGTCATCTGCCAAAGAAGAATCCACTACAGTTTGCCATTACCCTTCACAATATGGCCTGACATTGACCAAGAATGGTCCAATTCCACCCTCCGCCGCTGTTGCTGTCGCTCACAATAACAATCCATCCTTTATTGAAAAGTTCAACTCAGTACTAAATAGTCAAGTAGTACACAATTTATTTGTTCCACCAATTGATAGAAATGTAATGGAATCACAGTTGTTTCCTTCAGAAGACAACAGGAACAACGAGGACATGGTTGTTCATGAAGAAATTTTCCTTTCTATTCTGAACAATAATGATATGGATGCCGCAGAACCCACAGCATCCCAACCAAACATCAATGAAAGAGAGCAATTGATCTGATCCCATGTTTATTTTTCACCTACCAATAGGCTCATTGCTGAAATAAAGCTCATGAATCTAATGACAAAACACAAGTTACCTCTAAACACGTTCAATTCTATTTTTCAATAGGCAAACGAATGTCAAAATATTCATCGTGTTGACTTTAGCTCTACCATCCCCCGCCATTGAGAAGCCATATTTAGTGAAATCAAGTCCAATTTGGGCATTTCTGAGACCAAGTTTGAGCCACACATAATTAACTGGTTACCTGGCAATTAACCCACCCAAATATTTGTTCGATCCTTCCCAGACGCACTTCATTCCCTTCTGACCAATAAGGAATTGATACAAGAAAATAGTTTGTCTTTTCCCATTGTCGAGACTCCTCTTTCTCCTGAAAACAACCCACCAATCACTAACAAAACATACATAACGGAACTACACCATGGGTCTTGGTGGACGGAATCGTGGAAGCAGGTCTGCAGTTCAAATGAGGAAATCCTCGTTCCGATCATTTTGTACATGGATGGAATCAGCTTGGATGCACATGGCCGTCTGTCACTCACTCCTCTCAACATGACTCTTGGTATTTTCAATGTTGAAGCAAGAAAACGACCTGACGCTTGGACCACAATTTATTTTCATCCCGACACTGAAATTGAGAGTATAAGACACACGAAAAAAAAAACACTGCAAAAGATAATATTCAAAATCTACACACCACGCTGGCAGCGGCTTTGCAATCTTTCAAGCAAGTGTGTGAAATGCAGGGCGGGTTGGAGTGGGATTATCTTCCGTATGCAGGAAAAGTGTTTAAAGTGAAAATGAAATTTACGATTGCATATGTTGTTGGTGATACAGAACTTCACGACAAACTATATGGAAAGTATGGATCATACACGCAAAAGGTGAAGAAATTGTGTCGTCACTGTACATGTCCAACACATGTCATCCATAAACCAAAAGCCCAAGTGGAGGAACAGACCCGGCTCTGGGTTCTAGATGATTTCACCCCCCCCCCCCCCCCCCCCCCCCCCAAACATGTCTGCAAGGGAATACAAGGATTACTTCAAAAGCATTTCCCACCATCCCATAAAAAATGCTTTTCACAGCCTCAATTTTGGTTGTAATGTCAACAACATTCACTTTGCTACTCCTGGTGAGTGTTTGCATATGCATCAACTGGTTGTAGCACATAGGGCAGTAGAATCACTTGATTCTTTGTTAAAAAGCAGTCCTAAGTGTTGGTATGCACCTGATTTAAACATCAATGGCACATCAGGTACTATTGGTTCACTTGCTCAGTTATACGGTGGCCTTTTGTCAAGGCAATCAGACAGAGATTTCCATAGAACAAAGTTTTCAAGTCAGCTTCTCTCCATCACCAAAAAGGAGGGTCATGATTATTCCGGAATGCTCATTTCCATTCTGGTCACTCTTTCTTGTTCCGATGTGGCAATAAACATCATCCAAGAGGCGACATTTATTCAGAAACAGGTAGAGGTCATTGAACTGATCCTCTCCATGGAAGAATTCTTGAAGCATGGAAATATAACCATTTCTGGATTGGAAAATCTCCCCAAGATGATAATCCATTTTATCAATTGTATTAATTCCACCTGCCTCAGAGAGGGAATGGGTACAAAACTGATCAAAAACCATCTATACTTTCACCTTGTTGAGTACATAAAGCTTTGGGGACTTCCATGTGGATGGGATTCTTTGTATTCGGAATCACACCACAAAACTGAAATCAAAGCACTGTCGAAGAACACTCAACAGAATGCTGCCACATTGATTATGCAAACGGCAAAGCGACAGGAAGAAGAAATGCTGCTACTTCAAAGTTCAATTTAGTGACAACAGAAGATGTTTCTGGTAATCAAATCCCTCCTGAAGTTTCTGACTCAAAATTTCATGTGTTCATTAACGGCGATGGGGCAAGTACTATGAGATGGGTTAGGTCATCAAACAAAACAAAACCCTATATTTCTCCCATCGTGTTGACTTTTGTATGTCAGAATGTTCTTCCACTTTTGCAGGACTCTACCTCTGTCAAAGACTTTACTGAACATAACAGGTTTGACCCCTGCACACAGCAAAATTGCTTGTTTCAGAGCAACCCTTCATATCATTCCAACGGTGGCCAACTGAACTCTGTTTGGTATGATTGGGCCTTGTTCGATGTCAACGCATGTGAAATACCCTGCCATATTTTGTGTTTCCTCGAACTCTACAATCTGAAGCAGCCTTACTCATTTGTTTCTGAATACCAAATTGCAGACAAAGGCATTTATGCAGTAGTGACCAAGTTTAAATCAACTCCAACACCAACAGCTTCGTCGTTTGTGACAAGAGGTGAATTAGACGAAAATTCCCTGTTCATATATTTCATGTTGACAGCATACTTTCTGATGTAGCAGTTGTCCCACAACTCAATGCACTGGGTACCTTGCAAACAAACTCATATCTAGTTGTCTCGAATCAAAGGGCTTGGCTGGATGAATTCCACAAGACAACGTCATCTTTGCCTATTGAAGAGGCACTCTCCTCCCAATGCACTATTGTTGAACAGGACAACGACAATAATGATGATGCTACTAATTCCGCTGATGACAGTTCGATGGCATTGAACAACGATGACAATAGTGAGGTCCTCTCTGATACATCCAATACTGAATTGTTTACCTAGTACAATATGAATAATAACTTAGTATTACCTAATCAATTGCTCCTCCATATCAATCATAACATATTTCTCCTACGTTTTGATTCATTGCTACTCCGTATGGATTGCACAATGGGTCAGGAAAACAACAGAAGGGAATGGAATGGCTAACTTTAAATTATTGTTTAATATTATTATAGAGGATTAGCTCTTAGCACAGTTTTGCGCGATACATAGGCACTCATAATATAACAGCCGTCGTTTTTAGGATTCGAACAGCTATGTAATACTAATGGATTGAACAAGAGAGTATCTCCAGAACGCAACGGGACTTTCCCTCCATAGCTGGGGAACACAAAGTAATATACAACCTCATCATCACTTACATGCGTCAGAGCAATAACTGTTAAATGAGTGTAGAACATATCGGCATTTATATGGCATTTTGAATGATAATTCTTTCCAATAGAGAATGCCGTTTCGTGACGACCAATTGCATTCAGTGTTGTACAACTAACAACCTCATTCATCACGGCCGTTTCAAGGTTGACAAATTGGGTCAGAGGACTCAAACAAAGCTGCATTTCCTTCACAATGTGCAGGGCTGTCAGTTCAAGGTTGTCTTCTGTTGTCAGGTCCACATTGTTTTTGAAAACATACCTACCATTTTCCGATGACAATCGATTGGGTCCCGTCCCAATAATACCATATCCCTTGTTTATACTATCACATTTTTTTCCTCGAACAACAATTGGTTTATATTCAACAATTTCCCCATTGAATGTTCTTGCAATTTTGATATTTTCCGGTGCACCCAACTGTTCTTTTGCAATTGTTCTGGAAGCTTTTGCAAAGATTCACACTGATGGTTCTGGTTGGTCGAACGCTAAAATAAAATTCTCGTCGGTACTATCCAATGTCTTGAAACTGTCAATAGACACAGCCTCTGCCAATGAATATTTCTTCTCTCCAACTGTTTTCCGACCCCAACTTGCTCCATGAATTTACCTTTAAACCCATTTTTGTTTACTGTTTTCAATGCTATTTGCTCGACATGTTGGAAAATTGCAGTTGGATCTCGATGCTGATTCCTGTCCCTTTCTGCTGTATTGTTCGATTTGATCGGTGACAATTGATCGTAACTTTGGTGGACCATGGAGGACACCGGTGCTGCGTTTCTGAGAAAATTTGAAGTCATTCTCTTTCTACATGTCTTCCCATGCTGTTGGAGGAGGAGGAGTGCTGTTGCTCTTGCTGTGGCAGATCGAAGGGGCTCTCGCTGTTGCTCTCGCTGCTGTTGCTCTTGCTGCTGTTGCTCTCGCTGCTGGTGCTCTCGCTGCTGGTGCACTCGCTGCTGGTACTGTTGCTGCTGGTGCTGCTGTGGCCGTTGTTGCCGATCAATGCTGTGGCTGTCGCTGCTCTTGCTGTGGCCGATGTTGTTGGCGCTCTTGCTGTGGCTGACGTTGTTGCTATTGCTGTGGACGACGTTGTTTCCAATCGCTGCTGTTGGAGGAGGAGGAGTGCTGTTGCTCTTGCTGTGGTAGATCGAAAGGGCTCTCGCTGTTGCTCTTGCTGCTGGTGCTCTCGCTTCTGTGGCTCTCGCTGCTGGTGCTCTCGCTGCTGGTACTGTTGCTGCTGCTGCTGCTGCTGCTGCTGCTGCTGTTGCTGCTGTGGCCGTTGTTGCCGATTAATGCTGTGGCTGTTGCTGCTCTTGCTGTGGCCGATTTTGTTGGCGCTCTTGCTGCGGCTGATGTTGTTGCCGATTGCTGTTGTTGCTATTGCTGTGGACAACGTTGTTGCCGATTGCTGATGCTGCTGTTGCCGTTTGCTTTTCAATCGTTGATCTATAACAATATATAATAATTGAACAAAATGGGTGAGTATCTATTACTGTGGTAGAGTAAATAATAACAACAGAATAATATATTTACATGCTAACCTACCCCGTTGCCTTGTTGCCTTCTATTTTGTGTTGCCTTTGGGTTGACGTTCCTTCAGGTCGATGTTGCCTTTGATTCGGGATGTTGCCTTCGATTCGGTGTTCCGACAATTGATTGTTGTTCTGATCCTTTGTTCCAATCCGTTGTTCTGATCCGTAGTACCTATGAAAATAACAAGGAAAACAGAAGTGAAGAATACATCATCAGCAATGTACGATTTAGGCATCATTTTCCATCTAGTATCTCACATTGTTCTTTTTCCTGCCGGCTTGCGTCTCCCTTGTTGTCCCTTCACGTCGATCCGTTGCTCCAATCCGTTGTTCCGATCTGTCGTTCCGATGATCGTTGTTCTGATCCGTACCTATGAAACAAATAAGAAGGAAAAAATAAGTGAGGAATACATCATCAGCAATTTAGGATGTAGGCATCATTGTTGCTATATCTATCTCACATTGTTCTTTTTGCTGCCAGTTTGCGGCACATGTTGGATGCTGCTGCCGCTGTTGATGTGTCGAATCGCTCCACAGTTGCCGACCTTTCGATTCCTTCCGCCGTTGCCGTTAATTTGAAGAATTCTTACTCCTCTGTCATGAAAAACAGTACCTCGTGCCTGTTGATATAGAAGTAAGGGATGCAGATTTATTGCTTTCAAGATGTATCTGTTTGCGGGCCCTCAAACAACAATATCTATCCAGCAAACCACCACCTCTCGTCCAATGCGAGCTAATTCTTTTTTAGTACAAGGCTGCTATTTCAGACTTAAATATTCAAGCACGAATTACCTGCCTAATGCTGATCAACGATCAAGGGATCATTGGATTAAGTGGAATCCCACGTTCACAGATGGAGTGCCTATTAGCAACTCTACTCAGAATAAGTCAGGTAAGATTATAAATGGAAAGAGTATTTTTTGGGGGTCGCGACAAAAAAAAATCTCTCACACACAAACACACAGCAAAAAGTAATTTTATAATGTTTGCAATGTGATTTTTACTTTATGCGGTGTGTTTGTCGTGAGGTATACTTTTAGCTGTGTGTGTTTGAACAAAAAAATCGATACTTAACCTATGAGATCTAATTCACTGAATATAGAATAATAAAGAATGATTTTATTTTCTTCACTAAATTGAGATCGTTAAGTAGATTATATCGCATATTGCGTGCCTTTTGAATACAGAATAACAAAGAATAATAGTGCGCGAGGCGCGCGATATAGCCCTTATTTTTTTATTTAACATTCTCAACTTGTGTTACATTCCAAAAGAAAACATAGAGTTGGCAACTCTAGGTTTTTTTTTGAAATGTTGCATATTTATCGTTTTTCCATTTCCTTCAAGGACTTTGCAGGAACTGCCCTTTTTGTGTTTTTTTTGTGTTTGTCCATTTTCTGTATCGGCGTTGTAGGAAATGGCCTTTTCGTATTTTTGGGGATTCAGTCACCCAATTTAGGGTATTTTTGGAAATGGTGGAATTGTGATTCGAAAACCCCCTCATTCCAACAGCATGTCTTGTTGTTCTTTGAGCATTTTTTGTGTACTAATCAGAACTTCATTAATTGTTTGAAATGGTCCAATTGGATTGCAGGAATCCCCCTAATTCCAGTGTGCGTGTCTTCATTGTCCATCCATTTGCGTTGTTGTTTTTTCCAATTTCTGTACAGCGTTGCATTGGCATTGTTTTTGTGGTACTTTAAACCCCTTAAGGAATTTTCGAAACGGTTCAATTGGATTGAATCAACCTCCCTAATTGCAGAGCCATGTTCTGACATTCATCGATTCCTATGTTTTTCATTTTTCCAGTAGGAAAACTACAGAAGGGAGTGTATTGCCGCACTTTAAAATGTTGTTTAATATTGTTATAGAGGAGTAGTCCGCTTGTTGCCATCGGGTCGTTGTTGCCAATAATTCTGTCCGCTTGTTGCTGTCCCGTCGCTGTTGCCATCCGGTTGGTATTGCCATCCAGTTGGTGTTGCCGTCCAGTTGGTGTTGCTCTCGGTGTTGCTCTCGCTGCTGTTGCTCTTACTGCTATTGCTCTTGCTGCTGTTGCTCTTGCTGCTGTTGCTCTCAATGCTGTTCTTTGCTCTTGGTGCTGTTGCCCTCGCTGTTGCTGTTGCTTCTGTAACAATTTGGTGGTGCCGGCAATTCATTGCCGTGCTGGCGGTCAATTTGTTCTTGCTCTCGCTGTTGCTTTGGCAGCTGGATCACTGTTGCTGTTGTTGCCGTTGCCTTTGCTGTCGTTTGCTGGCTCTTGCTGTTGCTTTTGCAGCTGGATCGCTGTTGCAGTTTGATTGCTGTTACGGCGCGATCGCTCTTGCGGCTTGATCGTTCTTGCTCTCGCTGCTGTTGCTCTTGCTGTTGTTGCTCTCGCTGCTGTTGCTCTTGCTTCTGTTGCTGTTGCTGCTGTTGCTCTTGCTATCGTCACACAAACGAGATTCAGGGTTATTTCGGAATCACGCGCATATTTGGGTCGAACTCCACTGGTCCCCCTTTGTAATTTCACCCTATTCATTGAAATTAATGTCGAACTCATATTATTTTGATGCACATTTCATTTTCTTACCCCACTGGCATCTGTTTCCGAAGTAGTGGCATGTTACTGAATTTTATGCCTGAAACAAACAGTGCATGGTCGCAATTTTTCAATCTCAATCGTTTCCCCATTTTTATTTTTTATTACTGGCTATCGTACGACTTCAGTAGTAACAATGGTCCGCACTCCCAAATATCAGGTATATTGTGTACGTTGCTACCGGGACTCTCCTTTGATCACTATAGGTAGGGGAAAGAAGAAGGTTATCAAGAAGAAGAGGCCCCCCTTGTTTACAGCACGACTAAGAAAGAAAACGGGAGTAATTGTTTCTCCCGGTCTTCTGGACCATATTGCACATAATCCGGGTACATGTTATTCTTATTACAACCGGTGTTTGGGGGTAGATGATTTTGCATCTTCGTTATTTATTAGAAAATCGAACAAGAAGCTTGAGGATGTTAGTCAACATTTAGGTCTAACGAACACCTGTAACGGTCCACAGAGTAGTGATGTCGCATTACCAGAGGTGCTCGACAATCAAGTTATGTATGACCCTTCTGTCGAACCGATTGGGCGTGCCTTGATCGGTCAGGAATTAACAAACATAGAGGATGACAATGATTCTGTATCCGATGACAATTTTTCTTTCCTAACGATGACAATGAGGAAGAAGGAAGTGAGAGCATAGAGGCCCCCCACTCTTTGATTATCAATGATAAAGAAGGCATCAACATTGATGTTGACAATTCCCATCATGATTCAAACACGCTAGTAATTACGACACCCAATGTAGGAAGGAACATATCTGACGAATTGAAGGTCAAGATCAAGTTAATGAAAATCATGCGGAATCATAGCATACCATTAGTTGCAGAGAAGGAATTGTATGAATGGGCTATTGAATCGGAGCGGCTTAATTTATTTTCATGGACTAAAGGCAATCTTATAAAGACCAGGGCAAGTGTCATGAAGGAGATTTCCGCAACTGTGCCTGAAATAAAAGGCAATGGGTTTGAACCTCATCTTATTGACTGGTGTTCTAAGAAATCACAGAATGCTGATGTTTCCAGTCGCAAACAAATCTACGTCCGCTCGTTCCAAAAAGCACTTCATTCCCTATTAACAAATGTGACTTTGGTGAAGGAAGACAATCTGTCATTCCCCCATGCTGAAGACCCCACCTTACCAGTCCGTTATCCAGAACTTCAAGGGAATATTGATATTGACGAACTCCATCACGGTGAATGGTGGATCAACACTTGGGAGAAGAGATGCAAATCTGGATCAAATGAAATTCTGGTTCCTATTATTCTCTACATGGATGGAATTACAATTGACAATAGTGGTCAAACCACTCTTACCCCACTGAACATGACTCTTGGCATATTCAACACCCTAACTCGAAACTCCCGGCCTGATGCGTGGGAGGCTATATATTATCACCCAACATGTCCAGGTGATAAAGGGGCCAAATCAATTGACAATGTGAACAATCTTCACTCTGGCCTTCATTTGGCTCTTTCATCTTTGAAAGATGCCTGCAACCAAACGGATGGTATTGAATGGTCTAATTTGCCGTGGAACAAGAAGAAATGGTCGGTTGGAATGAAATTTGCGGTGGCTTATTTCATAGGTGATACTCCCCAGCACGACCAACTTTGTGGACATTATCAAACGTCGAATTCAAAGATGATCTGTAGGCATTGCAATTGTCCCAGAGCACTTGGTATTAATGCTCGTGTGAATGTTTTGCAGGTTCCTGTTTCAGTTAAAACTGGTAACATGCAAGTGTCTAAGCACCAAAATGGGGAAGAGTACTAATCCATTCGTCTCTGGAATATATCTGATTTTACTGCTCCAACGGTTGACAAAGGAGTGAATGTTGAACAGTATTTCAAAAACATTTCTCACCATTGCGTACATAACGGCAACGTTTTTTATGATCTTGATTTTGGAGAAAACCCACATAATATTCATCTAGCGTCGCCCGGAGAGACACTCCATATGCACCAACTTGGTTGCGCAAAGCGTGCAGCGGAAACGTTCTGCAAGGACTTTTTAGGCAATAACCAGCGGCTTCTTGGTGAGATGGAAAGGTTAGCCAGTTACTACGGTGGTGCTGTTCAGAGGCAATCCCATCGTGACTTCCCACGAACCAATTTTTCAGAATCAATACATACAGCGAAGAAGGAGGGTAACCAGTACATTGGAATGCTTTATATTCAGATGCTGTCACTTCTGTCTGCTGGAGGCCGTCAATTGTTGTTGTCTCGAAAGACTCCTTCCAATCTTGAGAACAAGAGCAGAAAGTGTGAAAACAAAATTGACCGACGTATTTACGCCATTGAGTTGTTGTTGGGTATGAAAGAGTTCCTAAAGTACGCTGGAACGTTTGACGAGGTTTTCAAACAAGACAAGAAAGGTGTTTTGAATCTTGACAAAATGGTTGTTCTTTTCATCAACTGTATAAATAACGATCTTCAACAAAGTAAGGGAGAGGGTAACAATCTGGTGAAGAATCACATGTATTTTCATTTATCACAGTACATGAGATTATTTGGTCCTCCAACTGGGTGGGACTCTGCCGCGAGTGAGAGCAATCATAAAACTGAAGTGAAGGCTCCTGCTAAGAGAACTCAACGAAACAAGTCCACACTTATCAAGCAAACTTGCAACCGAGTGATGGAGTATCAAACTATTGATCGACTTGACCGTGAATTTGATTTGTTCGAACATAGACCCGTAACCGGACCAAATCATCCTAAGGATGGTGGTTGGTCAGCTGGGTCTTCGTTTTGGATTGGTGTGATGAATGGTCTCCCTTACATGAAGTGGGATGAAAGAAAAAACTCAAGTTTATATTATTTTCCTTCTGAATCCGATTCGTTGGGAGTCTGATTCAAGGACTTTTAATGAACATCAACGCTGTGTTAGTGTGTTAGTAGACGAACGATTGTACTCTACGCGTGACAATTGTGTTTGGATACTTTCGGCAACGGATAATCGGACTACAGGCGAGACTAGGGAAACGCCAGATCTCCTCTTGCTGTGACTTATTCAGATTGCAGCGAGACAGACCTTAGTATGTAGATTACAAGTAGTTGGTAGCAACTAGTGTGAATTTTGGGATATAAATCAGTTGAATGTTAAAAGTATGAGATAAAGTGAAATCTTGCCGAAATGCAAGATATCTCTTTTATTGAGATGAATACGTTGCAACTGCTGTTGCGTAGTGCTGAGATTACTCGCTGATTATTTCCGTACATGTATTAGTCGTTGACCATATATATTTGTATGCATGTATATGTATTGTGTGAGAATCACATGCCAACGGTTTTCTTCTCTTGTTCCGTTAGGAAGACTCCATGAAATGTTTATCATTAAGGTCAGGAATTGCTCCTGTAGCTCGTGTGATATTTTATGGAATCAGAGTTTGCTCACCGAAGAACAATGGCAATATCGTAAGACAGGGATTGCTCACCGTTTATGCGCGATGGGAATCAGTGCGCCGTGGGAATCGATATCCCGTGGGAATCGATTACTTAGATGGATACGGGACTCATTGATTCATGCGTATAGGAAATCTACCCTTTGGTAGCTTTGGTATTTCTGGTCACGAAAGGAATTTAATACTCCCCATGTCTCCTTGTGAAGGGTCATCACGCTCTACATGATGCTTCCATCATCCTGGAGAAGGTCGCCAGTATTACCACAGAAGTGGAAGATGGGCCTGAGCAGTGGATACACAACTGAGTGACTCCAATGCTTGGTGAGAATGTCTGCACAGTTATCCTTACCCGGGATGTGCATCATTAAGATGAAACCTCTCGCTATCATGCTCCGTACGTAGTGAAACGATAGGATGTTATGACGCTTATGCAACCTTGCATAAGGAAAGGTCGCCGTCTGGATCATCTTTTCGTTGTCACCCCAAGAGTATGAGATATCATGGACTCGTGTTCCGAGGTATCGGAATGAGTGGCGTAGATCGACAATCTGTTCGATGCAAGTTCTTCCTGCAACAAATTCAGCTCCAAAGGTGGCTGTTTCTGTAGTGGACTGCTTCTTCGAGAACCACATCATGGGAGTCTTGTTCGCGAAATGAAGTATGCCGGTAACTGCCTTGCCACTGAGAATATCATGCATGAGGTTGGCATCATAGAAGTGTGATAACACTACTGTCTTTCCAAGCGGTGCAGGAGCGTCGTCGGGTAGCTCCTCAGAATGCTCCCCATAGACGGTGTTGGACCAGTCGATGGTGTCGGGTTTAGTCAATATAAAATCGGGCGGTTCCACACGGAATCTGATTTTAAAATGTCTAAACTTGGAGATATATCCATAGATACGTTTAGCGCGTTCGAGATGCCCATCTCGTGGCTGAGCTCTGAAACTTGAGAGCGTCATCACGGCTGTTTGTACATCGAAACGCCCAATAGCGATTATCCATTGCAGTGAACCGATCATACTTTGGTACTTCTGTATACCAGTTTCTTCAAGGAAGGCTGAGGAGTCCAATTCAGGATGATCGTTCTCCGCGATGGGCGATTGGAACCTAGTGCTAGGTTTGCATCCGAACATTTGTTCGTAAGATGCTTCCATCTTTTCGATGAACTTTATGGGATTCATGCACAAAACACCATGTTCGTCGCGCTCAAATCCACATCCTAAATGAAAGTTCATAGGTCCGGATCCCTTCAATTTGAAGTTATATGGTGACGATTGCAATATCTTCAAAAAGGAATTGGGATCTGCCATGCAGAGACATAGGTCATCGACATATGTGCATATGAGCTCATATACACGTTCACCATGCTTGTTTGTTCCGGGTTTGAGGAATATTTCCGGTTCTGCGCGGGATCTTTCGAAGCCGAGTTCGATGAGGCAAGCCGCGAGTAAGTCTCCAAAACACTTGCCTGAAGACCTGAGACCATATAGGGCTTTGTAAATGACCAACAGGTGACCCTCCAACGATCCGAATTCGGGACCTGCCTTGATGCATACTTTCTCGCAGGTGACTGCTTCTAAGTAGGCGTTACCTATGTCGGTACCCCATGCTTCTAGATCGTTGAGTTCAGCTAGGAATAGGCACATACGTAGACCGCGAAGGGATACGACGCCTGCGTAAACACTGTGGATAGGGGCCTCAGTGAGATTACCGTTAGCAACGAGGCGAGCCTTGTGTCTTCCGTCGTGTTTGACAGCGTATATCATGTGTACCTTGATCTGTTGGAATCCCGTGGGAATGGAGCTTGTCTTGTATACGCCTTTATCAATGAATGTATTGTATTCATTGAGTTGTGCCATTTCCAGAGTGGTGGCATCTTCCCATTTGGTGTTTCCGTTGGCTTGATCAAATCGGAGGGCTTCTTCGTGGTTACGAGGCACTTTGAATCCATATTGATACTGCGGAGTGGTACGGAAAGAACGTAGTTTGGCTTGATGCACGAGTCGATCAAGTTTCTTGGTTCGTCGGGCTAGGTTGGTGATTCTCCTGAGGCGTTTCCAACCTGGGAGGTCAAGCAAGTTGTTGTCTTTCCCATATTTTGCAACGGTGACTGGGTCATCAGCCGCAATATTGGCCAGAGGTTCATATGTACGTTCCATATTCTCCCATTCAATCCAAAGGTTATACTTGGAACCTTTGTATTGAGGGTGCTTGTTATCCAGTGGACCTTGGTGTCCTAGGATGCGGCGAAACGACCAGAGTTTGCCGTCTTCTTGTGTTGAATCACGATGGATGTAATTCATGACGTCATTGTATGCAATGATATCATCGAGCTCGTCATCGGAGTGTTTGCACTTGAACTTGATGAAGTCTTTATTGCGTTCAAGACTGTCTTCAACATCGACAATGGTGAGACGTTTCCGGGTGCCATCAAGATTGGTTACAAGGAAGGAACGTCCTTGTAGGTCGGCAATCGGGATCGTAGGAATGGTAATAGGTTTACCATCATCGTCAAATTGTGCGTTGCCTTCTTCGTCGGTAACAACTACCTGTGATGGGTCTACTGAAGGAGTAGCGGGGTTGGTGTGTGGAGTTGTGACTTCACTAACATCAAAGTATGCTAATTCCGGTGGATCAAAATCATCTTCAGTAAGGAGAACGCCATCGGGTGTTTTGCTGAAGATGTGTGTCGTAGGAGGACCATCAAGACTCTCCCCATAGTTGTTAGGGAGTGGAGAAGGGGACCAGCTTGGGCTGTCATCGACCTTCTTATAAAGAAAGCTCGGTAACGAGGGGTGGGTGGGTGGTTGAATAATTGGTTGAGTGCCATGTGTGTGTGGCGTGATATCTGTTGGTGCAGATGGAACGGTGTTATCGGCGGTGTCAGAATCAGCAGGTGAACCGTTAGGGGAAACTGAGCTGTTTGGTTTAGTAGACTCGTCAATGAGTTTATTCTGATTGGTGTGCTCCCCATGTTTGAAAGCTGGAGCTTCTCCAGTGGCGTATAGACGGGGTAAGGAATCCTTTGCATTACGCCATTTGATGAAACCATCATCAGTAAATAAGCCCGCGCGCTTGTTACGTGACTCAGGTGTAAGAGCAGATCGAACACCGGACCGGTCTAGTAACTTGTTGGTAACTGGATCCCAGATTCGAAAGCAGAGTCCATTGCCAACATGTTCGGCGATGCCGACGAAATGACCTAGGCGTTCGGTAGATTTGGTACCGAAAGGAGAGTCATTGGTCTTGAAATAAACAGGTTCAAACCAGAAGAAACTGGTGTATGCGCTGATGTCGCCAATTGTACCCGTGGCAATGAAGATCGGTTGTTTATCGGACAGCGTAGGGTCAGAGACAACATTAAGGAGACCCGCGACGTATGTCATGCACAGTAACCACATGTGTGGTGGTGTGCCGGTACGATCCATGACGCGATTGACAATGCGTTTGAACGTTTGGTATCGTCGTTCGAATTGATTCTGATGTTGATGGTACGGTTCACTTTGCCAGAGTCCAATCCATAACATCTTGAGGTAATCCATGACTTTCTTGCTTGATTGATAGTTACCGTGGTCGCAAAGGAGGCGGATGGGTCTGCCCCATTTTCGAACAAAGTTCTGAAAGCAGGATAGAAAATCGCCGGTGGTACGCATTTCTTCAACGTGAATAATATGCGATTTTCGGCCAAAGAAGATCTGAGCAATCTTGGATCCACCATCAATTGCTGGGACATCTGAATAGACTGCATCGGACATAACATCGTCATTGAAGGGGCGAACGTTCATGGCCGGTTGAGGTGAATGAAACCGTTTGAAAATGTTACCATCAGGGCTAACCGCTAACGAACCGTATTGGGTCGAGTTTTCAAAAGTAGCTTTGATGCGATCGGTGGAAACCCAACAAAAGAAAGGTTTCAGGGATAAGTAGTCATGTTCATTTGGGTATCTTTCACGGGGCGTAGCTGCAATGCGTGTAGTGTCACTTTCTGTACAATCTGTCGGAAACGCAGTGACTGTTCCAGAGACTGCGTTTGGTGCGCAGCATGCGAGACGTTCGTGATGGGCGTAGTCAGTGGAAGTAAGCCAAAAAGAGCGATCGTTGTTCTTATGATCATCAATTGGAAGAAAGGGAGATCGGGTAGAATGGCTGGAATACGAGCTGAGGGATGTGACCGTGGAGGACCCGGGAGAAACAGATATATCGAATCCTTCAAGGCAGCGTGGGTTCCCATATTCGTCGTAATCGGCATAAGGGAGTTGCTGTGGCTGGGGAGGATATTTCTGGAGAAATTGTTCATCCTTTGCACTGATTGTGGTATCGAGAACAGATGGGTCCCAATGTTTATCGGACGTCATGATAACATGTGGTAACGTGTCAAATTCGACAGTTGTATACTTCCGCATCGCAAGGTATGGTAAGCCGTGTCGTATGCTAAGAGGCAGTGCATAGCCATCGGAGGTGGTGATGACCTGTCCTCCGCCTGCTTTGATGGACGTGTCGTCTACAGTGGAAAAATATGCTTCCATCTGGCCGGATGACAATATAGAAGGATGTCGTCCTGTATAGGCACATTCATTGAAAATAAGAATGACGGGGCCTCTGTTCGACATGGAATATGCTCCGCATGTAGCAATGGGAATGTTTTGTACCTGATGATTGTTAATGCCGGTGACGTTAACATATCGTGGTGGAATATCCTTGGAGATGAGACATGCATCATTACCGATGATGCAGCCGTTTGCGCCGCGATCGACCATGGCAAAACCAGGGCTAGTAACCGTAGTTTTGTGTATGCGGTATGTGTATGACGTTACGGGTCCATCATTGGGAAAGGTGAGATCATCCTCGGGAGTATACCACTGGTGAAAGTTGGCGGAATACGATGGTGTTCCGACAGGTATTTGAGTGTCACCGTCCTTTTTGTACTGAATGTCAGGGTTGTTTGAAAGGAATCGAGCTGGATGCGCGGGTGACACGGAAGACTTGAGAGGTCGTTGGTCCTTAGACGAGGAGGTCGTAGATTTGTATACACCTAAAGATGCATGGAAAACGCCTCTACGATCATTCTCTACAGCAGGATGTAGGTCTGCTGTGGAATTGGCATGCTCATCCTTGGTCGAAGTATCGTCTTCTTGAAAAGAGACCGAGTGTTCATGTTGGTATGCCTTTCGGGTAATGGGTTTGACACTATTGGGGTCAGGTTGGTTAGTGTTAAGTAAGTCGTGTCGCAATGAGGCAACCACGATTTTCTTGCCTTCCGGAGAAAAGCTGAGCCAACTCTTCATGTCCTGACGTGACAAGGCCTTCCATATGTTTGTAGGCAACCTTGTGGTAGGGTCAGGGGTACGTCCAGCCTTAAACACAGCATAATCTTGATAGTCTCCTTCAAATTCGATGGGAAGAGCATAGTTATCATGGTGTTGGATCGAGTCAGAAGAGAAATCATGAACGTGTGCACGTACGGTCGACCGAGGAGCAGACATCGCAGACTGAGAATCAAGTCGAGTTGCTTCGAGTAAAAGCGTGATTTTAAGATCGTGGATAGCAGCGGCTTCGGCAACTGCATCCGTTACGGTGCTATTCGTCCCACCTGGATCCTTGACCTTGGCAAACTGTTCACTTAGCTGGAAGCTGGAATAACATGCCTGACACAATGCTGATTTTACAGTGTGATACTCGAGGGGCTTGTTGGGAGGACGGAGCTTGTTGAGGTGATTCAATTCGTCAAACCAATGTGTGATGAATTTCACTTTGGATTCTTTCCAATTGTTGAGGTTCAACTTGAGCAACGCTTGTAGCTGGATCGAGTTATCGTATACCTTTGCTTTTGATTGGCCATGAAGGTTTACGAAGTCGAAGTAGGCCTGGCGTCCATCACGAGTGGCAGAATGACCGTGTACACATGATGCAGAAAGGTCACTCTTGAAGACTTCCAACATTAGTACCCAGAAGAAGGCACATTGTTTGATGTAGAGATCACGGGTGTAACCCACAAGCGTGGCTGGAGGCCAAGTTTCATCGAGGAATGTCTCTGTATCGATGTCGTATGCTTCGAGTTTAGCTTTGAAACCCACGAGCCAGTGTTCGAATCTCGAGTCATTCGTGAGGGGTGTAAAGGACTTTTCATCTCGTGCTTTTCGGCACCATGATTCGTACTTTACCTGCTGAGGGGACTTTTTGTTGCTTCCCGCCGGAGGAGGTGGTGGATTCAGAACAGATTCGTTACGTAAGCGTTGGGCACGCTCTCCGCGGAATGTCTGGAATTCCATGTATGTATATGACTTTACATCTTTCCAGTCCTTCTCGTCTTCTCCTAGGTCGACACCTTCTTCTTGTAGGTCGATAGCGAAGTCTGCAAGCGCTTCTAAGCTCCTTTGGATGGATCGAGGGATATTCGTTGCCAATCCTCGCTCCATATAGGTAAGTTCGCGTGCAAAATCCGGTTCGATAAGTGCGTCGAGGAAAGACTTCCACTCGCATAATCCGCCTTCTTTGAGAGCTAGGCACAACTTGCTAGTAATCTCACTTGTTACGTTGAGTAATGATACGAGTATCTTTCTCATATCAGCATCGAAGCTGGGAAAGCGTCCGATAGTGGTGACTTCGGCGTCATTCTTCTCTTCGCCTCCGAGTGCATCGCCGGGCATTAATGGTATGTTCGGCATCTGTGGTGGTTCGGAGCCTTGGAAAGAATTGCGTGGTAACTGAGAATGGGAACTGCTTCTTGTGCGATGTGCGACGTGCATATGCCAGCGTAGGGATTATGTTCAATTCCGTTCCTGTTCCTTCTTGTGTGCAAGCCTTCTTAGAGCTTGCGACTGTTAATCTATTATTTTCCTTCTGAATCCGATTCGTTGGGAGTCTGATTCAAGGACTTTTAATGAACATCAACGCTGTGTTAGTGTGTTAGTAGACGAACGATTGTACTCTACGCGTGACAATTGTGTTTGGATACTTTCGGCAACGGATAATCGGACTACAGGCGAGACTAGGGAAACGCCAGATCTCCTCTTGCTGTGACTTATTCAGATTGCAGCGAGACAGACCTTAGTATGTAGATTACAAGTAGTTGGTAGCAACTAGTGTGAATTTTGGGATATAAATCAGTTGAATGTTAAAAGTATGAGATAAAGTGAAATCTTGCCGAAATGCAAGATATCTCTTTTATTGAGATGAATACGTTGCAACTGCTGTTGCGTAGTGCTGAGATTACTCGCTGATTATTTCCGTACATGTATTAGTCGTTGACCATATATATTTGTATGCATGTATATGTATTGTGTGAGAATCACATGCCAACGGTTTTCTTCTCTTGTTCCGTTAGGAAGACTCCATGAAATGTTTATCATTAAGGTCAGGAATTGCTCCTGTAGCTCGTGTGATATTTTATGGAATCAGAGTTTGCTCACCGAAGAACAATGGCAATATCGTAAGACAGGGATTGCTCACCGTTTATGCGCGATGGGAATCAGTGCGCCGTGGGAATCGATATCCCGTGGGAATCGATTACTTAGATGGATACGGGACTCATTGATTCATGCGTATAGGAAATCTACCCTTTGGTAGCTTTGGTATTTCTGGTCACGAAAGGAATTTAATAGTTTACCCTGGTTTCCATCTGATGTTCTCAAATTTTGTTGCGACGTGGTCCTACTGGCTGTGGGCAGCAGCAAGGTTTTTGGAACCACGGAGCACAAGAGGTATGACAAATCTCGCGAGATGAAATTATTGTTTCGTGCCCACCCATTGTTTAAGTCTGATTCTGGACAATTGTCCAATGTATGGTACGACTGGGCTAATTTTCAACTCGACCTCCTTGATGGACGTGGACTGAAAGTTTATCCATGTCAGATTCTGTGCCTGCTTTACCTCGAAGGTCCTTTCCCCGGTGGTAGCTCCGTTAGTGGTTTCAAATTAGTGCACGATGGTTATTATGCCGTTGCTCGTTGCTTTGTTTCTGCAGACCCCATACCAAGCAAGAGGGATAAAGGAAAAAAACACCATCATGCGTTGGTAAAGCAAGGTGCGCTGCGGAACAAATTGTATTTGTTTGACTGCAACACCATTGAGTCCGAAGCTGCCGTTGTTAGAAACCATGGTAGTCCTGACCAATATTTTGTGCTGGGAAATCGTGAACAATGGTTGTTTAATTTCCGTGAGACAATGGCTTCACTGGAAAAGAAGGATTTACAATCAATAGTACGAGATGGTGAAAACAGCACATGACTTGAATGAACAAGTTTATTATCAGATATTTGTACATAAATGGATTTTCCGTATTTTTCATTTTTCCAGTATACCGCAACGCCGTTGCAGAAAATTGTTCATATTTAACAACGTTGTTTCAGGAAATCCCTTTTTTCGTATGTTCGATGGTATACTACCACTGTACAATCCTACCCACCTTTTGATGTGTATTTTTTGTTTTTCTATTTTCTGCAACGGCGTTGCACCAAATGCCCTTTTCCCGTATTTTCGATGGTATACTAGTACGGTACAGTCATACCCCCCTTTTCATGTGTATTTTGCGTTTTTCTATTTTCTGCAACGGCGTTGCACCAAATGCCCTTTTACCGTATTTTGGATGGTATACTAGTATGGTACAATCATACCCCCCTTCTCATGTGTATTTTGCGTTTTTCTATTTTCTGCAACGGCGTTGCACCAAATGCCCTTTTCCCAAATTTTGGACGGTATACTAGTACGGTACAGTCATACATTCTTTGTCATGAGTATCAAGTTATTATTATTCTGGATTACTTCTTAGTATAGCTTTGCGCGATACATAGGCGCTCATAATATAACACCCTTCGTATTTGGGATTCGAACAGCTATGAAACACTAACGGATTAAAGAGCAGAGTATCCCCAGAACGCAACGGCACTTTGATATGGTATGTTGGGAAGACAAAATAATAAATCACTTCGTCAGCATGCACTCCCGACGGAGCTATGACTGTTAAATGAGTATAATACATATCATCATCAACATGGCATCGAGAATGGTAATTTTAACCAATCGAAAAAGCTAACGCCTGCTTCCCAGTGGCATTGAGCTGCGTACGAGTCAGAATCTGAGACAACACATCCATTTCATCCTCAACAAATGGTTCGATGTCTGTTAAACTATGATGCATATGCTTCACAATTCCCACTGTCGTCTGTTCGAGCTCCAGTTTCATGTTTGGTTTCACATGACTTTTGAATACGTACACACCATTGTTGGAAGACAATCTTTCTGGTCTAACTCCAATGATAGCATAATCATCGTTGATACTGCCGCGCTTCTGACCTCTGGCAACTGCCGGTTTGGATCCAACAATTTCTGGAGCAAAAGTTCTTAACAGTTTGATATTATTCTTTGTAGCAAGGTGTCGCTTGGCAAATTTTCTGGAAACTTTGGCAAAAATGCGCAACGACGGATTATTATCGTCAAACGCAACAATATGCTCATCGTTTGTACTATCCAATGTATCAAATTTATCGATCAACAAAGCCTGTTCCGGTTCATACTTTTTCTTTCCTCCTATCTTGCCACCCCAATTTGTCTCCATGTATTTACCTTTGACCACAGTTGTTCTGTATTTGTTTTTCAACGCTATTGTACTGACACCATCTTTGCAAGTACTACGCCTATTCCTTTCCTTCTTAATTGGTTTTATGTCGGACAACTTTGTATAAGTTTCATGGCTCATTGACACCGGTGCTGCAATCCTAAGAAAGTTCGATGACATTCTCTGCTTTCTTCTTTTCTCATGTTTCCTATCTCTTTTTTGCTTCATAGCTCTGTCTGAGAACTGATTTCTTGTCATGGTTGGAGTAGGTGGAGCAATTCGAAGCCAATGATTTGTTGCCGTTAGTGGTTTCGCCCGTGGAGGAGGACTCGCTGCCGCTTGCCGCTTGCCGCTTGCCGCTTGCCGCTTTCCGCTTGACACTTTTCGCTTGACACTTTTTGCTTGCCGCTGTTGCTCTCGCTGCCTTTTTGCCGATGTTGCTCTCGCTCTCGCTGCCGCTTGCCGCTGTTGCTCTCGCTGCCGCTTGCCGCTGCCGCTGCCGCTGTGGCTGTCGCTGCTTGCCGCTTTCCACTTGCCGCTTTCCGCTTGCCGCTTTTCGCTTGACACTTTTCGCTTGCCACTGTTGCTGTCGCTGCTGCTTGTCGATTGCCGCTGTGGCTGTCGCTGCCTCTGTGGCTGCCGCTGCCAATTGCCGCTGTTGCTCTCGCTGCTGCCAATTGCCGCTGTTGCTATCTGCGTCGCTTCCTCTTGCCGCTGCCGCTGTGGCTGCCGATTGCCGCTGTTGCTCTCGCTGCCGATTGCCGCTGTTGCTATCTGCGGTTCAACGAGTTGTTGACGTTGTCAACGATTTTATTCGAATATTTGGTATGATAATTGAACAAAATGGGTGAGTATCTATTGATGTAGTACAGTAAATAATAACAACAGAATAATATAATCTACATGCTACCAACGTACACCGTTTGCTTCCTTTTGTTGTTGTTGTTGATTGGTGCTGGTGTTGCTGTTTTGTTGCCGTTGTTGTTGCCTTTGGTTCGGTGTTGACTTTGATACTGTGTCGTGTTTGATTTGGTGTATCCTTTGATTTGGTGTTGCCAAAGATTTGCGTTGCTGTCCATTCCTTTTGCCAATATAGAGAAGAAATGGGAAAACATAAGTGAGCAAATACAACATCATGAATGCAATAGGTGGGCATCATTGTATATGTATCTCACACTTTTGCCGCAGATCGATTTGTGTTGTCCATTGATTTGTGTTGCCATTGATTCGTGCTGGTGTTGTTGCTCCTGTCCTTGTTCTTCCGACAATTCTTATTTATTACCTATGTAAATAAGAAGAAGATGACAAGTGAGCAAATGCAGGGGCCAGTCTTATCACGATTGTGTATCTCTCTCATTCGTACCGTTTGCCACAGTTTTGTTGTTTGTTTTCAATGAATATTCGTTGACAATCGTGCCGATGGAAAATATGCCGTACCTTCACGGAAGAAGACTCCAAATCTGCCGTTGATTTGCAGACTTGTAGTAATTCCTATGTCACGAAAAACAGGGACTTGTTCCTGTTGATATATAGGCAATTGATGCAGATTTTGTGCTTTCGAGACGTCTGTGTTTGGGTAGCTAATTCAAACACTACTATCTGTACGGCAACTAATCTCTAATCGAATGCTTTCTACTTCTTTTGCAGTACAAGGCTGTTATATCGGACTGAAATATCTGAGAATGGATCGTTGTGCTCGTGACATTGTCGCATGTGGCATGTGACGAAGAGGGTCGGATCCCACGTTCTTGGACGGAGTGTTGTTGGAAAGAAACAACACTCTACTCAGATAAGTTGGAAAATGATGTTTGTCGGAAAGTGAAAGAATACAAATTTTCAACAAGTAAAACTGACCCAAGTTTGTGAGCAACAAACTTTGAATGTAAGCTAAGTACAAAGTACTTATATCCAACTTCGAACGTAAGAATGACATCGGTTTGATAGATGTTATGCTAAGTATCCACCTTCAAACGTAAGAATGACACCAGTTCGATACATGTTCTGCTAAGTAACAAACTTCGAACATAAGAATGACATTGGTCCGTTAAGTATTATGTTCTTTTTTTTGGCAACGGCGTTGCAACAAATGGTCTTTTTGTATTTAGCGTGATATGGTTCATACGACAGTACAACAAACTTTGAACGTAAGAATGACATTGGTCCGTTCAGTTTTTTTTTTTTTTTTTGCAACGGCGTTGCAACAAATGGTCTTTTTGTATTTAGCGTGATATGGTTCATACGACAGTACAACAAACTTCTAACGTAAGAATGACATTGGTCCGTTAAGTATTATGTTTTTTTTTTGCAACGGCGTTGCAACAAATGGTCTTTTTGTATTTAGCGTGATATGGTTCATATGATAGTACAGTTCATACCAAAGTACCTTTCTACACCACAAAATGCACCAATTCATTGATCGGACCAATTTCCTTTTTTTGCAACGGCGTTGCAACAAAAGCCCTTTTCAGTATTTAGCGTGAGATGTTTCATACGACTGTACCTTTCTACATAAATTGCACCAATTCAGCGATCGGACCATTTGTTTTTTGGCAATGGAGTTACAACCAATGCCCTTTTTCCTATTTAGCGCGAGGTGTTTCATAGGACAGTACTTTTCTACAGAAAATGCAACAATTCAGCAATGGGGCCATTTTCCAAATTGGAAAATGTTCCTTTTTTTTTCCTTCTTCTCACCTTTCATCCCACCCGAAAAACCCTTTTTTCCGTTTTTCGGGAACGGCGTTTCCAATTACAAAAAATGGTTTTTTATCTTAAGGGGTTCACACCCAAAACCCCCTTGCGTTGGTCGTTGCAGGTTTTATTTGTCAAATTATTGTGGCGGTATTGTTTAACTCTTTCTCCGGTTAGTGGTACAACGTCTTTACGCGAACAAGGACACAGTTACAGGCACCTTACACCTTTTCAGTTTTTTGAGAAATGGTTTTTGAGAGATGATTACCACTCTCCCGTCGCTACGTAAGTGGTGATCTCTTGTGAAAGAAGTTTCAAGTTGTACTATCCTTCTTTCATTCAATGTTTGCTTGTAACTCGGGTAAGATAGATTCACACAACAGTGATTCTCATTGTTTTCAACCAATAAAAAGATTGTCTCAAATACTGATAACATTTTACATTGCCAATGACACCTACGACTAATAGTGCTCGCAAGCGTGGGGCCAATCCCAATTCAAATAAGAAAACGACAAGTTGTAAGAAGGGTAGATTGAAAGACCCACCACCCAATAGTCTTGACAAACATGATGCCGATCAAAGAGATCATCTATATGCGGTCATTAGGAACCTTAAAAAGGCTTTGAAGGATGAGTCATATGGAACAGAGGAGTTTGTAAGGAACCTCAGTGTGGAGGTTAAAACATGTTTCACTGCATTGATGACGAAGGTTTACCTTGTATCCAAAATTATTGAATCCGAACCTACACCAGGTTTCAGGAAGTCCATGTCTACTACTAAGTGTGCGGAAAAGAAGAAGGGGAAGGGAAAGAAGAAAAAATCCGATACCACCTTAAGTGACTTAGGCCCTATTCCCCATCAAATAGATGTCATGGTGGATTTATTTTTGTATGAACTTGACAACGGGGTGACTGGAGTGTTGGGATTTTTGAACAGGAAGCAATTAACTGAGCGATTCAATGACTACGACATGGCAAACAAGTGGAATAAGTTCAAGTCACTGTTGCGGAATGTTAACGACACATCAGGTGTGGATGCTATCTATGGGCGCAACGTCGTCAACTACGTTACAATGAAGAAGTACATGATAATGTACCGTGAGATCTTGGTTTGGTACATGAAGAATGTAAAGTATCCACCCGGGTCGGATACTTCGTCTGAGGCTTTGTGTTTCCATACCAAAGGCGACAATTGTTCTCCCAGTAAGTTGAAAACATACGTCAGAGGAATGAAGAGCTTCTTGGACTGCCTTATGGCAAAGACCTCTCTACGTGTTTCAATGACTCATAGCTGCAATCAGGTGGACTTAGACAAACATTTCAAGAAGCAGCGTATTGAATGCTTAAAATCCTTACCAACAGAACGGATCAGGTTTTTACCTCCAGAAGGTACGGATCATATTGTGTCCAACAAAAAGATGATGAATATAACGGAACAAAGAACTGCTTTTCATGAGGTCATTCGTGAATTTTGGTTACGCTTTCAAGGAAAGGCGAAACGCATTTTTACCACCATCAACCTGGGTAACCTCGACATCAAAGTTTTGACACACGAAGATTTTTATCATTATTTCTTACCCGAATTAATTGAGAATTCCTTCGTCTTGGGCACCACGATACTTTCGGGGGAGAAGTGGGTTCCAGTAGGATTTCATCGACAAGGGGACACAAACATTCCGGAAACAGGTAAAGTGTTATTACCACTCCATTCTCAATTGGTTTTCCACTACGTCATCCACTACAAGCACACGGTTTCCAACTATTACAACATACATTTCGATATCGATGATGACAGTGTCACCCTGTCACCATGCAAACATGGCACCGGAAAAATAGATCTGGCACATTTCAAGGTGACGAAAGGAATCCTATATTTGGTGCATCAATGGTTGATAACAAAATTTGTCGACCACGGGACCAAGCTGGGGGTGAACGTGGTCGTTTCTTTGGAAACAGCATGTAATTTGTTCATTTCTCAAGTACTATGTGCATCAATGATTCGAGTCGACGGCGTTGACTCGTCCTTTGATTGTTCGATTGACAATGTTTGTAAGAGAATTATACCAAAAGTCTTCAAAACCCATAACAAAGGATTTGTCAGTTACGATCATGTGATGGAAACCATTGAAGATTTGGTATTGACCAAGAGGAATTTTCTAAAAGGAGCTATGGTCCCCGAATTGACGGAGGAAAATTTTCCGTATTTTCAAAGGAATGATCGATTGTACCTTTTCCCGACGGCATGTGTTCTGAGTAAGACCAAATTTGCCCATGTCAATTTTGACGATAGACCAGAAGAACTTGTAACTGGTATTTTGGAACTGTCCGGATTGGAAGACCAACATAAGAATCAAACTTGTGTTACAAGATTCCTTCAATACGATGTTAACTCACAACAAGAGGTGCACCAACGAGTTTTTATGGAACACATTCCATACGTGTTCCGTGAGATATTCGTAATTGATCCGGAAGTTCTCCAATGTCATAATTGGGTGGAAGAATTCATTCAGTATAGCTACCTCCCAGAAATGGGTACCATATTTACCCCGTTGACAGAAAAACTAGCAATATATTTGTGGGAAAAGTCGGATGATCTATCCTCGGCAAACCTTGTAGTTCAATTTTTGGACGATAAGGTTGTCAACAATTATGGAAAGGGAACAGGAGAATTGAATCAGGCGTTCAAACACCTCCAGGGTCGTGACTTTGTTTTTTACAAACCATTGGACTTTCTAACTTGGGATTGCTTCAAAACATCAAAGGTTCAAATAAATGAGTTCAACAAATCAAATAACACCTACCGGGTAGGATGGGTTACATTCACTTTCAATACGACAAATGATTCCAAGCGTGGATTCATCCCACCCTGGGATGATGACGTTGACGGTGGCAATGTTGGCAAGACGAACAATCTCAACGAGGGGAGAAATAACATTAGTGGATCAACCGTTACCGGCAAGTGTTCGAAAAATAAGCCCAACCAATCTAAAGAATCAGGAATTGACACAAGTAAGGGTAATTCCAAGGATACTGGTTTGACCGACAAAACGACTAAAACATGTGAAAAAGAGGGTTCAAATGTAAGCGAAGAAATGATTATAGATGTTGCGAAAAGTCCTCTTAATGCCGTTGTAACCCTGCCAAATTTTCCTATCAAGATCAATGGAGATGAAACCACACATAGTTTCAAGTTATGTGTGCTGTTGAAAGATCAGGATCCAGAGATAATGTATCCTCTTTACGAAGTACACGAACAAGTTAGTTACACTGAATGAAGAAACGGAGCAGTTCTAATTGGAGAAGTTTTTAGGTACTGTTTCGGCCCCTACAAGCAATATGAACAAGTTCCGGGTTATTATCTTATTTTCAAAAAAGGTAAGGTGGGGGAGCAGAAAAAATGGTGCCCATACTTTAAGGTTTCCGGTCTGAAAGAAACCAATCCTCGACGCATTAAAAAAGTATCGGATTTAGTAAAATGCTACAGCAAGGATGTTGGGATTTGTGACCCGACGGATGGAAATGTGGAGGTATCCGAGTCATCTTCTGACACAACCAAAACAGGGTCAGAGTACACCAGTTCCACCAACTCCTCAAAGATTGGATGAGTGAGGCATACTATGCTCCACCCAATGCAAGCATCCGCTTGTAACTTATCCAGTATCATTCATAGTGTATTCCATCAATAGTATGAGAAATATTGATCCTGAAAGTGCAGCCTACTAGGCCACCCATTCGCACTATAAACATAACTAATATTACTAGGACTACTAAGTTTTACAAACTGACTCAAGTATAACTCATAGATTTCTGGTCCATTCTGTTTCATAATTAAGAACAAAACCATGGTATGCGTCTTGATGACCAATATTCATCCAGTAATTGTCTCTAATGACACACTTTTGCACAAACAAAATGACTAGCAGTCACTATTTTGGTACATGATGGATGGCCAGTAACATACATTTTTATTATAGAATACATCCTGACTAGTAAACTATCAACCTGAGATAATATGTCTATACTATTGTTTCATAGTACTATATCCACCAATCCAAAGTAGTAGCAATACTCATTCTTCGATTCTTGCATGAAATGACACACTTTACCAATAAAAAATGACTAGCAATCAATATTTTGGTACATGCATGACAAGGGACAAACATTATTATTAAATTCATAATTACTAAAGTATCAACCTGACAAATGTCAGCATTGTTGAACAGTCTACCCAAGACATATTATGAGCAAAATTTATCCTTCAATTGCCTCGAACGACACATTTCACCAATACAAAAGTGACTACCAATCACTATTTGGGTACATACATGCCAAGGGACAAACATTATTAATGACAAGGGACAACAAACATTATAAATTCATAATTACTAAAGTATCAACCTGAGAAATGTTAGCATTGTTTCATAGTCTACCCAATACATAGTAGGAGCAATATTCATCCTTAAATTCCCTTGAATGACCACACACTTGACCAATACAAAAGTGACTTGCAATCAATACTATTTGTGTACATGATGGATTTCCAGTGAGAAACATTATTATACAATACATACTAATAAGTAAACTATCAACCTGAGATATATCTATACCATTGTTGAATAGTATAACCACAGATCCAAAGTAGTATCAATACTCATCAATCAATTGCCTGTAATGACACAATTTTCCACTAAAAAATTACTAGCAATCAATAATTTGGTACATACATGGCAAGGGAAAATGTAAGCATTGTTGCATACTAGTAGTCTACCCAATAAATAGTATGAGCACTACTCATCCTTCAATTCCCTTGAATGACACACTTTACCAATCATACAAAAGTTAGTACCAATCACTATTTGGGTACATGATGGATGGCCAGTGAGAAACATTATTATACAATACATACTAACAAATAAACTATCAACCTGAGATATATCTATACTATTGTTTCATAGTATACCCACAGATCCAAAGTAGTACCAATAGTCATCAATCAATTGCCTGTAATGACACAATTTTCCACTAGAAAATTACTAGCAATCAATAATTTGGTACATGCATGGCAAGGGAAAAACATTAATATAAAGTTGATACTAATTACTCAAGTATCAGCCTGAGAAAGGTTAGCATTGTTGCATAGTCTACCCAACAATACATAGTATGAGCAATATTCATCCTTCAATTGCCTACAATGACACACTTCACCAATACAAAAGTGACTAGCAATCACTATTTTGGTATATCCAAGGCAAGGGAATAACATTATTATAAAATTCATAATTACTAAAGTATAAGCATGAGAAATGTCAGCATTGTTCCATAGTCGACCAAATACATACTGGTATGAGCAATATTTATCCTTCAATTGAATCGAATGACACACTCTTGGACTCAAAAAGTGACTAGGAATCACAATTTTGGGGCATGCATGACGAGGGACAACCATTATTATACAATTCATAATGACTAAAGTAATAGCTGGAGAATTGTCATCAATATTGTTTCATTGTCTCCCCAATCATTAGTATGAGCAATATTCATCCAAAAATTGCAGAAAAGAACACACTTTTGCACTCAAAAAAGAACTGAGAAACTCTATTTTGGTTACTTCTTCATAAGAAAATCAACAAAAAATTACAAAAAATTGCTGAAACTACTACCCTTGGTACAGGTCTCTACGGGGGAATCGAACCACTGGCCACATTCACCTCTATATCAATAACCAGTCATACATGATTGGGGAAAGTTACACTACATAAAGCTAGTCAGTTTTTGAATCATACAATTTGTGTGCACCGTCCCAATACAATAATAAAAAAATTATACAAAAATAAAACGTAGAACACACCTTGGACACATATCTACGGGGGAATCAATCCAAAGGACACGTTCACCTCTACCGGTATATCAAGAACCAATCATATCCAGACGGGGAAATTTACACTACTTAAAGCTAGTCTGTTTATGAATCAGACAATTTATGTGCATCGTACCAATACAATATTAAAAAAATAGTACCAAGGAAGTACGAAGAATACATCTTGTACACATCTCTATGGAGGTATCGATCCACCGGACACGTTCATCTCTACGGTATATCAAGAACCAATCGCATGCAGACGAGGAAAGTTACACTACTTAAAGCTTGTCTGTTTTTGAATCAGACTATTTCCGTGCACCGTTGTAGTGTTGGTGCTGGTACGTAACAATAGTAAGAATTATGCGTGTTCGGGAAAAAGCAGCCACAACCAAAAACTGAAGTTACTACGCCTGGAGAAAACAACAAATACCAACTTTATGATTAGGCGTTGGAGTACGAACGTTAGGTGTACTGTGGTATAACTAGGTGCATGACTGCGTTACAAATGGGAAATAACAGGAAAATGAAAAACAAAACACCTAAACCGACAAACAAAACAACAGTTGTGCCAACCCGGGGTACTGTCTTGTCCAAGGATTACAACAAACAGATGCATGAGCTAAACCACGATGACGTAAACAACGACGGAAACCTGTTTCTATATCATTTCAAAACAGGATTTGATGCCTTGTGTGCCAAAAACGGACACTTGGTTAACACAATCCTTAGTGGATGCCAGAAGATAGAAGAAGTGCGACAACGACTCAACAGCAAAAAAGGACATTTCGAGGAGGACGAAGCTTTGAACATTTGGGAACAATGCTTCAAGTACATAACCAAGGAAGTATTTCCCGACTACAAAGAAGGGAACACTGACTGGATGGACCATGTATGGGCAATGGGAGTCATTCTTGCATACATTACATGTGGTTATCCCGCATTGAAAACATCGGAAGACATTAAGTGCTACGACAATGTGGGTATTGGACCGGAAGTAAAATCAATAGAACGAGAGAGAATGATACAAGACGGTCGTACTTTCCCGGCAAAAAAATGGAGTAATCTGACACAGGAGGCAAGAGAACACATAAAAGAATGTATACATTACCACCCTGGGAACCGTCCTTGTATGACGTACATTTGGTTCAACAACTGGCGCAAAAAGACGAATGAGGCAACCATCGAAAATGACAGATTGGAATGGTATTGCAGATCAACAGACGATAACGAGTGGTACTCAACACAAGAAATATTTCCGACAATTAAGGAAGAGAAGATAAATAACAAAAACATGAAAAAAAATGTACCAAACATAAGTGGGATTCGTTCATGAACAAAGCAAGAAAACAGTCAAAAAAGAAAAAACGGAAAGTAAAAGAAGTGACAAACAGGGGGGAAAAGAGCGAACAAGACGAAAACGAGTGGAAAATTAAGAAATGGCTAAGTCTTTACAAAAAACGTTGGAATTCGCCAGAAGATTTAGAGGAATATAACAACTATCCTGTTCCTTGTGGAGCATGGGGACGCGTGAAACACTAACTCTGCAACTCTGTAAGGATTCCATTACCAAAAAAAAACCATGACAAGAATATCAACGGTATCACCGGTACAAATTAAGTGCAAAAAATAGAACGGAAATGATGTAAAATATCACCTTAAAAAGTCGATACATTCAAAAAATGTACTCCTCAGAAAGCAACAAAACAACAACAAAAAACATTTCCTCCGTTGAACCTACAAATTGTGATCCAATCCATAATTAATTAAGGGGTGAGTGTCAACCAACCAAAAAATAGAATTTACTGCAACGCCGTTGTAGAAAATTGAAAAGCAATAAGTAAATAAATAAATACGGAATGATATGGTACCGTACGGTAAGTATGGTAGGGTAGGGAAGATCAAAATGTTCGGGTCCGCGCCAAAATTTTGAGGACTCCACATTCCAGAATATCACGGCACGCTCGAAAATAAGATAGGCAGGCGACAGTACAACAACACTCACAGATAGTACAATTAGTTGAAATACAGCTATTCCTTGGAGACAGTAAATAAAGAGATTACAGTGTGTACAGTATGAATGAAAAAAAAATTACCAAACGATTCCTACAAACAACATTACTATCATAAAAATAGCGCGCCAAATCAATCAAAGGAAAAAACGGTAAGTTGAGGTGCACGATTTAACAAAAAAATAATGGTGGAACTGAGTAGTAGTTGCAGTCCGGTGACAGGTAGAACCATTGTTACCAATAACACAAACAGCCCAAACAGCAGTGTATTGGGAAGTGACCGAACAAACACAAACGATAGCCAAACATATAAAACCACAGACAGTAGCAACAGAAATATTCTACAGACAACAAAAGACTCCGATAACATTAACTTGGAAAACAACATTGTCAAACATGTCAAAGAAAAAGCATTCAGGAAATTTAAATTCCTGCCAGAGATTAGATTCATGAAGGCAACGATATTCAAAATTGCAAAACTAATGAATAACAATGAAATACCAAATATGATCAATATAAAGGACCAAAAGTGGAGTAGAATTTATTGCCGAGCAGTGACTGCGTGTAGGCACAATGCTCAAACTCTTGCCAGGAAAAACTACAAAGGTACGCAGCCAACAAGAAAATGATTGCCGGCATGCTATCGTTCATAATCCATTCTAACATTTTGGTCATATTAACACTGACACATAGACGATAAAAGGAACAACCAGATACCAGATAGTTTCCCAGGAACGGTTCTAATCACGGACACACAAGATGTTAACTCAGAAAATAGGTACCAATTGCACGAAGACTATCGGCGGAAAAATTCACCAGAATTCAAATACTTCATGAAAAGAATTCTTGGAGCGGTGTCACCAAAACAGACAGACTTCAAAAGAAAATCAGTCAGAATGACAATCAGTACCATTTTCACCCCAAGCGATGAAGCTTTTGCATTGCTTTTCCTTTACAACGACTATGACTCGTGGCTAAACACAACAACGGGCATGAGGTTGAGAAAAAAATTCACTGACGGTAAGTCTGGAAATAAGGAGGGGTGGAGTAACGAGGGACAAGATCTTTACAAATACCTAGTAAGTGAATTAGAAGAACGAAGGGAGGAACAACAGTCGAAAGAATTAGAGACGGAAATACTTAAAATGTACCAAAAGAAAAATGGCAATCGTAAACAACAAGATAAGGAGGAAGACGAAGAGGGAAAACAACAGAAGCAAAAACGTACCTTGGTTGAGATTCTAGGCGAAGATGATGAGGACTACAAATTTTTCATGGAATACAAGAAAACTGAACAAGAGTAATTGGTGATATCAACATCATTAGAGTAGAACAGCTAGTTCATTATTATTTTATGGCTTGCACAATATTGTTCCGGATGTGCTGTTCGAATATAATACAATAAATGAGGTAATTTCAAAGGCTGATAAAATACTTTTGTATTTGTTACAAAATATATTTGTTGCTTTTCGGTATTTGATAAGCATAGGGTGAATATTGTAAAATGCTGGAGAGTATTGCAAATGCGGATAAAATACTTTCTTATATGTACAAAAATATGGTTGTTGGCTTTTGATATTTGAAAAATGGAGTTAGAGTAATGTGAAAGCGGCGTAACAGAATAGATTGATGGTTATCAAGAAGCTCAAACATTTGTGAAAACAATTGTAATAACGCTACGACAATATCATTGTACACAAAGGATATTATTACAAAACATGAGTTTCGTGTGGACAAAAACAAAAATTGAATGGCGAATAAATATTATCGGGGTAAGCATGAAACAAAATTGTAAAATAGAAAGATTCTTAAGCAAGCATGAAAAGGGGCTGGAAAAAACGGTGGCGAAAATAGACCTACTTGAAATTGTTGCGTGCAAAAATAGGTAGAGAATTATTTATTGTGCGCACAACAAATTGTTTCGGAATATGTTAAAACATCGCACGAATATTACGAAAGCACAAGCATCGTTTATGTGACGATTGCTCGTGTCATCAGTTTGACTATTCTAGTATTCTAAAACAATATATAATAATTGGGTAAAAAATGAGGTGAGCTCGTTGTTCTGATCCATTGTTCCGATCCGTTGTTCATTTTTCCAATCTGTTGGTCCAATCTGTTGTTCCCATGATTGTTGTTCTGATCAGTTTTTTCTGATGTTGTTCCAATCTGTTGTTCAAATGATTGTGAGACCTCTCTTATCTTGCAAGAGACTTGATGAACCGGGTGGTACACTGGAAGGAGGGTCCTATGTAGAAACAGCCTCTAATCAAAACCACTTAGGAGCCAAGGAGCTGTAGGTGTGAAAACAGATGCCAGCTGTAGGGCACACCTGATGGTATATGGAGGAAGTAGGGCCTTAAGCAAATACACTTAGGGACCAGGGGCTATAAGTGAATTCACACTTATTGAATAGGAGAGGAACAAAGGGGAACTTGAAGTTTGACCTGTGAGACCTCTCTTATATCACAGGGAAAGAGACTTGAAGAACCGGGGCTGTACACTGGGAGGGTCCAGTGGAACACTGGAAGGAGGATCCTATGTAGAATTGGCCTCTAATCGAAACCACTTAGGAGCCAAGGGGCTGTAGGTGTGAAAACAGATGCCAGCTGTAGATCTCGCAGGGACTTGAAAAACCGGTTGATACACTGGAAGGGTCCTATGTAGAAACAGGCTCTAATCAAAACCACTTAGGAACCAAGGGGCTGTAGGTATGAAAACAGATGCCAGCAGTAGGGTACACCTGAAAGGTATATGTAGGAAGTAGGACCTTCAGAGAAAACACTTAGGGACCAGGGGCTATAAGTGAATTTGCACTTACGAGTCAGGGGAGGAATGTAGGGGAACTTGAAGTTCAACCTGTGAGACCTCTCTTATCTTGCAGGGAAAGAGACTTGAAGAACCGGAGGATATAAAGTATACTGCAACATCAACTTGCAAATACTTAAGGGTCAGGACGTAGGAACCTTCAAGAAGGGAGGGGTATGTGTATGTTTGTCAACTTCAACTTGAAAAGACTTAAGGAAGCCAAAACGTTGAGTGAGAAGCACTTAGGGGGCTTGGAAACAGTTCAAAAGAACCTTGAGGAATGAAGAACGTCGAGTGTAACAGGATAGAGCTTTTAAGGAAAGATACTTCAGAAACTTGGGGGAGAAGCTTGGAAACAGATCAAAGTGTTAGCGCTTTGCAAAAACAGAGCAAAGAAGTAGCTTTGTGGGTTTAGTACTGGTATACAGGATTCAGCGTAGGTAGAAGTGATACTGGATTCAGTGTAGGAAATTAGTGTTGGTTTTCAAGCTCAATGACCCCGGCCGACGTTGATCGACAATGGTGAATAGGATACTACAGGGGCCAAGAAAGGCACCAATTGACCAAGCTGATAGCAAAATCGAAAAGGCCAGGTTTTGGTTAGTATGTGTAGGTCCTGGTGCCGTTGGTGGCGATGTAGAAGTGAGCAAGATATGGCAGGGGAAATTGTGTAGAAATCTGTGTGTTTTTAGTACTGGAACATTGGAAACTTGGAACGTCAGACAAAGTTGCGCGAGGCAAAATTGTGAAATTCTGTTCAACATTCACTCCTTCCTCCGACGTTGGAGCAGCAAAATTGGACATCTTCCATACTAGCCAAACCGATTGATACTCTTCCCCATTTTGGTGCTTAGACACCTGCATGTTCCCACTTCTAACTGAAACAGAAACCTTCAGAACATTCACACAAGCGTTATTACCAAGTGCTCTTGGACAATTACAATGCCTACAGATCATCTTTGTGTTGGCTGTTTGATAATGTCCACAAAGTTGGTCGTGCTGGGGAGTATCACCTATGAAATACGCAACTGAAAATTTCATTCAAACAGACCATTTTGTTTTGTTCCACAGCAAATTAGACCATTTAATACCATATGTTTGGTTACAGGCATCTTTCAAAGATGAAAGAGCCAAACAAAGGCCAGAGTGAAGATTGTTCACATTGTCAATCGATTTGTCACCTTTATCGCGTGTACCTGTGGGGTGAAAATATATAGTCTCCCATGCATCCAGCCGGGAGTTCCGAGTTAAGGTGTTGAATATGCCAAGAGTCATGTTCAGTGGGGTAAGAGTGGTTTGACCACTATTGTTGATTGCGATTCCATCCATGTAGAGAATAATAGGCACCAAAATTTCATTGGATTCAGTTTTGCATCTCTTCTCCCAAGTATTGATCCACCATTCACCATGATGGAGTTCATCTATATCAATATTACCTTGTAGTTCTGGATACCGGAATGGTAACATTGGGTCTTTAGCATGAGGGAAAGAAAGATTTTCCTCCTTTACCAATGTGTTGTTGGTTAATAGGGAATGAAGTGCTTTTTGGCATGACTGGATGTAGATTTGTTTATGACCGGCAACGTCACCACAAATTAATTTCTTATCACACCAGTCAATAAGATGAGGTTCAAACCCATCACCTTCTATTTCAGGCACAGTTGCGTAAATGTCCTTTATGACTCTTGATCTTGTCTGTATGAGATTCTTGCCTTTTGTCCATGAAAATAAATTAAGCCGCTCGGATTCGATAGCCCATTCATACAATTCCTTCTCTGCAACTAAAGGAAGGCTATGATTCTGTCTGATTTTCATTAACTTGATCTTCACCTTCAGTTCATTGGATATATGCCTTCTGGCATTGAGTGTCATAATTGCCATGTTTGAATCACAATGGGAATCGTCAACATCATTTTTGTTGCCTTCACTATTGTCACTCAAAGAGGGGGAACTTCTGTGCTGTCAATTCCTTCTTCCTCATTGTCATCGTTAGGAGAAAACAAATTATCATCAGAAACAGAGTCATCGTCATCCGCATTGTTTACTAATTTCTGACCAATCAAAGCATGCTGTATCAGTTCGACAGAAGGGTCAAACATAACTTGATTTGCAAGCACCTCTGGTAATACGCCACAACTCAGTGGGCCGTTACGGGTGTTCATTAGACCTAATTTTTCACTAGCATCCTCTGGCTTCTATGATTTTGTGATGAATGTGGAAGATGCAAAATCATCTACCCCCAAAGATTTCATAGTAATAAAAATAGCATGATTTGTTATGTGAAATATGGCTCAGAAGAGCAGGTGAAACAATTACTCCTGTATTCTTTCTTTGTCTTGCTGTAAACAAGGGGGGTTTCTTTTTCTTGGTAACCTTCTTCTTTCTGTGACCAGTAGTGATCGGAGGGGAGTCCAAGTAGCAACGTTTACAATAAACCTGATATTTGGGAGTGCGGACCATTGTTAGTAGCTAGTAATAACAATAAAAATGAGGAACCGATTGAGATTGAGAAATTGTGACCATGCACTGTTTGTTTCAGGCATCAAATTCATTTCCAGGCCACCGAATCAGAAACAGATGCCGCCCAGTGGGGTAGGAAGATGTACTGTGTGTCAAAATATTATGAGTTCAACATTAATTTCAAGAAATTGGGCGGAATTACAAAGGGGTACCAGTGGAGTCTGGCCCACATATGCGTGTGGCAATTCCCCAACAACCCTGAATCTCGTTTGTGTGACGAGGGTTGTTGTAATTCAAAAATCGACTGGATAGGTATAATGATGTTTAAATTAAAAGAGATGTGAGCTCAAGATAATGTTCTTAATTTTACTACCTAATGTATGTGTGCCAGGGCTCCCTGTATTTTACGTGGTAGAGATCTTCCCCGGTTATGTGTTGTTTCACTGTGTACCGATCCTTGCTGTGATAGTAACGTGTGTACCAATACTTCATGCATTTGCTGTATTCAATTGGTCTTCTTGTAGCAGCCCCTTTCAGTGGAACCGGTCTTTCCAGAGATTAATTAATTCATTTGATGGGCCTTTTGCTTGATCGTGTCTTTGTGTTTTTAATGGAATTAATGAGACCCGTTCCGAACTGCGTCACATAAACGATGCTCGTGCTTTCGTAAAATTCGTGCGATATTTTAAAATATTCCGAAACATTTTGTTGCGCGCACAATAAATAATTCTCTACCTATTTTTGCTCGCAACAATTTCAAGTAGGACTATTTTCCTATCCATATTTTCATCCCTTGTTTCATGGTTGCTTCCAAATTTTTCTATTCTACAATTTTGTTTCATGCTTACCCCGTTAATATTTACTCGCCATTTAATTTTTGTTATTTTCCACACGAAATTCATCTTATGTAATAATATCCTCTATGTACACTGATATTGTCGTAGCGTTGATACCATTTTCTGAACAAATATAGGAGCTTCTTGATAACCAGCAATGTATTCTGTTACGTCACTTTCACGTTACTCACACTATCTTTTTCGAATATCAAAAGCCAACAACCATATTTTTGTACTAATAAGAAAATATTTTATCCGCATTTGCAATACTCTCCGACATTTTACAATATTCACGCTACGCTTATCAAATACGGAAATACAACAAACATATTTTGTAACAAATACGAAAGTATTTTATCAGCTTTTGAAATTATCTTGTTGATTTTTATTATATTCGAACAGAAGACCCGGAACAATATTGTGCTAACCATAAAAATAATAATGAACTAGCCGTTCTACTATTGATGTTGATATCATCCATTACTCTTGTTCGTTTTTATTGTATTCCATGAAAAATTTGTAGTCCTCATCATCTTCGCCAAGAATCTCAACCAAGGTACGTTTTCGCTTCCGTGTTTTTCCCTCTGTGTTCTCCTCCTTATCTTGTTGTTTACGATTGCCATTTTGCTTTTGGTACATTTTAAGTATTTCCGTCTCTAATTCTTTTGACTGTTGTTCCTCCCTTCGTTCTTCTAATTGGCTTACTAGGTATTCGTAAAGATCTTGTCCCTCGTTACTCCACCCCTCCTTATTTCCAGACTTACCGTCAGTGAATTTTTTTCTCAACCTCGTGCCCTTTGTTGTGTTTATCCACGAGTCGTAGTCGTTGTAAAGGAAAAGCAATGCAAAAGCTTCATCGCTTGGGGTGAAAATGGTACTGATTGTCATTCTGACTGATTTTCTTTTGAAGTCTGTCTGTTTTGGTGACACAGCTCCAAGAATTCTTTTCATGAAGTATTTGAATTCTGGTGAATTTTTCCGCCGATAGTCTTCGTGCAATTGGTACCTATTTTCTGAGTTAACGTCTTGGGTGTCCGTGATTAGAACCGTTCCTGGGAAACTATCTGGTATCTGGTTGTTTCTTTTATCGTCTACGTGTCAGTGTTAATACGACCAAAATGTTAGAATGGATTATGAACGATTACATGCCGGCAATCATTTTCTTGTTGGTTGCGTACCTTTGTAGTTTTTCCTGGCAAGAGTTTGAGCATTGTGCCTACACGCAGTCACTGCTCGGCAATAAATTCCACTCCACTTTTGGTCTTTTATATCGATTGTATTTGGTATTTCATTGTTATTCGCTTGTTTTACAATTTTGAATATCGTCGCCTTCACGAATGTAATCTCTGGCGGGAATTTAAATTTCCTGAATGCTTTTTCTTTGACGTGTTTGACAATGTTGTTTTCCAAGTTATCGTTATCGTATTGTTTTGTTGTCTGTAGAATATTTCTGTTGCTACTGTTGGTGGTTGTATATGTTTGGCTATCGTTTGTGTTTGTTCGGTCACTTCCCGATACACTGCTGTTTGGGCTGTTTGTGTTATTGGTAACAAAGGTTCTACCTGTCACCGGACTGCAAATAGTACTCAGTTCCACCATAATTTTTTTGTTAACTCGTGCACATCAACTTACCGTTTTTACCTTTGATTGATTTGGCGCGCTATTTTTATGATAATAATGTTGTTTGTAGGAATCGTTTGGTAATTTTTTTTCATTCCTACTGTACACACTGTAAGCTCTTGATTTACTGTCTCCAAGGAATAGCTGTATTTCAACTAATTGTACTATCTGTGAGTGTTGTTCTTGTACTGTCGCCTGCCTATCTTATTTTCGAGCGTGCCGTGATATTCTGGAATGTGGAGTCCTCAAAATTTTGGCGCGGACCACAATCCGTAGGTTCCACTGAGGGTAATCGTACGTAGCCCAAGCATTGATTCTCGTACCTATTGTCTTTTCATTTTCTGCAACGGCGTTGCAAGAAAAGCCCTTTTTGTTGTTTTGTTATTTTCTATGGAGTACATTTTTCGAATGTACCGACGTCTTTTTGTACTAGTCCATCAAAAACAGCCTAACTTTAAGTAGTGTAACTTTCCTCGTCAGGATATGATTGGTTCTTGATATAGATGTTAACGTGTCCAGTGGATCGATTCCTCCGTAGAGATGTGGTGTACAAAGGGTAGTCTCCGTAATTTTTGGTTATTGTTTTTTGATTTTTGTATGAACAAGTAACCAAAATAGTGTTTCTCAGTTACTTTTTGAGTGCAAAAGTGTGTTATTTTCTGAAATGTTTGGATGAATATTCCTCATAGTACTATGGATTGGGGAGACTATGAAACAATATTGACAAGTCTCAGGCTGATACTTTAGTCAGTATGAATTTTATAATAATGTTTGTCCCTGGCCATGCATGTACCAAAATAGTGATTCCTACTCAGTTTTTGAGTGCAAATGTGTAGCATTGACTGCAATTTCAGGATGAATAGTGTTCATACTATGGATGGGGTGCACTACAAAACAAACTGGACAAGAAAAAGGCTGATACTTTAGTCAGTATGAATTTTAGAATAATGTTTGTCCCTGGACATGCATGTACCAAAATATTGAGTCCTAGTCGGTTTTGAGCGCAAATGTGTAGCATTGACTGCAATTTCAGGATGAATAGTGTTCATACTATGGATGGGGTAGACTATGAAACAAACCAGACAAGAAACAGGCTGATACTTTAGTCAGTATGAATTTTAGAATAATTTTTGTCCCCCCTGGACATGCATGTACCAAAATAGTGAGTCCTAGTCAGTTTTGAGTGCAAATGTGTGGCATTGACTTCAATTTCAGGATGAATATTGCTCATACTATGGATGGGGTAGACTATGAAACAAACTGGACAAGAAACAGGCTGATACTTTAGTCAGTGTGAATTTTAGAATAATGTTTGTCCCTGGACATGCATGTACCAAAGTATTGAGTCCTAGTCGGTTTTGAGCGCAAATGTGTGGCATTGACTGCAATTTCAGGATGAATAGTGTTCATACTATGGATGGGGTAGACTATGAAACAAACTGGACAAGAAACAGGCTGATACTTTAGTCAGTGTGAATTTTAGAATAATGTTTGTCCCTGGACATGCATGTACCAAAGTATTGAGTCCTAGTCGGTTTTGAGCGCAAATGTGTGGCATTGACTGCAATTTCAGGATGAATAGTGTTCATACTATGGATGGGGTAGACTATGAAACAAACTGGACAAGAAACAGGCTGATACTTTAGTCAGTATGAATTTTAGAATAATTTTTGTCCCCCCTGGACATGCATGTACCAAAATAGTGAGTCCTAGTCAGTTTTAGAGTGCAAATGTGTGGTATTGAGTTCAATTTCAGGATGAATATTGCTCATACTATGTATGGGGTAGACTATGAAACAAACTGGACAAGAAAAACTTTAGTCAGTGTGAATTTTAGAATAATGTTTGTCCCTGGACATGCATGTACCAAAATATTGAGTCCTAGTCAGTTTTGAGCGCAAATGTGTGGCATTGACTGCAATTTCAGGATGAATAGCGTTCATACTATGGATGGGGTAGACTATGAAACAAACCAGACAAGAAACAGGCTGATACTTTAGTTAGTATGAATTTTAGAATAATGTTTGTCCCTGGACATGCATGTACCAAAATAGTGAGTCCTAGTCAGTTTTGAGTGCAAATGTGTGGCATTGACTGCAATTTCAGGATGAATATTGCTCATACTATGGATTGGGGAGACTATGAAACAAACTGGACAAGAAACAGGCTGATACTTTAGTCAGTATGAATTTTAGAATAATGTTTGTCCCTGGACATGCATGTACCAAAATAGTGAGTCCTAGTCAGTTTTAGAGTGCAAATGTGTGCCATTGACTTCAATTTCAGGATGAAAATTGCTCATACAATGGATGGGGTACACTGTGAAACAAACTGGACAAGAAACAGGCTGATACTTTAGTCAGTATGAATTTTAGAATAATGTTTGTCCCTGGACATGCATGTACCAAAATAGTGAGTCCTACTCAGTTTTGAGTGCAAATGTGTGGCATTGACTTCAATTTCAGGATGAATATTGCTCATACTATGGATGGGGTAGACTATGAAACAAACTGGACAAGAAAAACTTTAGTCAGTGTGAATTTTAGAATAATGTTTGTCCCTGGACATGCATGTACCAAAATATTGAGTCCTAGTCAGTTTTGAGCGCAAATGTGTGGCATTGACTGCAATTTCAGGATGAATAGCGTTCATACTATGGATGGGGTAGACTATGAAACAAACCAGACAAGAAACAGGCTGATACTTTAGTCAGTATGAATTTTAGAATAATGTTTGTCCCCCCTGGACATGCATGTGCCAAAATAGTGAGTCTTAGTCAGTTTTGAGTGCAAATGTGTAGCATTGACTGCAATTTCAGGATGAATATTGCTCATACTATGGATGGGGCAGACTATGAAACAAACTGGACAAGAAACAGGCTGATACTTTAGTCAGTGTGAATTTTAGAATAATGTTTGTCCCTGGACATGCATGTACCAAAGTATTGAGTCCTAGTCGGTTTTGAGCGCAAATGTGTGGCATTGACTGCAATTTTAGGATGAATAGCGTTCATACTATGGATGGGGTAGACTATGAAACAAACCAGACAAGAAACAGGCTGATACTCTAGTCAGTATGAATTTTAGAATAATTTTTGTCCCCCCTGGACATGCATGTACCAAAATAGTGAGTCTTAGTCAGTTTTGAGTGCAAATGAGTGGCATTGACTTCAATTTCAGGATGAATATTGCTCATACTATGGATGGGGTAGACTATGAAACAAACCGGACAAGAAACAGGCTGATACTTAGGTCAGTATGAATTTTAGAATAATGTTTGTCCCTGGACATGCATGTACCAAAGTATTGAGTCCTAGTCGGTTTTGAGCGCAAATGTGTGGTATTGAGTTCAATTTCAGGATGAATAGTGTTCATACTATGGATGGGGTAGACTATGAAACAAACCAGACAAGAAACAGGCTGATACTTTAGTCAGTATGAATTTTAGAATAATTTTTGTCCCCCCTGGACATGCATGTACCAAAATAGTGAGTCTTAGTCAGTTTTGAGTGCAAATGAGTGGCATTGACTGCAATTTCAGGATGAATATTGTTCATACTATGGATGGGGTAGACTATGAAACAAACTGGACAAGAAACAGGCTGATACTTTAGTCAGTATGAATTTTAGAATAATTTTAGTCATTACCCAATAAGTTCTATTTAAGTACGTATGAAGAAAAAAATTCGAATCCCTAACCCTAACCCCAAACCTAACTCTAACCCTAAGTATGTACGAAGAAAAAGAAAAAATTCGAAGTACGTACGAAGAAAAATTCGAACTCAAACGGATCACATACAGCATTCAGTACTAGCTAGCATGTAGATTCAGTACTAATTTCAAAATAATTCGAACGTTGGAACGTTGGAACGTTCAAAAAATTCGAACGTTGGAACGTTCAAAAAATTCAAACGGATCACATACCGGTACAGCGGCATTCAGTACTAGCTAGCATGTAGATTCAGTACTAATTCCAAAATAATTCGAACGTTCTAACGTTCAAAAAATTCAAACGGATCACATACAGCATTCAGTACTAGCACGTAGATTCAGTACTAATTCCAAAATAATTCGAACGTTCGAACGTTCAAAAAATTCAAAATCACTCACACTGTTCGAAAAGTGACTTTAGTTCACTTTGCAATCAAATTGAACGAGCTCATTTTCCAACTTATCTGAGTAGAGTGTTGTTTCTTGCAAGCAACACTTCGTCCGAGAACGTGGGATCCGACCCTCTTCGTCACATGCCTTAGGGCGACGATGTCACGAGCACAACGATCCGTTCTCAGATATTTCAGTCCGATATAACAGCCTTGTACTGCAAAAGAAGTAGAAAGCATTTGATTAGGGATTAGTTGCTGGAAAGATATTCTTGTTTGGACGGCCGCCTTACATAAACATCTTGAAAGCACAAAATCTGCATCAATTGCCTATATATCAACAGGAACAAGTCCCTGTTTTTCGTGACATAGGAATTACTACAAGCCTGCAAATCAACAGCAGCACCAACAACGATTGTCGGAACAACATATTGGCAACAACAATTGGAATCAAAGGCAGCACCAAGTGGAAGGCAACAACGTGAGATAGATAGACATTGCTGCCTGCCTGTTGCATTGATGATGATGTTCTTTTTCCTCACTTCTATTTTTTCTTCTTATTTTCATAGGGACGGATCGGAATGTCGCTGGAGGTGCATCTTCTTCTTCCCTGCTGGAGGCTGCAACATCGGACCGGAACAGGAATCGGAACAATAGAGGTGCGGCGAATCTTCCGTTGAGGTGGAACAACAGATCGGAACAACAAATCGTTAGCAACAAATTGATCGGACGCCAACCGTGTAGGTTAGCATGTAGATTATATTATTCTGTTGTTATAATTTACTCTACTAGTACTACATCAATAGATACTCACCCATTTTGTTCAATTATTACATGTTTTCATAGAAAAACAACAGCAACAACAATCGAATTGCAAATGGCAGAGGTAACAACAATAGCGGCGGCAGATAGCAAGCAACACGGAGCGGCGACAGAGAGCAATAAACAGCAATTGAGCAAACCGGAACGATTGAACCAACCGAAACCGGGAACGATCAAAACGCAAAGCGAAAGCAACAGCCACCAACAGGAACGATTGAACCATTGGCATCGGCATCGGCATCGGCATCGGCATCTGCATCGGCATCAACAGCACTCCTCCTCCTCCAACACATCCCGTGGCAGCATACGATTTGACACATCGTCAGCAACAGCAACCGCAATCTTCAGCAATTCATCTACTACTCCATCGGCAACGGCATCCTTGTTGACCATGAGAAATTCAGAAAGAGCTATGAAGCAGAGAAGAAATAGGAAACTAGTATACCATCCAAAATACAGAAAAAGGGCATTTCGTGCAACGCCGTTGCAGAAAATAGAAAAACGCAAAATACACATGAAAAGGGGGGTATGACTGTACCGTACTAGTATACCATCCAAAATACAGAAACAGGGCATTTGGTGCAACGCCATTGCAGAAAATAGAAAAACGCAAAATACACATGAAAAGGGGGTATGATGCTACCGTACTAGCAACCGTCCAAAATACGGGAAAATGGGCATTTGGTGCAACGCCGTTGCAGAAAATAGAAAAACGCAAAATACACATGAGAAGGGGGGTATGATTGTACCATACTAGTATACCATCGAAAATACGGGAAAAGGGCATTTGGTGCAACGCCGTTGCAGAAATAGAAAAACGCAAAACAAACTTGATCTTGACCTTCAATTCGTCAGATATGTTTCTTCCTACAATGGGTGTCGTAATTACTAGCGTGCTTGAATCACAATGGGAATCGTCAACATCAATGTTGTTGCCTTCTTCATCATTGACAATCAAAGAGTGGGGGGCCTCTATGCTCACACTTCCTTCTTCCTCATCGTCGGCATTAGGAAAGAAAAAATTGTCATCGGAGACAGAATCATTGTCATCCTCTATGTTTGTTAATTCCCGACCAATCAAGGCACGCCCAATCGGTTCGACAGAAGGGTCATACATAACTTGATTGTCGAGCACCTCTGGTAATGCGCCGTCACTACTCTGTGGACCGTTACAGGTGCTCGTTAGACCTAATTGTTGAGTAGCATCCTTGAGCTTCTTCCTCGATTTTCTAATGAATAACGAAGATGCAAAATCATCTACCCCCAAACACCGGTAGTAATAAGAATAACATGTACCCGGATTACGTGAAATATGGTTGAGAAGACCGGGAGAAACAATTACTCCCGTTTTCTTTCTTCGTCGCGCTGTAAACAAGGGGGGTTTCTTCTTCTTGGTAACCTTCTGCTTTCCGTAACCAGCAGTAGTGATCAGAGGAGAGTCCCGGTAGCAACGTACACAATATACCTGATATTTGGGAGTGCGGACCATCGTTACTACTGAAGTCGTACAATAGCCAGTAATAACAATAGAAAAAAGGAAACGATTGAGATTAAAAAATTGCGACCATGCACTGTTTGTTTCAGGCATAAAATTCAGTAACATGCCACTACTTCGGAAACAGATGCCAGTGGGGTAGGAAAATGAAATGTGCATAAAAATATTATGAGTTCGACATTAATTTTAATAAATAGGGTGAAATTACAAAGGGGGACCAGTGGAGTTCGACCCAAATATGCGCGTGATTCTGAAATAACCCTGAATCTCGTTTGTGTGACGTGGTATTGCTTTGCATGAGCGCCAGCATAACAAGTAGTACTAGTACTAGTACTACTAGTTTCCTCATGGGTTGTTATGTTTATTCTTTTGAATACACATAGGGCTCCAATTGGTTACTTATCGCTCTGGTTTTAAGTGATGTCTTGGTCAGTACCTTTTTACCCGTTTATTTTTGGCCTTAAGTGGAATCGTTTTTACCACTTAATGATTTCAAAGTAGTGGAGGTGCGTTTGATTTCAAGTCGAATATTCGTACCGTAACTTTCGGTAGCTACGTTTATCTTGTACGATGTTTCGTTGCCGTATTTTTTAACCGACAACACACTCCTTGATCCAACATGCTATCGATACTGTATGGTACACGGATGTTGGATTACTGTCGGAATAATTAACCTTTGATCGTTCTGAGTACTACTATTCTTGAACATTGAACGTTCGAATCAATTGTTTTGTTTGTTATGGATTTAACCGGGGTACCTAGTGTCCCACCATGATGTATCTTGTGTGTTGGGCGTGCAACAAGAAGATCCATCCCAATGGTTTGGTTAGATCATCTGCTGGGTTAATAACGCCCGGAATATGGATCATCTTGATTTCCCCATTTTCCTTCCATGCTTGGATTGCAAAGAACCGGATTTCAATGCGCCTCGTCCTCTCAGTAGTAGGCTTTTGGGCATTAATGATTTGAATTGCCGACACATTGTCCTCATAGATAAGAGTTGGGCCCTCTTTGAGCAAAACCTAGTTCCTTGAGTATCGATCGGAGGTACTATCTAGCTGTCTTGGCAGCTGTAACGGCAGCTATGAACTCAGCTACTACTCCTAAAGAGCAAGCTCTGGGTCACTTTACAAGAAGGAATCTGAAGTGGTTGTCCACCTGGAAAGATTGGAAAGCAGGTGAACAAAAGCAGCTTGATCAGTTTGAAGACCTGAAGATGTTTGATGCTCCAATACCATATCCAAGAGATAAAAATGCTGTGATCCTCCGGCCTCATTGGCAGTATAGTGTCAAAAGGAATGGTGTAAGAAGAGCTAGACAGTGCTGCAATGGCAGTAAGTACGCAGCTCCAACTCTGCATGCTATTGCTATGACCTATTCTTCCTGTGTTGAGCATCCCATCCAAAGACTGGTGTTCTTTGCTACTAGTATTGCCGCAAGCCTCAACTTCTAGGGATACCTCCAATGCCTATGCCCACAGCCCCGGCCCTGAGATTCCAATCTTCGTGACTATCAACAATGCTTATGCAGAATGGTACAATTTTCTTCTGGAGTTAAGAACCTAAAATCTACTGCAGGTTCTCAATTTCTACCTCCACCTAGTATGAATAAATAGAACCTAAAGCCTCACCAAAGTATTTTTTGTTTTGTGGACTAAATACTAGTAGCAAAAAAGTGATACACCAGCCTTCACTTCAACATAATCTAAATATAAATCCTAGATTGCACTTGTAGTATAACCTACTATGACCTAAACATGATTTAGTTTCATAGGATGGACATACTATCGTGGCTTAAACTTAAACCTAAACCTAAATATTTTTAAGCTCAACCTAATTAGGTTGTTACAAAAATGAGCACAAGTTGAAGGTTATTGAACGAGGATTTAGTTTTAGAAAGCAAGAAGTTGCTACTACTACTTACAATTTTTCACAGGCTTTCTCGTGGGACCCAAAAAAGTTGGTGGTTTCTTTTGACTCCAGAGAGCATGGCTAGCAACGAACTGTTATAAAAACATTCAACATGTTGAGCAAGCAATGCAGAAAAAAAAACAGAACATGTTCTTCTAAACCTGGAAGATGTCACACGTGGTAAACAAGAAAGCAAACATAGTTCTTGGCTATTCTTGTTGTTGTAACTAGAATTTACTACGAGAACAACAACAAAAGCAAGAATTACCATGGGAAGATATGAACACACAGCAAACCAAATTTTCATTAGCACCAATAGAGAAAAAGCACAGAGCCCATTTTTTTGTTTTCTCAAACTCATAGTCAAGAAACAGGAGAGAATGGTTTCTTGATGCTGGCTTGCTGATTTCAAGGGTCGAAAGTTAAAATTGTTTGGAGATTTTAGATACTAACTACTTGGTGCTTGTGTTCTTCAAGTTCTTATGTTCATCTTGTCTGAACAAGAACACTACCATTACCCAAAAGTGATTATTCTTGTTGTTTCTATTCATTCTTAGGGGTGAAAGATAAATGCACTGAAAGTAAAGCATGCACACGGTGTCTTGTTGTTTCATGAAGCACAGATTTCCTAATGTAATCAGGGTACTCGCCAGCACAAAAACATATCTGTGCTGATGTAGTACGGTACTTTGACTCATTGGGAACAGGTTCGAAGTTTATATTGCATAAATGAGTACATTATATGGACTGGTTCCTAGTCATTGCATCCCACGTTTGGTATGGTGTTGCTGCACTGTTGTACACTCAAAAATCGACCTGATAGGTATTACAAATAGTTTAAAATAATTGAGATGTGAGCTCATCGTGACACTCTTACTAGTTTTGCTACTGTGTACCGGGGTTCCCTGTATTTTACATGGTAGAGATCTTCCCCGGTTTTGTGCTATTACTGTTGTACCTATCCTTGCTGTGTTGCTGTGTTAGTACGATGTCGGCCTTCTTGTATCGGTCTCTCAGTAGCATCAGTCTTTTACGAGGTTAAGTAAAATTAAATTTGATGGGTCTCTTGCGTGATCGTATCTTCTTGTTTTTAATGTAATAAATGAGACGCCACCATTCTGAATCGGTACTGCTTTTCACGAGCAGCATAAGAATTACTAATCTTTGCACAGGCAATTATATGTATCCTTTTGGATATACATATGATGGATTCCAAGCGTTTACTTAGTGCTATTCTTTTCGTGACACATTAGTTTGTACCTATTTAACCTGTTTATTTGTGGAGTTAAGTGGCATTGTTTTTACCACTTATGGATTTCAATGTAGTGGAGGTGCGTTTGGTTTTCAATCAGATTTCCGTGCAATATTTCATCATGTGGTATTTTTTTTGTTGCCGTATTTTTTGACCTACAACATACACAGCACTGTCTGTGAGTGTATGGTTCCAAAAATGGTTGTTAAGAACAAAAATGTTTTGTGTGGTTTTGCAGCATCATTATTGTGAAGCACTCACCTGTCTACAGTTAGAAGGGGAAATCATGGTGGATACTCCTTTCTGTCTCATTTCCACTCTTTCTTTCATTTGAGTGGTCAAAACCATTCATAATCTAGCATGATTTTATTGGTACTTAGTATTGTTATTGCAATCCCAGCTCAGTTTTGCGCTGTTGTCTTGATGTTAAATTAGAGTTGTTTACCAGTAAGAGCCTGAAGTCCTCTTTTGGACATATCCTCCTGAAACCTGTATATTCCCTGGGTCACATTGTTTCATCGTATTTTCCATGTTAATCCTTGCGCTAGCACTTGTATGGTGTTTGCTGTGTTAATCCTTCCTTTTTGCTTGATTCTGATTTGGTATATTGAATCTCACCTTCTCATTCATGTATGGTGGTTTCATCAGTCTTGTTGCACGGCTGGTGGAGTAAACTGCCTTTGTCTTTTTTATCACGGAGGGGCACATTATGTGAGTGATACTAACAGGATAATGCTGGAAGGCGGGTGTGTGGTTTCCTACTAGTACCTGTGTGCCCTTGTTCCTAGCGGGATCATAATCCCCAGGCTTCTTATTCATGTTGGTGATATTTTTACTCCCACTATGATTGCTGGTTTGTTCATTATAATTACCAGTGATTTCTTCATGATTACCAGCCACGATGATACTTTCACTATCACCACAATTACTGGTGGTTAGGTTACCCCCAGAAATACCGGCACTTGGACCGGGCATTTTGGCACCAATATCCTTCTTCTGTCGACCATCTGTGAGTAGTGCTGGATTAGCCATGATGAGGGATTTCAGGCTAACTCACGATCCATCCCCGGCTAGAAGGGTCCTACAAATGGTAGATTTTTCTGTGTTGATCTGTCTTTTGAAAGTGCAAAGTGATAGGTATTTGTGGAAAGAAGCAACAGCATGCACTCACAGACAGGTGCAGATAAACCCGTGCACCAGTTCTACTGCCCTGTCTTTCTAACTAAGGATCAACCTGAGTCAGTTCCGCTAAGTTAGGATTGATCCTGAGTTAGCAAATAAATCTCATCTTGAATATGTAAATAGTTTGTATCAAGCTCCCATATTGTCACAAAATGACCAGTGTATCCTTTCTGAAATTTTTCTTTTCCATAACTGATTGTTCTCCTTTCTCTGTTACTTGAGATAAATTCGTTATTTTTGCATGTTTTGAGACATTCTACTCCGTATGAGGGGCTAGTTCTCATCGTGCAGCTTTCTGTGACACTATTGTTATTAAAATCCCAGCCCGGTTTGCACTGGTTTGCATCTCGAAGTTAAAGTACATTTATTTACAAGTATGAGCATAAGATCCCTCCACCAGGCATAATATCTCAATAGTCACGTTGACATTTTACATTCCCAATACTGATGAAAACTTGTTAGGAGCGGTTCTCTAGTCACATTTTTGTTTATCTTGGCAGATATCTGCAATCCACAAAAAAGGTCTCAGTAAATAAAAAATGAAGGAAAGGTGGTCAGATTGTGAAAATAACAACAAACATCACAACAACAGGAAACTCACTGCACCCTTTCTTTGCAAATTTTGAAGAAGAAGAAACTCTTCTTCTACTCCAATTGTAAACAAGGGAAAAGGGACTGTATCTCCTATGATTAGGCAAATGAGACTGACTCTTATGAGGGTAAATAAGGATAGGGAGTAGTTTTTGGGTCAAACTCTCCTTGACCAACTCCTCATGATGGCTTAAACATCAGAGATTTCACTGACACTGGTGCACCTTTCATAGGGACTCAAAGAAGGACTGCCACAACTTGCAAAAGTGAATTTACTGGTTAAAAGAGTTCTACTGGTCCTTTCAACATTTGACCACTTCCACATGCAAGCTTAGACAGTCAGTTTTTGCAAGGGTATGTGCTTAAACTAGCACCCATTTTACAGTGGATAAGAGCTCCATCAATATTCAACCCTTTTCTTTATTTGAATTATCTGCATTGTGATTATTATTGTTTAAACTGTAAGTAATAGAGTGGCTTCAAAGTGATCAAAACCCTACTTAAATCCAGTATTCTTATTCTAAACAGTAAAATCATAGTGCAGGTACAAGAAGTACCTCAAAGAATAAAGAAAAGGCTTAAATAATACTTCCTCCCTTTTGAAAAAGAGTGTGCATTTGGTACATACTAAGCTGCCTAGAGATCGTTCTTTCTGGGTTGAGCTCTCCTCAACCAACTCTACATGATGGGTTAAATGTTAGAGATCTCAGTGGTATTGGTCTCCCTTTCATAGGGACTTAAAAAAGGCATGTTACAGTCATGCCTTGCACATGTAATTTTACTGGTTGAAAGGGTTTCACCAGTCATTTTAACAATCGAACACTTCCACGTGTAAGCTGAGACACTAAATATTTACAATGTCATAGTGGTCAGAAACAATGAGAATGTTATTGTCCTCTCATTCTTGTTCCAAAGGAAGCCATTTGATGTGCTCAGGTGTCACTTAAAAAACCCAACACATGCAGAAAACATGGGGGAGAGGGAGTTTTGATTGTGATCGCTTTTTTTAGTGTTTTTACACAGTGATCTTAAAAATTCAAAAATGTGAATGTTTTTTTCCCTGTTACTTAATTCCACATAGTTCCACATTGAAGGCACACTATTTTTGAAAGGCACACCAATTGTTCTTTGCACACTTTTTTTGAAACAGAGGAAGTATTTTTTATTCATGGAGTTGTTATCAACTGTAATGTTTAAGTTGGGTCATGTTTGTGATGGGAATTGAGGGTAGGATCTACGCAAACCAAATACAAAACAGAACAGCAGAAGTGCTCATATTTCTTTAATTTACTTTTAGTGGAATATCATTAACAACAGTGACTCACTAGCTCTGGTTTGCCTGTTTGTCCTCTATTATCAGCTTCTTAGTGCTGAGGCAAGGCGGGAAGCCAAAGGTCGCAACATAAATTAATCAAATAAACTTGATTTTAAACTATTCCCCCAATATGGTAGAGGATAACAATACCAAGATGGAGCCAACACCAGACCAAGTTAAGTTCAACAAGGATAGTGGCAAGTGGCCATTCCAAAAGAAAGGAGGAAGGAGAGCAGGGAAACTATTAGAAATCAAGAATCCTCTCTCTATTCTATGGCCCATGATGGTTTCCTCAGAGGTGCTTGTTGTAGTTACTGAGTTAAATTGGGGTTATTAATAATTATGAGGACTACTGCTATCTTGTATGTGTGGGCGCTTGATACCTATCTGTGTTATCACCAGTAGAGGTACAAGCTGAGGTGCGGAGCTGAGGTGCGGAGCTGAGGTGCGGAGCTGAGGTGCAGAGCTGAGGTGCAGAGCTGACTTGTCGCTGACGCCTGAGGTGCACGCGCGCTGACACCTTGTGGTTTGCGCGCTGGCACTTGAGGTGCGAACTCATGTTCAAGCTGGCAATTGAGGTGTGAACTTGTTCGTACGCGTTTTACACTCTTAACACACCCTTGCAGAAATGTTATCTGCGCCCACTTTTCTGTCGTACTTATATAACCTTCTGTCATCCGTGTATGCACTTCGCAAATGTTCTTCTTTGCATGTGCCAATGAACAATAACCTTGTTTGCGCACCTTTGTTTGTCGGCACTTGCATTCAAAAAGTATCCACCGACATCAACCAAATGACAGCTTCGTTGTTGTTGTTTTCCTTTCCTCGTCCTCGGTTTCGACTCAGAATTGAAGGTGTTGATGTTGCTGTAGCTCCCAAGGCACCACCCTTGGAGCTGAATGCGCCACTAGAGCGTTTCTTTCTTGTTGTGTTGTTGCTCTAGGAGAAGTCGTAGTAGGATTACGATCCCTCTCTCAACGAAGGTTTTGATGGGCGTCAATGATGCCTGTTTCTGTTGCAATCAGAGCCGGTTTCCCTCTGTTGCGGCGGCGATGTTTGTGTCGTTGACGTCCGGATAATTATTAATAACTATTAGAAATCGAGAATCCTCTCTCTATTCTATGGCCCATGATGGTTTCCTCAGAGGTGCTTGTTGTAGTTACTGAGTCAAATTGGGGTTATTACTAATTATGAGGACTACTGCTATCTTGTATGTGTGGGCGCTTGATACCTATCTGTGCTATCACCAGTAGAGGTACAAGCTGAGGTGCAGAGCTGCGTCCGATAACTGTCACGCGACCCAACGCGACCCCTCGCAAGCCCTATTTTCAGAAAATCGACCCTGCCTTTGTTATGCGCAAGGGCATTTTTTTAAATTCACAATTTTTGTGGTGAAGAGTTTTGACCCCCCTCAGGTTGCGACCCAAACTCTCCCTGATGACTCAAAATGTCCATTGATCTCTCAATTTTGCCTAAATTGATTTAAAAAATCTATTTCTCGCTACCAAACTTTCTAACCTTAACCCAAGATATGAAATAAAATTAAATTCAGAAGTGTTTGTTTGGTCCTTTGCCGTGTTCCACACTGTGTACAAAATACCACAATAAATACACAGTACAAAAGCCATGTACAAGTCTACAGGTACTGAACATGTGTGTGCTCCGTACGCTGAAATCTCTTCAAAAAAAGAACAAGTGAAAAGACCCTGCAAACACAGCAGAAAACCCCTCAAAGACATGATTTATTTTTCACAGGAATTCCGATCATCGAAATCACCGATGTCATTAACTTCCATTTGCTTTGACGACCCTGCAACAACCCTTCTGTTTCTCCTTCACTAGAACAGACCATGAAGGTTCACCACCATACAAATAGTACAAAATGACACCAACTTAAATACCTACACATTACTCTACTTCATTTTTGATCGGGAAGGGTATTCAAACGGCAAAGACAACCACAACTACGAACCCTACTCCGACCCATCTCTTTCCCCTTTGATAAAGGAGAGAATGGAGGCAGACATGTACAAATCCTACCAGGTTTGAACACCAGCATGTTACTCTACTGATTTGCTGACCAGGAATGACAATCAAAGGGCAATTGAACGGCAAATTAGGAAGATCCAAACACCATTTCCATTTTGACAACCATTTTATTTCTCCTACTGTAGAACAGACCATGAGGGCTCGCCACCGTAAAAATAGTACAAAGTGACACCAACTTGAATACCTACACGTTACTCTACTTCGATTTTGATTGGGAAGGGTATTCAAATGGCAATCAAGCGGCGTTTTGGAGCGGCGTTTTGAGCAGCGTTTCAAGCAGCAGGAAGCCAGCAGCCAGCAGCAGCGTTTTGGAGCAGCAGGAAGTCAGCAGCAAGCAGCGGCGTTTCAAGTGGCCTTTGGAGCAGCAGGAAGCCAGCAGCCAGCAGCAACGTTTTGAGCAGCATTTTGGAGGAGCAGCAGGAAGCCAGCAGGAAGCCAGGAGGAAGCCAGCAGCCAACAGCCAGCAGCGTTTTGGAGCAGCGTTTTTGAGCGGCGTTTTGAGCAGCAGGAAGCCAGCAGCGAGCAGCGGTGTTTTGAAGCAGCCAGCAGCCAGCAGCCAGCAGCCAGCAGCCAGCAGCCAGCAGCCAGCAGCCAGCAGCCAGCAGCCAGCAGCCAGCAGCCAGCAGCCAGCAGCCAGCAGCCAGCAGCCAGCAGCCAGCAGCCAGCAGCCAGCAGCCAGCAGCCAGCAGCCAGCAGCCAGCAGCCAGCAGCCAGCAGCCAGCAGCCAGCAGCCAGCAGCCAGCAGCCAGCAGCCAGCAGCCAGCAGCCAGCAGCCAGCAGCCAGCAGCCAGCAGCCAGCAGCCAGCAGCCGCGTTTCGACCAGCAGGAAGCTAGCAGCGACCAGCAGCGTTTTGGATCAGCAGGAAGGAAGCAGCCAGCAGCCAGCAGCCAGCAGCCAGCAGCCAGCAGCCAGCAGCCAGCAGCCAGCAGCCACCAGCCAGCAGCCAGCAGCCAGCAGCCAGCAGCCAGCAGCCAGCAGCCAGCAGCCAACAGCCAACAGCCAACAGCCAGCAGCCAACAGCCAACAGCCACCAGCCACCAGCCACCAGCCACCAGCCACCAGCCACCAGCCACCAGCCACCAGCCACCAGCCACCAGCCACCAGCCACCAGCCACCAGCCACCAGCCACCAGCCACCAGCCACCAGCCACCAGCCACCAGCCACCAGCCACCAGCCACCAGCCACCAGCCACCAGCCAGCAGCCAGCAGCCAGCAGCCAGCAGCCAGCAGCCAGCAGCCAGCAGCCAGCAGCCAGCAGCCAGCAGCCAGCAGCCAGCAGCCAGCAGCCAGCAGCCAGCAGCCAGCAGCCAGCAGCCAGCAGCCAGCAGCCAGCAGCCAGCAGCCAGCAGCCAGCAGCCAGCAGCCAGCAGCCAGCAGCCAGCAGCCAGCAGCCAGCAGCCAGCAGCCAGCAGCCAGCAGCCAGCAGCCAGCAGCCAGCAGCCAGCAGCCAGCAGCCAGCAGCCAGCAGCCAGCAGCCAGCAGCCAGCAGCCAGCAGCCAGCAGCCAGCAGCCAGCAGCCAGCAGCCAGCAGCCAGCAGCCAGCAGCCAGCAGCCAGCAGCCAGCAGCCAGCAGCCAGCAGCCAGCAGCCAGCAGCCAGCAGCCAGCAGCCAGCAGCCAGCAGCCAGCAGCCAGCAGCCAGCAGCCAGCAGCCAGCAGCCAGCAGCCAGCAGCCAGCAGCCAGCAGCCAGCAGCCAGCAGCCACCAGCCAGCAGCCAGCAGCCAGCAGCCACCAGCCAGCAGCCAGCAGCCACCAGCCACCAGCCACCAGCCACCAGCCACCAGCCACCAGCCACCAGCCACCAGCCACCAGCCACCAGCCACCAGCCACCAGCCACCAGCCACCAGCCACCAGCCACCAGCCACCAGCCACCAGCCACCAGCCACCAGCCACCAGCCACCAGCCAGCAGCCAGCAGCCAGCAGCCAGCAGCCAGCAGCCAGCAGCCAGCAGCCAGCAGCCAGCAGCCAGCAGCCAGCAGCCAGCAGCCAGCAGCCAGCAGCCAGCAGCCAGCAGCCACCAGCCAGCAGCCAGCAGCCAGCAGCCAGCAGCCAGCAGCCACCAGCCACCAGCCACCAGCCAGCAGCCACCAGCCACCAGCCACCAGCCAGCAGCCAGCAGCCAGCAGCCAGCAGCCAGCAGCCAGCAGCCAGCAGCCAGCAGCCACCAGCCACCAGCCACCAGCCACCAGCCACCAGCCACCAGCCACCAGCCACCAGCCACCAGCCACCAGCCACCAGCCACCAGCCAACAGCCACCAGCCACCAGCCACCAGCCACCAGCCACCAGCCACCAGCCACCAGCCACCAGCCACCAGCCACCAGCCACCAGCCACCAGCCAGCAGCCAGCAGCCAGCAGCCAGCAGCCAGCAGCCAGCAGCCAGCAGCCAGCAGCCAGCAGCCAGCAGCCAGCAGCCAGCAGCCACCAGCCACCAGCCAGCAGCCAGCAGCCAGCAGCCAGCAGCCAGCAGCCAGCAGCCAGCAGCCAGCAGCCAGCAGCCAGCAGCCAGCAGCCAGCAGCCAGCAGCCAGCAGCCAGCAGCCAGCAGCCAGCAGCCAGCAGCCACCAGCCAGCAGCCAGCAGCCAGCAGCCAGCAGCCACCAGCCACCAGCCACCAGCCAGCAGCCACCAGCCACCAGCCACCAGCCACCAGCCAGCAGCCAGCAGCCAGCAGCCAGCAGCCAGCAGCCAGCAGCCAGCAGCCAGCAGCCAGCAGCCAGCAGCCAGCAGCCAGCAGCCAGCAGCCACCAGCCACCAGCCACCAGCCACCAGCCACCAGCCACCAGCCACCAGCCACCAGCCACCAGCCACCAGCCACCAGCCACCAGCCACCAGCCACCAGCCACCAGCCACCAGCCACCAGCCACCAGCCACCAGCCACCAGCCACCAGCCACCAGCCACCAGCCACCAGCCACCAGCCACCAGCCACCAGCCACCAGCCACCAGCCACCAGCCACCAGCCACCAGCCACCAGCCACCAGCCACCAGCCACCAGCCACCAGCCACCAGCCAGCAGCCAGCAGCCAGCAGCCAGCAGCCAGCAGCCAGCAGCCAGCAGCCAGCAGCCAGCAGCCAGCAGCCAGCAGCCAGCAGCCAGCAGCCACCAGCCAGCAGCCAGCAGCCAGCAGCCACCAGCCAGCAGCCAGCAGCCAGCAGCCAGCAGCCACCAGCCACCAGCCACCAGCCACCAGCCACCAGCCACCAGCCACCAGCCACCAGCCACCAGCCACCAGCCACCAGCCACCAGCCACCAGCCACCAGCCACCAGCCACCAGCCACCAGCCACCAGCCACCAGCCACCAGCCACCAGCCACCAGCCACCAGCCACCAGCCACCAGCCACCAGCCACCAGCCACCAGCCACCAGCCACCAGCCACCAGCCACCAGCCACCAGCCACCAGCCACCAGCCACCAGCCACCAGCCACCAGCCACCAGCCAACAGCCAACAGCCAACAGCCAACAGCCAACAGCCAGCAGCCAACAGCCAACAGCCAGCAGCCAACAGCCAACAGCCAACAGCCAACAGCCAACAGCCAACAGCCAACAGCCAACAGCCAACAGCCAGCAGCGTTTTGGAGGAGCAGCAGGAAGCCAGCAGCAAGCATCAGCATTTGGAGCGGAGCAGCAGGAAGCCAGCAGCAGCGTTTTGGGCGGCACAGTAACAATGAGGATTCCTCTCCTCCATCAACGGCGATTTGTCTCCTCCTCCAACAACAACGGCGAATCCTCTCCTCCATCCAGCAGCCAGCAAATCTGCTCCCTTTGTCTGCTCTGTGATTCGTCTCCTCCGCTTTGTCTCCACCAAGAATGGTGATTCGCGATTCGTTTTCTCCTCTTTGTCTACTACTCCTCCAAGAATGGTGGTTTGCAACGGTCATTCATCTCCTCCACCACCAACAACAGGGAATCGTCTCCTCCTACAACAACAACAATGGCGATTCGTCTCCTCCTCCAACAACAGCAGCGATAACGGCAATTCCTCTCCTCCTCCAACAACAAAAACAAAAACAACAACAACGGCCTTACCTCTCCTCTTCCCACAACAACAATGGCGATTTGTCTCCTCCTCCAACCTTTGACTCGGTGGTGTTGACGATTTGTGTTGTCATCTATTTGTGCTTACTCCTATGTCACGAAAAACTGGATCTTGATCCTGTTGATATAAATACGCAAGGGATGCAGATTTGTTGCTTTTCAAGACGTATATGTTTGTGTGCACCCAAACAACACTATCTATTAAGCAATTCCTCTCTCTTCCTGGTCTCTATTGTCTTTTTTCAGCCAAGGCAGTTGTTTCGGACGGTAATGGATTTGCGTAGCATTCTACAGCAGTAGGTTTCTACACCTTTTTCGTAGTAGATAATTTCTGGTAACAAATTTCCGTAGCATGCTACGACAGTAGGTTTGTACACCATTTTTGTACTAGATAATTTCTGGTAACGAATTTGTGTACCATCCTACGACAGTAGCTTTCTACACTATTTTCGTAGTACATAATTTCTGGTAACAAATTTGCGTAGCATTCTACGACAGTACCTTTATACACCATTTTCATACTAGATAATTACTGGTAACGGATTTGTGTAGCATCCTACGACAGTAGCTTTCTACACCATTTTCGTACTAGATAACTTTTGTTAACGAATTTGCGCAGAAATCTACAGCAGTAGCTTTCTACACCGTTTTCATACTAGATAATTTCTGGTTACAAATTTGTGTAGAAATCTACAGCACTACCTTCCTACACAATTTCACCACCATTATCCCTTTTATCTTCCTGTTTTGGGAACGACGTTCCAAAAAATGCACTTTTCGTGCAGATTAGTAATCTGCAATTAGAAATTAGAAAATCAGATATTTTGAGTGATGAGTCAATGAATATTGTTCCTGTTATGGATAAGATGAATCATGAAAGAAACAGAAGTGACTTATCTGTCATAGTTTGTGCGTCACCACCTAATGAGTGCATTCGGGTCCTGGATTTGGAGGGAAAATACACACTCATTTGCAATTAGAAATTAGAAAATCAGATATTTTGGGTGATTAGTCCATGAATACTGTTCCTGTTATGGATAAGATGAATCATGAAAGAAACAGAAGCGAGTTATCTTTGATACTTTGTGTGTCACCACCTTATGAGTGCATTTGGGTACTGGATTTGGAGGAAAAATACACACTAATTTGCAATTAGAAAATAGAAAATCAGATATTTTTAGTGATATGTCAATGGATATTGTTCCTGTAATGGATAAGATGAATCATGAAAGAAACAGAAGTGAGTTATCTTTGATAGTTTGTGTGTCACCACCTAATGAGTGCATTTGGGTACTGGATTTGGAGGAAAAATACACACTAATTTGCAATTAAAAATTAGAAAATCAGATATTTTGGGTGATTAGTCAATGAATATTGTTCCTGTTATGGATAAGATGAATCATAAAAGAAACAGAAGTGATTTATCTTCGATAGTTGGTTGTGTCACAAACTAATGAGTGCATTTGGGTACTGGATTTGGAGGGAAAATACACACTCATTTGCAATTAGAAAATAGAAAATCAGATATTTTTAGTGATTAGTCAATGGATATTGTTCCTGTAATGGACAAGATGAATCATGAAAGAAACAGAAGTGACTTATCTTTGATGATTTGTGTGTCACCACCTAATGAGTGCATTTGGGTACTGGATTTGGAGGAAAAATACACACTAATCTGCAATTAAAAATTAGAAAATCAGATATTTTGGGTGATTAGTCAATGAATATTGTTCCTGTAATGGATAAGATGAATCATGAAAGAAACAGAAGTGAGTTATGTGTGATTTTTGGTGTGTCACAAACTAATGAGTGCATTTGGGTACTGGATTTGGAGGGAAAATACACACTAATTTGCAATTAAAAATTAGAAAATCAGATATTTTGGGTGATTAGTCAATGAATATTGTTCATATTATGGATAAGATGAAAGATGAAAGAAACAGAAGTGAGTTATATGTGATGGTTGGTGTGTCGCAAACTAATGAGTGCATTTGGGTACTGGATTTGGAGGAAAAATATTGGGTAATGACTCTCAAAGTTTTTGGTGCCGAGCATGAATATATTTCTCATGACTCATCTGATGCATATTGGGAACAACATTGCCACACATAATGCTGAAAATGTTGTGGTTTGTGTCTCCAAATGACACACAACAGGGTATTTTTGTTGCAAATCCAGGGCACAAACTGACTTTTGGGTAGTGACTTACAAAGTATCCGGTCCAGGCCATGAATAATTTTTTCATGACTCCTATGATGCATATTGGTAACAATATTGCCCCACAGATTGATGAAACTGTTGTGGTTTGTCTCTCCAAATGGCACACAAGAGAATATTATCGGTGCAAATCCAGGGCACAAAATAACTTATTGGGTAATGACAGGCAAAGTATGAGGTCAAGTCCATAATAGGAAGAACATTTACGTTGTATAATCCAATCACCAAAAACGTACTTTAATGAGTGTCAAATGAAAATAATTCATAAGTTGTTTAATTGAAATGAAGGTGCTGTTTTTTTATTATTCTCAGACAAAAGAAGGGTGCAGATATTACCAGTACTACTAGTTGTAGCTAATATTGCATGCAAAAAGGTACATAGTTGGGTACTGTGCAAAAAGTGTAGGAGGTAGGTACCATACTGACCCAAGGGAGTTTTGAACCACTGACTGGCTACCAGATTCTACAGATAGGTTGGGGATTTAGATACATAACCTTTGTGTAATCACAATTTCCTCTTTGAAAAAATTATGGCGCGGGAGGGGTGGCGTGCACTCGTACATGCTTTACTTATATAGAAAATAAAGGCCGTGCACAAGCCAGGCACATGGAAGAAGTCAGGGTGCATAGCACACACAACACAGACAAAACCACACACACATGAAAAACTGTATACACACGGCACCACCACACAAAACGCAACACATGCTTCTTGGTTGGCACAGTGTTTTTTGAAGCAGGGAAAATGAATGTTGTCCGACAGTCACGAACAACGGAACAACAGAACAACCAAACAACAAAGAAGAAACACTAGTCAGTGACAATAACAGCAATTCGGTGGAGATTCTATTTGTTTCTGATCTTTCTTTCTTTTATTTTTATTTTTATTTTTATTGAAATGGAACAACAATCAAACCAACGAGGGAAAGAACGACACTCAAAATGGAACAACGAATTAAAAAAAAGGAATGACAGAATGGAACAACAGAACAACAGCAGTGAGTGACAACGACGGCAATTTGTTGGAGATACTATTTGTTTCTGATCTTTCTTTCTTTCATTTTTATTTTTATTGAAACAGAACAACAATCAAACGAACCAACGAAGGAAAGGAGAGCACTTAAAACCGAACAACCAATGAAACAGAACGGAACAATGGAACGGAACAATGGGACAGAACGGCAGAATGGAACAACAGAAAAGTTCACACAAAAAAACTGTACACACACGGAAAACTGTACATACCCCAAATCAAAACCACACAAAAAGCAACACATCCTTCTTGGTTGGCACGGTATTTAAAAAAAAAAAGCACGGAAACAACGGATTGGCAATGAAAGAAAACAACAAGAAACACTAGTGAATGACAATGAAAGCAATTTGTTGGAGATTCTATTTGCTTCTGATCTTTCTTTCTCTTATTTTTATTCTTCAGGAACAACAAACCAACAAAAGGACATAAGAAGGACAAAGGGATGAAACGGAATGACAAAACGGAACGATCAAACGGAACAGAACAGCGGAGCGAGGCAAGTGTTCGCTAGATTGTGCAAGAAGGTACAATCATTAAGAGAAGATCCCAAAATGGGTAAAAATTTGGAGAAAATGATGCTGGAAAGATTCAAGTCAGAAAAAAACCCTACCGGTACTGTATCAAAAGATGGTGGCACTGTTGCCAGTAGTCTTGCTGAAGAGGGAAATGAAGATGACAACTATATTGATCCTGTATTGATGGAATTGCTTGGCGGAATGGAGGAAGTTTAGGCATTGTTTTCAGAATTGTTAGAGTTCATTGTGTAAGTCCATTCACTAATTTGACGCGGGTTGGTTCACACCTACGACATGGGTAAATCTTCGGGGAGAGTGATTAGGGTAAAAGGTGCATATTATACATACATTGCATACCATGGTTGCAAATAGTAGATTGTGTGACACAAATGACTAAAATGTACGGAAAGATGTACTCGTACCTATCATACATATTTTGCATAAAATACTACTAGACAAATTGTTGATCCAAATAATTCAACTGTAGTGGTAGGTAGTCGCAAGCGATGGTGTTAAATTTTAAGGGTTGTGTGTCGCAAGCCCAAGTGTTCAATTGTAAGGGTTGTGTGTCGCGAGCACTAATGTTAAATTTTACTGGTTGTGAGTCATGACCTTGCGTATTTAATTTTAGTAGGTGTGATTCGCAAACGTACGGGTAGGTGATATTAAAAATTAATAATAATTATTCATGACCCAAGGAAAAAAATAATCGCGAACCAGGGATAGAGAGTTAGAAAAATGAGCATGATACGAAGCCACTGAATCACAGGGGGGCTTGGTTGTGAGTCATGACCTTTGCGTATTTAATTTTAGTAGGTGTGATTTGCGAGCGTACGGGTAAGTTTTATTAAAAGTTAATAATAATTGTTCATGACCCAAGGAAAAAAATAATCGCGAACCAGGGATTGAGAGTTAGAAAATTGGGCATGATACGGACCTACTGAATCACAGGGGGGGGGCTCGTGTTAAAATTACACACAAGCAGGGGTTGCGAAAGTACCTTGCGATGAAAAAAAAAAGGGTCGCGGGACAGTTATTGGACGTGAGGTACGGAGCTGAGGTGTGGCGCTGACACCTTGTGGTTTGCGCGTTGGCACTTGAGGTACGAACTCACGTTTGAGCTGGCACTTGAGGTGTGAACTTGTTCGTACGCGTTTTACACTCTTAACAGAAACTAAACATCCCCACAACATACACTAGTAAGTCTACTCCATACAAAAGACGATCCTAGGGATTGTGGAAGAAGTTATGGCCAAATACAAAGTCAAATATGACAAAGCAATAATCAAAATCAATAGACACATGAACAAGGCAAGATATACATTGCAGGAGTGTGTTGGGAATTAAGAATTTACCAGATACCCAATTTAAATTATTTCTAGTGCTTATTCTGATTAACAACAGCATCTCATTAGCTATGGTTAGCCTGCTTGTCCTCTGTAGTATCAGCTTAGTGCTGAGGCAAGGTGGGAAGCCAGAGGGCGCAACAGTTTGTGTGTAAAGATTAAAAATTCAGTTTAGGGAACAAAATTGAGGGAAGGTTTTGCCAGGAGTCATACTTTTAGAGGGGTGCGACACGCTGTACCCATCCGTTTTCACTGCATGATACAAGAAGAAAAAATTGAAAAAAAGAGGGTCCTTGAAACCATGATGGTAGGATTTTGTTAAAAACTTCCCAAGCTAAATTTTTAAAAGTCTGTTTTTACTGCACAATGCTAGTTAAACTACTACACTTTCAAATATTAGCAACTCAATAAAAAGCAATATTAAAATTAGGTACAGGGTTCATTCTAGACCAATTTTTTTATGAGGAAGCTGAATATTCAGCTCGTTTGGGCTGATTATGCACAGAATTTGATTCAAAATTATAACATTTTTCTTACACATTTCAACCTAGTTTAAGAATATTATCTTTCTTTATACATCCTTATTGAGGATGAATTACCATAATATGAAACTAGAGTGAGAGTAGTTGCTGTTTCTTTTAATGATATTTTTATAACTTCAACACTTTAATATTCTAACTATATGCATGCCATTCTTCATTCCTTTCCTCAATGCTCCTGCCAGCATCACTGTTGCTAGCTCTCTTTCTTGAACCTATAACAATGATCTCCTCTCTCACTGTAAGATTTGTTCCCTTACACTTGGTTCCTCTTGCAGTATGCTCCTCTATATATGCTCTGATCTCCTCACTGAATCTGGCATTGATCACCTTGTCAACCAATTTTCTTCTTTTCACTAAGCTTTCCCAAGTAAACATTACCTTTGCTACAGTCCAGAAATACTTCCAGCAGCTCATCATTCTTCAAAATGTCATCCTTTGCATTTGCTGTTACATCAGGATCTTTGCCCAGCTTCTATTTGTCCACAGAATCTGAAACTTTCTTCATCAACATCACTCCAAAATGAAAATATTGCTCATTCACTAGAGCCAACCTTCCTCTATTTGATGACCTGAGAAAACTGTCATAGCACTTATCCAGCTATAGTACTTGTGATTGGAGGGCTTCTTCTGTATAAATCTCATACTTGATAAGAAACCAATTTCTTTCCGCAACTGAAGACCATTCTCACTCTCTTCCTCCTCTATACTGATGATCATTTGAATTTGTTTCAGCCTCAAATGGATGATTGCCCACCCAAGGATTTTATTTTGTTTCAGCCTCAAATGGATGATTGCCCACCCAAGGATTTTATTCACATCTCTCACATCAGTAATATCTGTTGACATTGAAATTGCTCTCATTTCCTCCATTAAGTCCTTTGCCGGTTTTTCTCTTTGTTTAGGACCAGCTGTTAAATCGAATTCTGATTTGTAAAGGTTACGGTTTTTGCTTATGCTATGTTGTGATGAGTATGATGAAGAAGACATCCGGATGCAAGTCTTGTTGATGCTCTTGCATTGCTTCCTTTTTCAAGCAACTGTGAAGTATCCCTGCCCGTGGCTCTGTAATATGAGAAGGTAGATTCCAAACTACTTGAATTATTGTATAGGTATGGAACAAAATACAGGCTGACAATTTTGTGTGAGATTTGTGCAGGTACGTATGATGTGTTTGGATTAGCTCTCTGTCAACAGAAGAAATGAGCCCAGGCCGTACAGATAGTTGATTGCTTGCTGACTTCCATAAAGAGGGGTTGATACACTGAGTTCAGATGTCCTGTGACCCTACCACGGGAGTAAGTGTTGCCTGCAACCACAAACTCCCAGGTGCAACTTATGCTTAGTTGCAATCTGAAATCCCTTGGCTATCTTGTCCAGGATAATGACCCCCCTCAGGCACAATAGCACTGGTGAAGGCCAGAAGCTGATTCCCCAGGTACAAAAATGTGATGTGCTGAACTCCCTACAAGACAAAATGTGTTGGAACAGTCACCTCCCTGAAGTACTTTTGGTTCACTACTTGGCACCTAAAATCAATCACCACTAACAGCAACAACTAATTCTTCCCAGGGACCACAAAATCTCACTCCTAACCAACCTTGCTGTAGATTGTCAGCTTGCAAGAAGTCTTGGTACAGAAAATGTTATGTTTATATGTTAATCCTGTGGTGTAAAGAGAGAGACAGCACAAGATATTGTGAGAAAAAAACAGTGAAAATGGACGATGGACAGATTGTTTGTGGGTTTGGAATAATTGTTGGTGGGACTGACCAGTGAAAACAGACGACGGGCAGACTGTGTGTGTGTGTGTGTGTGGGTTTGGAATCTTTTTTGGTGGGACTTACCAGTAAAAACAGATGACAGAAAGATTGCCGAACAAGTTTTTGGTGGTCACCCTGTATGTGCTTGTCAAGAACGCCAATTCCAGACTGCAGATGAACAATACAGCCAAATACCACTTACTATGTGACTCTCAAGAGTATAAGAAAGGTGTGTAGTATGTATCATGAAGGTCAGGGAATCAGGTGTTTCACAGTCATTTTTACTAGTGAACTACAGTAAAAATGGTGATGAAAAAAATTGGCTGGGGAAGTTTTTTCCAAAATCCTCCCATTGTGGTTTCAGCTGTGCACTGATTGTGGGCTTTGCTACCGTACAAGTATTTTTTGCATAGATATTTTTTTTTGCGCAGGGGCATCACACCCCTTCTGATTATTACCAAATATGGTATTTACTACGGAGTACGAAGTAAGAGTTTACTTCGTACGAACTACGTACGGTATGATTATTGTTTACAGGAGTTCCCGATACGATTCGTACCGATAGGCTCTTTGAAAAAATACGAACAAGAAGGCCTTTTAATACCGGCCCGACAGCAGCAAACATCATGCGGTAGGATCATACGGTACCGGTAATCTTACCGCACCCGAAGGATTTAACACTTTGCGCACTGTGCGTAAGACGATACGTTGTAACGGTACTCATATGGTACGTACTCGTATCCGAAAAACAGTCTCGAGTAGGTAAACAATTACGAACCGGTTCGAGTAAGGTGCATACAATTCTCTACTGACCAAACTACGGTATAGTACTCGTACTATGGAGCCAACGGTAAACTACTATTGTAGTTGAGTTCTATGGTGCACTGGTTTTAGTTCCTTTGTTTTTTCCTACCGGTAGCTAGAGAAAAAAATAATTTCCCCTCCCTCTCGCGCCGAATTTTTTTGTCTCCTTGAAAAAATACGACGTAAGATTACGTCACGATTAAGAGCGACTATTGGCCCTGCGCGCGCATGCTCAATCTGCTCACAGGGATGATCCCGCAACCAAAGTAAATTAACAACACCCCAGAGTAGACCCTTGAGTTACAAAAGATCTCTCCCAGTGGGACAAGAGCGATGAGAGCGTATGTAAGTGTCAAAGAACGAGGTATATCAAAAATTAAATAACGATCATGGAAGTGGTATTGTGCTGATCGCATTAAGTAAAAAAAGCATACTTCTTATTATTTATAAATGTCTCGAAAAGGCTATTGGCTTTTGATACTACAAGATTGCCTTAAACGGGATTAATTATGAGCTACTTCATCAAGCACAAAATAATTAGTGCCTTCCTTATCAACTTTTTGTAGATAATTTCTGATCGTTATATATGCTCTTTTCTTTTCGAAGTATGGTAGCAGTTATAATTTTTCGAGAGCCCTTTTCGCTTGCCAACATCGCATAAGAAAGTCAGAAACAAAACATTTTTATGCATGCGTAAAACCCGGTACAGACTTAGCGATAGTAATTTACGCTGCAAGATTACTTCTTCAAATTTGTACCACACAAGTAAGATTACAACAAGGAGAATCGCTATCAGGCCATTCCTGTTACTGTACCTAGCAATTGATTGATTCATTCAGACCATGTGACCTGGAAATCCTGGTTGTTAAGTATTACTTGTAATAAAATATGAACATTAAGGAGTATCAAACCCGTTACGATCGACGGCTCTACCAATAAAAAATGTCTTCTTCGATTTATAAATGATAAAACTATTAGTCTATGAGAATGAAGCGAAGTATTTAGTGTTCTATCGATTACTTAGTGTTCAGCGCAATTTTTTAGGTTTTGTCACCGCTTGAAGAGAATCAAACGCTTTTCATGGTGGATCTGAATTACCATAATTGGGCATATTGACATGCATTTAATTTGTTCTCGGTTAAAAATTGGTATATTTCGTAAGTTGAAGGAACACATAAAACAAACAAAGCTGGGATGATGCCGGGCCCTCCAGGGCGAGTACGCGCCTGTATTAGTTAATTTTCCACTACCAGCGGCAATTTTGCATCGAAACATAAGCAGCATTATGCTGAAAAAAGCAGCTCAACTCTTCATATCATTTTTCTGAGCCCACAAAAACAAGCGCACACTCGAATTGCTTCCATACGATCAAAACAAAACACAGAATACGTATAATCATTACAGCAATTGTTTGATAGGCCTAAACTATTAGCACAAACAATCAATAAAGGAGACGCAAGGTAAACCACACTAAGAAGTGATAACGTCACTCAACAATAGGACTAGTTGCCGGTTCAACATGTCGTTTGTGTTCTGCTCTTTGCCATTCAGAATTTGAATTTGTACTCACACAACAGCTGTTGTGTCGCAATGGCTAATTACTAATTGCACGATCTCTTCTACGAACCAATTCTTGTAGTTCGGAAACCACAATCAAATTTAGACCCACTAATCCGCGGAGGCAACAACAACAACTGTCGATCACCCACCCAATTCCAAACACTTCTAACAATGATGGAATTCTCAAGAAACAATAACATCGCCGACGAAGAATGGATGGCCAAGATGTCCACGTCGATGAATCAATCCGTCGACCACGAACTCTTGCGTAGATTGAAAGCCTCATCGGCAGCAGGAACGGGATCCATTGCGTCTACCGGCATGGCAAATGCACTCGGCGGAGGCGATGGTTCCTCGTCTATTGCGCAGCACAATCAACAGCAACAACGCAATGCGTCGCAGCAGAACGGCGGAAACAACACCGGAAACGGGCCGAATGACCAAGCCGCCGAAGAAGAACTCCTCTTGCAACTCCTGTACCAACGCCGTCGCCGCCAGCAGCAACACGGCGGCGCTCCCGGAGAGGAAAATCGGTACGGTGGAGCCGGTGACGCTTCGGGAGTTGCCGGCAACCCAGGGACGAATCTCATGGGATCATCGGAAGAAGAGCAACTCAAGAAACTCCGAGACCAGCAAGCGACGGTCGTCAGCCGCCGCAACTCGCTCATGAGCCAGACGGGCGGTGGCTCGGAACGCCGAACGTCCGCCCTCGGCTCGTTCTCGGAAACGCCCGGAAACAACCTGGGTGGCAACGGTGTTGGTGGTCCGAACGCCCACGCCCACAGCAATCGCTCGCCCAACCAAGCGCGTGGATCGGGATCGATCTCGCCGTTCAATCCCGCGAACGGGATGGCAGCGGGAGCCGGCGGATCGCTCGACAATGCCTCGTCGTTGCGACGATCGTCCGTGATGGGAGCCATCGGGAACATGGGCGCTCCCGGTGGCGGCATGTTCGGTGGCATGGGCGGCATGGGCGGCATGAGCAGTCTCGGTGGAATGGGAGGCATGGGTGGCATGGGCGCCATGGGTGCCATGAACGGCATGAACGGCATGGGCGCGATGAACGGTATGGGTGCCATGAACGGCATGGGTGGAATGGGCGGTGTTCTGGGTGGTATCAACGGAATGAGCGGAATGAGCGGAATGAGTGGAATGAACGGAATGAGCGGGATGATCGATCCCTTCCACCAAGACGCCTATGGACCAATGGGAGTCTCGTCCACGACGTCCGAGTATCTCAATCCCCAGCGCGTAGATCTTTCGGGTTCCTCTCGTCTGCTCGCTCTGCAACGGCAACAAGAAGCCGGCATGATGGGAATGCAATCGGGACTGTTCTCCGGTGTGCATCCCAACATGGTGGGATCGTCCTTCATGGACCGGGAACGGCTCATGGATCTGAACCTGTACGGACACACACGAGATCAACTGGCACACGCACAGGCCCACACCGAAAAACTCTTGCTGCGAGAACAATTGCAGCATCGACAACTCCAGCAGACCCAGCTGCAGAACGGAGTCAACCTCAAGAAGAAGCGAGCACCTGCCCGCAAGAAGGCACCCACCAACAAGCCCCGCCGACCACTCAGCGCCTACAACCTTTTCTTTTCGGAAGAGCGAGAGCGAATTCTGAAGGAAATCGACGAGAAGGCGGCTCTCGAGAGAGGAGAAGAACCCAACAGAGGAGAAGAACCCAACAAGGACGGTGAAGAGGATGCCGACAGCAAAGACAAGAAACCAGAAGAAGAAGACGACGACGACAAATCTGGGGATAAGAAAGACGGGGATGATACTGGCAAGGACGATGACGAACCCAAGAAACGCAAGATTCCAAAGGCTTTCCTACGACCGTTGCTTCCCGGACAAAGGAAACGAAGAGCGCACCGCAAGACCCACGGCAAGATCAGTTTCCGGTTGTTGGCACAAATGGTAGGCGCTCGATGGAAGGCTCTGCCGGACGACGATAGAAAATATTATCAAGATCTTGCCAAGGAAGATTCCATCCGACAAAAGGAGGCCATGAAGGAATACTACCGCATGGAACAACGCCAACAAGACGATCCCACCGGTAGTGCCATGAAAGAAATGGACGTAGAAAAGGAACTTCAACCACCGTCAATCATCGGGAAACTCGGATCCGAAGCCGTTGGTGAAAGCAAAAAGAGCGACGAAAGCGCGGGTGCGCAAGACAAAAAAGAGAGCGTTGATTCCGATATGGACACCGAAGACAAAGAAGACAACACCGACGCTGACATTCATTATGAGGATCCCAAAAAAGAAGGCACCGATGCCGACATGGATAAGGCCGGCGAATCGGGAAGCCAAAAGGAACCGAAATCGAACGATAACGATGATGGAAGTTCAGAGAAAGAAGAATCTGATTCCGCTGAACTCTGAACATAAAAGAAATTCACTTCATCATCCTTACCATACGTATCATTGACGCATAAACCAAACAAACGAGTGGTCAATCCTTCATAACACAGTTTCATGACAAACTTCCATTTTTCCATCCGACGCTAAACTGTACCAAATTTGGCGTTTTTGATACTGCAGTATGATTTTTTCTTCATTTCCCGTAGTCTTTGTCCCCATCATCTCTGCGATGCTCACCTGCACAATGCAACCCATGTTATCATTACTTGCGAGGCAAATGTTTTCACAATATATAATACTACTCAACATACCAGTATTCCAGACATAATTTTTGTTACAAGAATTTTCGAATTCTACAATGTTTCCTTGCTCTTTTCAGATGGATGTTGAATGTAGATAACAAGTAATAATATACCAGCGCGTGTAAGCATTGATGACACAACGACGAATAACACCAGAAACACGATCATTCTACTGAACTATTGAAGAACAAGAAGACAGAGGACTCCTCTAGTGGAGTTGATCGAAATCGTTTGAGTCCGTACCAAATCCGTTAGCAATAATGTAACTCGCGACTGATACCATCCATGGTCAATTCTTGATTTGTTGACAACTCTTTCGAAGAGCGTTCTTTTCAGGAAGAAGCAATTCGAGGAGAGGGCAGCTTCACCATTCTCGTCCAAACCATTTTTGCTCGGTACGAATATGATACCATTCATAGCACGGGTATGAAGGCTTGCTTTTTGCTAGTAACTCGTAATTACGCACGGTGTCGTACGCCTCTAAAATAAGGTACTAAAATAAGGTTTATGTATTGGTTAAAAATTAAGATTGTGAGCTAGCTCTGTCAACTACTCCGAGGAGCCGTTGAGAAAGCTTATAACAGTAAAAAGCCGTTGAATGGAAATTCAACGTACATTGCACATAGAGAATTTGGATATGTTCTTCATCCAGTCTTCAATATTGAAGACCGGCTTGCGTGGCATTGTATTTCAGATTTTCTTGAATCGTGGGTAATTTTCAATCGTGAGCGTTGGAATACCACACTCTTCTCCTTCTCGTAAAAGTTCGATTGGTGGCACAGAATTTTTTGTTAGTCGTGTGCGACCAGTATTGCTTAGATAAGAAATTTTTTAGTTGGAGTGATATGGTTTCAGATTTCGAATGTTCATGCGTTGGATCACGTGATTTCTTAAGAGAAAGGAAACTGTACCATTTGTGTGAATTTGCTGTATGGTGTAGGGGCCTTTGCTTCTTGCTTCGAAAGCTCCAGGGATTTGCTTTTCATTTTTCACCATAACTTGATCTCCTACACTGTAATCATGAAGCTTCCTGTGGCTGTTCTCTTTCATAGCATTCTTGTCGATTTGAGCTTGTCTTTTGTTTCTGACCATGGCCAAGTCATGTTAAATTCCTTTCGTGCCCAGGTTGGTAGAGGTACGAGATCGAAAATAATGAGACCTCGAACGATCGAGTTCGATACTTAAACTGAAAGAGAAGAATCGATCGTCACTCCACAGGATCGATCGTCACTCCAATTCGATACTTAGTACTCAAAGAAAGAACACACTAGAGGTTCGCACACGCAATCTCTTGTTAAGTGTGCTGTTTTCAAGAAAAGACAGCAGAGGTTCGAAGCGCTGCTCACGAACTTGTTTATCTGCTGTGTAAAAATACGTGTTGTATTAGCGGCAACACGGTATTTACTCGTAACACGGTATTTTACCGTATAATATATTCGTAACAAAGTGCTGCATTAGCGGCAGCACGCCTTAAAGCTGTAACTTGCTCTCCAGCAAGCCAACACGCTTATACTTTTAGATTATTTGATTATTCAACCTTAAACCTCGCATCGGACGTTCTTGCGTCCTACTGTAGAACTACAAGCCTAAGATCTAACTGACTGAGCCCACCGGTAGTTAGAATAGATCTGATTGGACTAGCGTTCAATCGTAGTGGATATCAGAGAAATATTAGACCACAAACAGACCGGCACCTCAACCGGCCTGCAGCCACAGCTCCTGTTGCTCTTCTTTGCCTTTGGATTGAATCAGCTCAACAGCCAGTTTCAAAAGGAAATTAACAAGTCAGTAATTACCGGAATTGGTAGGAACATATCTCTGTGGAATACAAGGGCTCCAGGCGTCATTCCGAAAGTCTTGTTGATGGTTGATCTAACCGCAAACTGAGCCGACGCAAAGATGCTGTCAATGATATCAGTCGCTTCCTGGAGAGTCTGTGGAGGGTTGGTATTGAGTTCGGTTCTCATTGCAGACTTCATGGTGTCATGGACGCGTTCGAGTACTGCGTTGGATTGTGGGTTTCGGACCGAGCAGACCTTGGCTTTGATTCCTAGGTTGGCAAGGTGGAGTTGGAAGTCATTACTCATGAAGTTAGTTCCTTGGTCAATAATACAATTTACTGGTTTGGGATATCTGGAGAGCCAGCCATTGTCGAGGGCATGGACTGCCATGAGGCCGGTTGGATTTACTTGTGGAGCTCGGATGATCTCGAGGAGGTTGGTGCACATGTCCATGATGGTAAAGCCATTGAAGGAGACTGTTCCATGGCCAGGGATCTTGATTTTCCAAGGGCCTACTCCATCGATTGCAATGGTGTCCCAAGGAACATACTGGTGTTCTTTGGTAGGGAGCTGTCCGTGATTTTGGTGGCTATTCTTGTATCGTTGGCACGTGTCACAAGTCTTGCAGAAGGCGTTGATTTGGTCCTTCAGGTTTGGGGCATATACAAATTGGTTGATGGTTCGATACAATCGTTCTGCGCCGGCATGGCCAAGCACGTGGTGGTAGTATTTGATGGTGGCTTGCACTCTGTTTGGAGGGAGTACAATTTTCTGGCGACCGTTGGAGTCTACAACTTTCAAGTCGGTGCCGTTGAAGTTTTCAGTTGTGTACCGGGGATTGGTAGCAATATCGTCATTGGCTGCTTGATCTTGGGCGAGTTGGTCGAAGGCTAAGGGGTACATGGGAATGTCTTCTGGGTAGTTAAGAAACAAATCAGAAAGAGCAAGAAGGTCGGAGGCCGTTGAGTCAGCAGTTGCAAGGTCCGAATCATCCGTTGGGTCGGGACCGAAGAACTCCTTCTTCTTCTCCGGAGTATCTTGCTGAAGTGGGAGCCTTGAGAGGGCATCAGCAAGGACGTTGTCTTTGCCTTTGATATACTTGAATACTGGGGAAAATTCTTCAAGGAGCATGCGCCAAGTCATAATTCTGTGGCTGGTAAGAGTTTGTCGGGTTAAGTTGATGTGGTCTGTCCATACGATGATTTCAGCACCCCATAGAATGGTGCGAAATTCCTTGAAGACTTCTACAATACAGAGCATCTCTTTATCGACCGTTGGGTATTTCCGTTGAGCGGCGTTGAGTTTTCTGGAGAAACAAAGGATAATTTTGCCATCTTGGAGGATGACGGCGCCAAGCTGGTAATCAGAAGCATCAGTATAGACATGGAAGGGCTTGTTTGGATCAGGGAAGGCAAGGAGGATATCATTGGCAATAAGCGATTTGGCTTTGTTGAAAGCTTCAATTAGCTCTGGAGTCGGAGTGATTTTTCCTTTGGCTCTTCCAGAGAGGTCTGTAAGGGGCGCAAGGACCTCTGCGCGTTTGGGGTAGAAGTTTCGGTAGAAGTTGATCATCCCAACAAAGGATCGAAGTTGGGTTGTTGTTGAGGGAAAAGCAAGTTTCAGGATGGGAGCAATCTTGTTTGGATTGGGACGGATACCATCGCGCGAGATAATATGGCCAAGCCAAGGAGCTTGGGATTGAAACCAGTGGCACTTGGAGGGCTTGACAGAGAAGTTGTGACACTTCAGTAAGGACAGAACAGAGGAGACTGATTTGTAATGGGATTCGAGAGTATCTGAGAAGATACCAATATCATCGATGTATACTTCGATGTCCTTCAGGTGTGAAAGCATTTGTTCCATACACCCTTGGGCCCAACTTGGAGAGTTGAGAAAGCCCATTGGCAATCGAAGTAGTCTGAACTTTCCGAATGGAGTAACAAGGACACAAAGCCAGGTGGAGGCCTCGTCAAGTTTGAAGGTGTGGAATTGCATACTGACATCGATAAGGGTGACATATTTGAAGCCTCTTCTTCTGTGGAAGATATCTTGGAGCTTTGGGAGTGGATAGTGAAGTTTCTTGGTGACCTTGTTGAGTTCTCTAAAGTCACTGATAAGTCGACAGGAGCCATCTGGTTTGGGCACTACAAAGGTTGGCATTCCCCATTCAGTTGCATAGCACCGTTCGAGGATGCCAAGTTTTACTTGTCGATCGATTTCTTTCTTCACTGCTTCTTGTTGGTGCAGTGGAATGGAATATGGTTGTTTTACATGATATGGAGTTGCGCCTTGCTGCAGTTCAATGTGGAACGTTTGATTAGGGAAAATACCTAATTCTTTGTCATTCAAGCCTTCGAAAAGTTCTTCATTTTGGAGCAGTATTGGTAACAAGGCTTGTTTCTCTTGGTAGGAGAGATGGATCTGGTCGGTTACTAGCTTGTGGAGGTCAGTTTTCTCATACTTGGTGGTTCCATCTACATAAGATTGTTGGATTGATTGGTTGGAGTAACTTTCTGCAATTGCATGTGGTTCTGCAGACATGACTTTGTGAAGCAAGGACTTGTTGTCGAAGTAATTTCGCGGGTGGAAGTCCATTGTCTTCTCATACCATTCTATGGTACAAGTCTCGAAGTCCATTTTCATTCCAAGATCTCTCATTGTCTTTCTTCCAATGAGGAGATGGTAGTTGATATTCTGAGAGACGACAAAGCATTTGATTTGTAGGACTTTCATGGAATAGGATAGTTCTGGGAATATGGTGTTCTCCAAGGTTACGTAGTGGTTGCAAGTGGTTTTGCCATTTGTTGTTTGCATTTGAATTGGTTGGTCTAGGAGGTTCTTCTTGATTCCAGAGGGAATTGCTGATTCCACTATAAGGTTGTCGGTTGATCCGGAATCGAAGAGGGTTTTCAAGTAGTATTTTCCAAGGGATCCATTGATCGAGTTGCAGACACTTACTGTGGTTGGAGCAAGGTCGATGTCGACATTGTCCTTGCTAGGAGCAACATTTTGCTTATTGTTGTCGGAATTGGGCTTTTCAGAGGGAAATCTTTGAAGATCCGAGTTGTAGTATTCTTCATCGATATCCATATCGACATGGAAGAGATCCGGCCAAGGAGTAGCAGGGATGGTTTCTTCTGGTTCATTGATGAAGACACACATGTGTTGTTCTGGTTCATTGAAGTTACTGCCGTGGGAAGAGGTAGTGGATCGATTGCTGTTGTTGGAATTACTGCGATCGTTCACGTGTGAGTCGGTGTTGTCCCTAGAGTTGTTATTAGACTGATTGGAGTTGCTGCCATATTTGTTGGTGTAGCATTGACCCCAGGTGTGATTGGTACCAGGGTGGATAGGACACGGTGAGTCATTTGAAATCCTAGTCGAGCCTTTGTTATTGTTGCCTTGATTGTTGCTGCGTTGATTGTTGTTGTTGTTGTTGCGTTGGTTATGGTTGTTGTTGTTGTTATTGTTTCGATTCCGATTGTTTCGGTTGTTTCGATTGTTGCGATTGTTTCCATTTCGGTTGTTACGGTTGTTGTTGGCATTGTTGTTGCTGATGTTGTTGTTGTTTTGAGACTGGTTGTCTGATTTCTTGTTCTTGTTTTTATTCTGTACAGATTGGAATCTTTCGAATCTTATCATCATTTCAGAGAGAGAATCTCTATGGGGAGAATGGTGTTGTTGATAGAGGTCTTTCCAGTCCTCTGGCATCGATTCAAAGACTAGATTCTTGAAGTCACTTTGATTGATCTCTGCATTTTGTGGAGGGTGTCCCGGTAGTAATGGGAGAATAACATGGTTGTGGAAGTTGACTTGTGCTACAAATTGGTGTACAGTCATGGAGGTTGTCTTCTTGATATTGGAGAGGAATCTTTTATGATTCTGGTAGGCATCGAGGTTGCTGTTGAACTTGAAGCTGATGAATGCTTCCACTGTCGTCTGGAAGTTGTCCACAGTTCTCTGTGGAACATTGGCTGTTACATAGCTGTTCCACCAGCTACAGTCGGTGTAGTCTCTGAGGAGGTCTAGAAACTTGTCATAGATTCTTGGTCCTGTGGTTAGGTTGAGAGTCTTCTTGGATCTAATGAAGGTGTTGATGGTGAAAAGAATTTGTAATTTGGTTGATCCTGCAGTAATCAAAGGGATTTTGATCTTGGTGACTTCTTGGGAGCCATTGACTTCTTGGGTAATCTTGTACTCAATTTTTTCAATAGTCTCTTGATCAAAGTCATACTTGAAGGGAATGACTGAGTAAGACATACTGGTCGATTTCTTATTGTTACTGGACAATCTTCGGATCGGTTGTTAGTTGTGTATTAGTGGTAAATTTGTTCGTGTAGTTGAAGTAGTCTTTACCGGTAGAAAGGGGTCGAAGCGGTTATTCGACTGTTTAAACAGTGTCGTACGCCTCTAAAATAAGGTACTAAAATAAGGTTTATGTATTGGTTAAAAATTAAGATTGTGAGCTAGCTCTGTCAACTACTCCGAGGAGCCGTTGAGAAAGCTTATAACAGTAAAAAGCCGTTGAATGGAAATTCAACGTACATTGCACATAGAGAATTTGGATATGTTCTTCATCCAGTCTTCAATATTGAAGACCGGCTTGCGTGGCATTGTATTTCAGATTTTCTTGAATCGTGGGTAATTTTCAATCGTGAGCGTTGGAATACCACACACGGATCCGAAAATTATGGTTCATATCCGACGACTGTGTTTGGACTCGGTCGAATAACCAGTCATGCTTCCACGGTACAGGAATCTGACTAATCGGAAATATGATGTGGGAATGGCAGCTTCGGGGCCCTCCAAACAGACTGCAGAATATTGTGCGGTTTTGTTAAGAACAGAGCAGCGGATACCAAGTCAGAGAGTTTTCCTAGAACACTACATTAAAAGCTTATCAAAAACGAGTTCTAACTACATAATCCATAACAATACCCTAGCATCCTCATAATCTTACTTCTTCATACCGGCGAAGTAAAGGAACAAACGGAGTACTCGTACACGTCTATGCTAATATTAGCGCTTGGTCCCCGCACAGTATTACGTGGATTCTCCCTCTTTGAAGACGAAGATGATTTTGTTAAAAGCCAATTTCATGTTGAGTTTATTAAATAAAATTTTACGACTGACACGGTACTTTTAATTTTACTTACTGTAATGGGATCGACCTACCGGTACTCGTACGTACCTAAGCACAGACTCCGGAAACTTTTCGTTCTCGTCGAACACAACAATTCTCGATCATTCCACAAAAGAGTTTCTTCGAATTACTGTACTGTACTGTACTCGTACTGTATTCTTAACCGGTAAAGTTCCGGCATATACGAATTATTACCGGTACTGTAACATCATTGCGAGACCACCTTGCTTACACGCGTATTGGGTGATTCCCGAAATAGTCTGGGTAGGGGCCCAGATTTAATTCTGTACCATTTTGACCCAGATACTGGTAGAGGTGAGCTCACTTCGACCAGTATCTGGGTCCCTACCCAGATTTGCTTGAAATCCGGCATGGAATTTTGATTTACGCGCACGCGCCTGCTTATCACTTAGGAAGTATGCATTAATAATTTATTTTATCCATGGATTCTGTATTCCAAAAATGAGACTTTAGACACTGGCCCGCCAAAATCTGGGTATGGCGATTTTCATTCCCGAAATACAAAAATCTGGGCCCCTACCCAGACTATTTTGGGAATCACCCATTGACTGACTCGGATAAGTGGAGGAGTACCGGTAGTTTATTATTGATGTAGCGATCCGGATGAAAGGAATTGTAGTGCCACGTGGCACTCCCTAGGATCGGAAGAAGAAGGCCAGATTGGGGATGATCGAAGATTCCCTGTATCACTGGATCTAGCTCATAGATCTAGTAGTACTATCACGCGCCCTGGATATAGGCTAGCCTTAACAAGCCTGTAAAGGATTCCTCCATCAAATCCCAAGCATACATCTGGCTACCAGGGAAGTAGTACAACAGATTCCCTGTATCACTGTATTACTGTATCACTTGGTCACTGTATCACTGGATCTGGCTCCTGTAAATTTGCTTGCAAGCGAAAGAGGCGTGTGCAAGGAAAAAGTACAGGGAAAATACAGGCTGGCGCTAACAAGCATGTAATGGGTCCATCCAGCAAAATCCAAGCATACAGCTCACTCTTTTTGCTCCTAAAACAATTAGTAGTAGGATAAGTTGGCTAACACATCCTGATCCAATAGTCATCCTCCCTATTGTACCTGTACAAGCCCATCTCTGGTTCGATAGTCATCCTCCTATTGTATCCATACCAACACACATCCCAACGCAGCATTTGTGAACCAAAACCACACGTCCCGATGCAACATTACTAAAAGACAAAGACCTACAGTACTCCAAGTATGACAACGCCCCAACACTGCTGGACCAACTCCTTGACCTCTTTGAAGCTCAAGGGGTTGGTGCCGTAGGAATCTTTGTGGCTGACACCTAGGGAGAGTCACATCTCAGGCTGGTGCACGGCATCAGGAAGTACCCTCGCACCTTAGCACAAGCCAGCTCCAACAAGGGGGAGGCCTTTGGTTATCTGGACAACATCGAGGGGGATGCTGGAGAGTTGGTTCAGGTCAACGCTGGCATGCTATCCAAGACCCCAGCTTCCCAGGTGCTCTCCTTAGGGCATCACATTGCTGAGCTTGACGCCCGGCGTCAATGAGCCTATATCCCTGCGGTACAGGATGGACTACGTATTGGTAATGTTGCTGTAATCTGAGATCTGGGCCCTGTATTATATGAGTATTATGGCCATACAAGTACTCGTACGTATTCTGGTTTGACTTGCACTCAATAGAAGCCATCGGTGAAATCTATTTTGGACATGTAGACTGGACCAAAGCGACCATTAGCTCGGTGAACCTTGGTTAGGAGCCTTTGGAGGGTGTGCCCAAACTGCATCATGGAGTATTCTGGCACCAGATGGATGGTATCCTTGTTGACATTAAAATAGGTGTAGTCAGAAATCATTCTTGGCCGGCGCCCCCTTTGGGGTACTAGCCCTAGTGGGCTGAGTCTGAGGCCCGGTAAGTCTTGGATGAGGCTGACTGGTATTGTCTATCCATCATGTCTGCATACTCCTCTCGAAGGAAGTCAATACCTTGGTGTGATGATTGATGAGGCCCTCTGTTGATGGCAGCTGCTAGCCTGGCCTTGTCCCAAGGTCTCAAGGGGGATCAACCATGGCCGCTGGAGTTCCGACTGTTCCAAATTGATATAGTAGTGGGCCAGCGGGATGTGGGAGCTCCTTGGTGTCCGGGTGGATGTCTCCTTTCCCTCAAATGGTCAGGATGAAGTCCCCCCAGCTGGTGGAGCGGTGGTATAGATCGGTAGCTTGGTCTATATGGACGTCCAGTCTGTCCCTGTGGCCGTGGTTGGGCTGGCCTTGTGGTGGAATAGGGCTGTTGACTAGTGGAGATGTGCTAGGCAATTTTATGACTAGGGGCTCGATTAGCTCCGTCTTAGGCATGTTGCCAAGTGGAGATGTGCTAGGAAATTTTATGACTAGGGCCGCAATTGGCTAGGCATGATGACTAGGGGCGCAATTGACTCCTCGGTCCTAGGCGTGGTGGCTGCCGGTAGGACTCGGGGCTCAATTGGCTTGCTGGTCCTAGGTGTGGTTGTGGGTGTTTGCGCGACTAGCTTGAGGGACTCAGTGCTAGGCATGGCTTTTGGAAATGCTGGCTTTGGTGCTGTTGCTGTTACAGCTGCTGCTCAGTTACAGTGCTGCGCTGCAGTTGCTGGTTTGGTTGGATGCACATATAAAGTGTGAGGGGAATCAATAAGCGACACACGGGTTCTGTTTATGGGGCTTACATAAATCATGTGTGATTTGTAATTGCGGGTTAGGTAGTAATTGTTGCTTAGATAATTGCTGTGTACTTATGATTCCCCTCAGGCTTTGGTTGAGTGGGGAGGGCTCAACGCCATTATATTGTAGATGGCGCTTGCCAGTGCCTCAGGCAAAGTTTCCAGAAAATTTGCAAAACGACACCTGGCTACGAAGAATAATATCAAACTCTTAAGAAAGTTTGCTCCAGAAATTGTTGGAGCCAAACCGACAGTTTCCAGAGGTCAGAAGCGTGGCAGTATCAACGATGATTATGCTATCATTGGAGTTAGACCAGAAAGATTATCTTCCAACAATGGTGTGTACGTATTCAAAAGTCATGTGAAACCAAACATGAAACTGGAGCTTGAACAGACAATAGTGGGAATTGTGAAGCATATGCATCATAGTCTAACAGACATCAAACCATTTGTTGAGGATGAAATGGATGTGTTGTCTCAGATTCTGACTCGTACGCAGCTCAATGCCATTGGGAAGCAGGCATTAGCTTTTTTGATTGGTCAAAATTACCATTCTTGATGCCATGTTGATGATGATATGTATTATACTCCTTTAACAGTCATAGCTCTGTCGGGAGTGCCTGCTGACGAAGTGATTTATTATTTTGTCTTCCCAACGTACCATATCAAAGTGCCGTTGCGTTCTGGGGATACTCTGCTCTTTAATCCGTTAGTGTTTCATAGCTGTTCGAATCCCAAATACAAAGGGTGTTATATTATGAGCGCCTATGTATCGCACAAAACTGTACTAAGAAGTAATCCATTATAAGCATAATAACTTGCTACTCCGCATTTCGTGCAACGCCGTTGCAGAAAATAGAAAAACGCAAAATACACATGAAAAGGTGGGTAGGATTCTTGTAAAGTGGTAGTATACCATCTAACATACGAATAAAGGAATTTCCTGAAACGACGTTGTTGAATATGAACAATTTTCTGCAACGGCGTTGCGGAATACTGGAAAAATGAAAAATACGGAAAATCCATTTATGTACAAATATCTCATAATAAACTTGTTCATTCAAGTCATGTGCTGTTTTCACCATCTCGTACTATTGATTGTAAATCCTTCTTTTCCAGTGAAGCCATTGTCTCACGGAAATTAAACAACCATTGTTCACGATTCCCTAGCACAAAATATTGGTCAGGACTACCATGGTTTCTAACAACGGCAGCTTCGGACTCAATGGCGTTGCAGTCAAACAAATACAATTTGTTCCGCAGCGCACCTTGCTTTACCAACGCATGAAGGTGTTTTTTTCCTTTATCCCTCTTGCTTGGTATGGGGTCTGCAGAAACAAAGCAACGAGCAACGGCATAATAACCATCGTGCACTAATTTGAAACCACTAACGGAGCTACCCACGGGGAAAGGACCTTCGAGGTAAAGCAGGCACAGAATCTGACATGGATAAACTTTCAGTCCACGTCCATCAAGGAGGTTGAGTTGAAAATTAGCCCAGTCGTACCATACATTGGACAATTGTCCAGAATCAGACTTAAACAATGGGTGGGCACGAAACAATAATTTCATCTCGCGAGATTTGTCATACCTCTTGTGCTCCGTGGTTCCAAAAACCTTGCTGCTGCCCACAGCCGGTAGGACCACGTCGCAACAAAATTTGAGAACATCAGATGGAAACCAGGGTAAACTTGAGTTTTTTCTTTCATCCCACTTCATGTAAGGGAGACCATTCATCACACCAATCCAAAACGAAGACCCAGCTGACCAACCACCATCCTTAGGATGATTTGGTCCGGTTACGGGTCTATGTTCGAACAAATCAAATTCACAGTCAAGTCGATCAATAGTTCGATACTCCATCACTTGGTTGCAAGTTTGCTTGATAAGTGTGGACTTGTTTCGTTGAGTTCTCTTAGCAGGAGCCTTCACTTCAGTTTTATGATTGCTCTCACTCGCGGCAGAGTCCCACCCAGTTGGAGGACCAAATAATCTCATGTACTGTGATAAATGAAAATACATGTGATTCTTCACTAGATTGTTACCCTCTCCCTTACTTTGTTGAAGATTGTTATTTATACAGTTGATGAAAAGAACAACCATTTTGTCAAGATTCAAAACACCTTTCTTGTCTTGTTTGAAACCTCGTCAAACGTTCCAGCGTACTTTAGGAACTCTTTCATACCCAACAACAACTCAATGGCGTAAATACGTCGGTCAATTTTGTTTTCACACTTTCTGCTCTTGTTCTCAAGATTGGAAGGAGTCTTTCGAGACAACAACAATTGACGGCCTCCAGCAGACAGAAGTGACAGCATCTGAATATAAAGCATTCCAATGTACTGGTTACCCTCCTTCTTCGCTGTATGTATTGATTCTGAAAAATTGGTTCGTGGGAAGTCACGATGGGATTGCCTCTGAACAGCACCACCGTAGTAACTGGCTAACCTTTCCATCTCACCTAGAAGCCGCTGGTTATTGCCTAAAAAGTCCTCGCGGAACGTCTCTGCTGCACGCTTGGCGCAACCAAGTTGGTGCATATGGAGTGTCTCTCTGGGCGACACTAGATGAATATTATGTGGGTTTTCCCCAAAATCAAGATCATAAAAAACGTTGCCGTTATGTACGCCATGGTGAGAAATGTTTTTGAAATACTGTTCAACATTCACTCCTTTGTCAACCATTGGAGCAGTAAAATCAGATATATTCCAGAGACGAATGGATTAGTACTCTTCCCCATTTTGGTGCTTAGACACTTGCATGTTACCAGTTTTGACTGAAACAGGAACCTTCAAAACATTCACACGAGCATTAATGCCAAGTGCTCTGGGACAATTGCAATGCCTACAGATCATCTTTGAATTCGACGTTTGATAATGTCCACAAAGTTGGTCGTGCTGGGGAGTATCACCTATGAAATAAGCCACCGCAAATTTCATTCCAACCGACCATTTCTTCTTGTTCCACGGCAAATTAGACCATTCAATACCATCCGTTTGGTTGCAGGCATCTTTCAAAGATGAAAGAGCCAAACGAAGGCCAGAGTGAAGATTGTTCACATTGTCAATTGATTCGGCACCTTTATCACCTGGACATGTTGGGTGATAATATATAGCCTCCCACGCATCAGGCCGGGAGTTTCGAGTTAGGGTGTTGAATATGCCAAGAGTCATGTTCAGTGGGGTAAGAGTGGTTTGACCACTATTGTCAATTGCAATTCCATCCATGTAGAGAATAATAGGAACCAGAATTTCATTTGATCCAGATTTGCATCTCTTCTCCCAAGTGTTGATCCACCATTCACCGTGATGGAGCTCGTCAATATCAATATTCCCTTGAAGTTCTGGATAACGGACTGGTAAGGTGGGGTCTTCAGCATGGGGGAATGACAGATTGTCTTCCTTCACCAAAGTCACATTTGTTAATAGGGAATGAAGTGCTTTTTGGAATGAGCGGATGTAGATTTGTTTGCAACTGGAAACATCAGCATTCTGTGATTTCTTAGAACACCAGTCAATAAGATGAGGTTCAAACCCATCGCCTTTTATTTCAGGCACAGTTGCGGAAATCTCCTTCATGACACTTGCCCTGGTCTTTATAAGATTGCCTTTAGTCCATGAAAATAAATTAAGCCGCTCCAATTCAATAGCCCATTCATACAATTCCTTCTCTGCAACTAATGGTATGCTATGATTCCGCATGATTTTCATTAACTTGATCTTGACCTTCAATTCGTCAGATATGTTCCTTCCTACATTGGGTGTCGTAATTACTAGCGTGTTTGAATCATGATGGGAATCGTCAACATCAATGTTGTTGCCTTCTTCATCATTGATAATCAAAGAGTGGGGGGCCTATATGCTCTCACTTCCTTCTTCCTCATTGTCATCGTTAGGAAAGAAAAATTGTCATCGGATACAGAATCATTGTCATCCTCTATGTTTGTTAATTCCCGACCAATCAAGGCACGCCCAATTGGTTTGACAGAAGGGTCATACATAACTTGATTGTCGAGCACCTCTTGTAATGCGCCGTCACTACTCTGTGGACCGTTACAGGTGTTCGTTAGACCTAATTGTTGACTAACATCCTCAAGCTTCTTCTTCAATTTTCTAATGAATAACGAAGATGCAAAATCATCTACCCCCAAACACCGGTAGTAATAAGAATAACATGTACCCAGATTACATGCAATGTGGTCCAGAAGACCGGGAGAAACAATTACTCCCGTTTTCTTTCTTAGTCGTGCTGTAAACAAGGGGGGCCTCTTCTTCTTGATAACCTTCTTCTTTCCCCTACCTATAGTGATCAAAGGAGAGTCCCGGTAGCAACGTACACAATATACCTGATATTTAGGTGTCGTCACCATCGTTAGTACGATAGCCAGTAATAACAATAAAAATGGGGAAACGATAGAGATGGTGAAATTGCAACCATGCACTGTTTGTTTCAGGCATAAAATTCAGTAACATGCCACTACTTTGGAAACAGATGCCAGTGGGGTAAGAAAATGCAATGTGCATCAAAATAATATGAGTTAGACATTAATTTCAATAAATAGGGTGAAATTACAAAGGGGGACCAGTGGAGTTTGACCCAAATATGCGCGTGATTCCGAAATAACCCTGAATCTTGTTTGTGTGACGTTGGTATGTATCATAATAAATATTTCATACACTACAATGATATGTTAGTAATGATTAACGTCTGAAGGGCTTTACTGGGCCCTGCTCTAGAAATCGCGCGGTTAGCGCGTACAAACAGACTGTGACATACGGCTGACAGACTTAAATGAATCACCTGTGGCAACTGGCCAGAGATAATAACCGTTTATACGATTCATTTCAATGCACATACGACTTGTAAAGAGAGACCAACAGAGGTGCAGTCCGGATATCACTTTAATCCTAATGCTCACTATTTTAGAATATACGTCAATATATTACCAATCTTCTAACTACCTACTATTACTACTATCAAGTACTTGGCAGGGGCGTTCCAGAGGGGATACAACAGAGAAATCAGAGTTTATCAGACCCAAGGACTCATCCAAGCTGGGATCTAGTCAACAATTGGCTTCCGCTTCCAATGAGATGATGGGAGACTTAGCGGCTCACACGACAATGAGAGCAGGGACCAATTACCGGCTGATCACCAGTTAATCAACCATCTAAACCCTTGGTTGGATGTTAAAGACCCTCTGGAAGGCTATGTCCATATTCAAGCACTTAGATGGGTAACGACATCAGTGCAGCCGAGTTTGATCTAATACCTCTTGCTTCTCCCGGATGACATACTAACGGCCTAGGAGCAGAGGAAATGTCGTCGATGTAAATACATCTTATCCAGGGGACCGAAGCAGCTGCAGTCGTTACATTCAAAGGCAGACGTGTTCCAATTCAAGGATGCCCTCAGTAGCTGAAAATACAGTCAAGAACTAAGTACCGTACGCACCACACGGTTATTCCGAAAGAGGATGTACATCCTCTGTATGGAGAAAAGAAAGAAAAATAATACGGCAGGACAGCGCACAGACATGTGTACTACTACTAACTGTACCAGGCCACTACCCGGAAGGGCAGTTGAACTATTCTAGAGCAGTTTCAACTCCCACTAATTAACCAAATGCGTTTGACTTGTAACCATAAAATAATGGGAAAAAATTCAACGGTTTGACTCCTATGAGGGCCAGGGAGGAAGCCAATTTCAACGGCCACCTGGTTCCCACACAAATAAATTCAACGGCAGAAAAATTAACTCATTTCCTACAGGACTGAATTCAACGGCCCATTTTCAGCCCAACGGCAGCTCTGACTCAGATTCGAACCCAAACAGTTCGCTCAAGTATAGTAAAACTGTGGGATCCATGTTTGGGGCTCGGAATGGTCACCATTTTGCTTGGAAAACTTGCTTGGAAATCACCCACTACTAGTAAAAGCATGTAGATGGGGAATTCTTCAAATAAAATCACTCTTCAGGAAATTCATTCATAATTCTTCCCAAAAAAGCAAACAAGCAAACACTTCTAAGGCACAATAACCACCATGGCAAGAGGAGGAAGAGTGACTTGACAAAACTAAACCCAAGCCAACAATGAGCCTCCAGCACCGGATAACCTTGGGTTCACCCCGGCGCAGATGGAGTTCATACAAACCATGATGGAGACCGTTCAAGCCCCGGCACTCACACAGAAGGTCCAGGAGGCAGTTGATAGGGCCATGTGTGTGGGAGGGATCCCTGGATATGCAAGAGAAAGGGCCTTAACTCCAACTGAGGTGGTTTTCAGGGAAGTGCTGGAATCCTTTGGATTGAATTGAATCACAGCCAATGAGCTATTTTGTAACGGCTACAGCAGCATTGACTCCCTTCAAGACTTGGAAGAGTCATCTATCAAGTCTCTCGCGAGTGGAATCAACAAAACCAAACACAACTTCTACCTGGATCCTAAATAGGTATATATTGGGAGAGTCTTCGGTGACCAACTCAGGCTATTTGTGACTTGGATCAAATTTCAACCTCTCATTAGGGCCACTGCTACTCCAGTTGATTGGATGGCTGACTCACAAGCAGAGGCAAACGCCCGTGACCGGCTCAAGTCCCCAAAGGAAGATGATAGCAGCACGGCTGCTGGGGACCTAACCCTCCCCAAGCCACTCACTGTAATGTCAAAGTTCAGGGAATTTGATGAGAGGTTCCGGGAGTATCTCTGGCATAAGAGGGGGGTTACTAAGACCTCTCTACTCTACATGATCCAGAAAGACTTTAGGGTAACCAACGCTGAAAGGGGTGGGACCGTTGGGCCCGGCTTATCCAATACATACATCGATTGGACCAAATATTCCATCCATTGCATGGTTCACTCTGGATCCCACTGGACCAAAGACAACAACACGCTTTGGGGGATCTTATTCAAGTTGGAAGGGGACAGACCCTGGTTGGTCATATATCCAGGGGCTTGACTCTGAAGCAGGTGTATGAGGCAATGGGAGGAAGGCATACTTCACCCTATATGCTCAAGCCTACAAATTGACAAACATCCGGCTCCTCATGGAAGAGAAGTGGGCTTTCCTACAGAGCTCCACCTACTCCGGCGGCACAAAGAACTACAGCTTTGATAAGCACAAATGGAAGTGATATGATGTCAAGGAATTTCTGTTGTGACACAAGGCATTCCCTCCTGAGGATCAGTTTGTCACCAACTTCTGTCATTCCCTATCCGGCCTGAGGCTCAAAATTGCAGTCCAGTTGGTCCTTAATGAAGGGGGAAACATGTACAACAACTTTGACAAAGCCGTGGCCCATTTTACTCAGGCGCTTGGAATCAAGAAGATCCAGGCTAGCCGCAAGGGCGGACAAAGAAATGTCTCTGTCTATAAGGGTAAACAGGGCAACAAACGCAACAACAATGGTGATTCTTCTCGTAGCAAGGACAATGGCAACAAGAAGCAGAAGACTTCCAACACTCCTACATACACCAGATCCCTTGAAGGCAAGATTTACCCAAAGGAAGTATGGGTCACCCTGTCAGAGGCCCAGAAGAATCAGGTCCGGTCACTCCGACCAGCAAATAAATCTCCTGCAAAGTTCGCGAAGGTCTCTTTTGTCAAGACTAAGAGCGAGGATTCTACAAAGGGGCCAGCTGGCAATCAGTTTGGGAGCCACACCCACAGAAAGAAGAACCAAGACTGATTTGCCGGCCAGGGCCTGTTGATTCTATCCTGGGTAGGCCGGCCAGTAGTATATATCAAGAGTCTTGGCTTGGCATCCTCTGCTCAAGATCAGTGTGAGATGGATAGTCATGCCGCCACAACGGCTGCTGGGGCAAATATGGTATTACTTGATCCGTTGGATTCAATATAGACCTGTGTGGATGTTGCGCAATTTTCAGAAACTTACTCACCTCTTAAAAATGTTCCCATTGCCCGTTGCGCTACAGCATGGACTGATCCAACAGATGGGGTCACATATATTTTGATATTTGGGCAGGCTCTCTACTGGATTGCAACTCCAACAAGGTTGAGGATACTCCCAGACGATACGATTCTTCCTCAACACACGGAATCACTCTACAATCAGCTGGCACAGAGCTCTTTATTTCCCTCCAAGTGGATGGCGTTACTATATCCTACTTCGACTCCTGCAAGCCTACTAAGAAGGAACTGGCCAACTGTGAGCACGTGCTGGCCACTGATACCCACACATGGGACCCCTATGCTTCACACTTTGCTGAAGAAGAAGACGCAACTAACACTTCTTTCCGCAAGTTGTTGCAGCCCTCTCAGGGTGCTTGCCAACTTGCGGGGCACCGGTCACTTATTCATCCACAATTCATCCTGAACCACTTGGAGAAGGCTATAGGTATGATTCCAAGGCTATTGCTAAGATGTGGAATATCAGCGAGAAGCGCGCCAAGGCTACAATCAAAGTGACCTCACCAGATGGCATTCAACACCTGTCACAGCCTATTTCTAGAAGACTGAAAACACAAAAGTGGGGGAATTGGAGGACGCTAAAGGGCTGATGGTATGCTGATATCATGAAGCTCAAAGTACCACGCATCATTTGGTATGATACAGCAACTCAAGTCTTCACAAATGGGAAAGGCTATGTGGCCATCTATCCTGTCAGGGGAGACGTCCGGTGCCATGATGGTTTATCTTGCTTTATAGATGAAGTGGGGATCCCAGAACATCTTGTTACTGATGGAGCAAAATCCTAAGGGAATCATGAGACCCACAACACCAGCTGGCACAAGCTCAGGTCGGAGTATCAAATTTGCCAAACGTACATCCATCCTCACTGCTGGTGGCAAAGCACGGCAGAACGCAGCACAGGGGACCTAAGAAGGGCAATCCATTGGATGACTTCTAAGAAGGGCATTCCACAGAGGTGTTGGGTCTTCTGTGGTATACTAGTAGCGGCCGGTCAGATGAATCTTATGGCATCAAGTGATCCTTCTTCAATGGGAAGGACAAGTTTTGAGTTGGTATATAGATATACTCCGGATATCACCCTGTATATGACCCATGACTGGTATGATTTCATTTGGTGGTATGACCTGAACAGGAAAACAAACCGATTGGGTCGATGGCTTGGCCCATGTGGGGAGACCTTCGGTGGTGGCGACTGTCACTATGTATTGTTTAAGACTGGAAAGGTTCACATAACAAACATCACGCGGGCTATATTGGAAGATGAGTGGTGCCACCCAGATACCCCATCCCAGTTGGAAGCACACAACAAAGATATCAATGCAAAGGTAGGTGATGAGGTTAAACCCTCTGATACATATTTGGAGAATAAACTTGGCAAACCACCCTTGGGCCTATTTGATGGCAAATACAAGGGTGAGGATGAAGTACTTATGGCTGAAGCTGAGGCTTCATCTCTGGACGTTGACAATTTAACCGACAAAGATCTTGATGAATATCTTGGAAGCAAAGCGTTACTCCAAATAGGGGACAAAAGGATCCAGGGACTAGTGAAGAACCCGGTGTAGAGATGCAAATGGGATGCTTGTTGGTGAAAAGAACAACAATCCACTCGTAGATTCAAGGTCTTATGAGGTCTCTATGCTGGAGGGTTCAATTGAGATCTACACGGCAAATATGCTTGCCAAAAGTATCTATTCCTCTGTGGACAATGAAGGGCGCATGTATTGTTTATTCATTGAATTTGAGAAAGACGAGGAGGCCTTACCAACTGAACAGGCTACTTATACAACCAAGTCCAGACAAACTAGGACCAAGCCAACAACCAAAGGATGGAGGTTCCTTATCAGTTGGGAAGATGGGACTACATCTTGGGTCAAGCTGAGTGACATGAAGGAAAGCTTTCTTGTCAAAACAGCTATCTATGCCTGGGAGCAAGGCATCCTTAACCAACCAGCATTCAAGTGGTGGGCGTATCAAATACTCCGGAAGAAGGACTGGATAATATCCAGTGCTAAAACCAAATACTGGACTAAGTCCCATAAATACAGGGTTTGCCTCCCTAAGTCCATTGCCAAAGCAAAGGCCATTGATGAACAAATGGGGACCAATCATTGGGCTTGGGTTATTGCAAAAGAATTGAAGAACAGTTCCACTGCCTTTGAGTTCAATGAGAAAGATAAGGTTCCAGTGGGGCATTCCAAAATTACCACGCACATGGTCTTTGATGTCAAGATTGACCTGACTTGAAAGGCTTGATTGGTTGGGGATGGGCCCAAGGTGCCTGAGATCTCCAAGGAATATACCTACTCAAGTGTACCCAGCAGGGATTTGGTCCGATTGTTCTTTCTAGTGGCAGCACTTAACAACCTTGACGTCCTCAGCGCAGATATACAAAATGCTTACTTAACGGCTCCTATCAAGGAGAAATATTTCACGATAGTCACAGAGGCCCAAGGCTTTGCACCGGAGTTATGTGGAAGGCCCTGGAAGAGTTTGTGAGGGCCATATATGGACTTCCGGTTGCAGGCGCGTCATTCAGATCCCACTTGGTAAGTCACTTAAGGGAACTTGGTTATGTATCTTGCAAAGCTGATCCTGATGTGCATCTCTGATCGGTATTTAAGAAGGATGGTACAGCATACTACAAATATTGTGTGGCATATGTGGATGATATCCTTGCATATGGCACGGATCAAAAGTTCCAGATGGATGCAATAGGAAGGCAATTCAAACTGAAAGATGGGACTGTTGAAGAACCTCCTTCTTTCTATCTCGGGGCTGATATGGGGAAGACCTATGTAAATGGGACGCCGTATTGGTCTATGGCTTTCTCGAAGTACACTTCAAAGGCTATCAAGCCGGTGAGATTGATGCATCACCAGAACTCAGAACAACTATTATCAAGGTTTGATTGGCATTTTTTGTTGGATATGTGAACTTGGCTGACTGGATATTATTATGCCTGTGTCGCTTATGTCCCAATATCTTGCACAAGCGTGTGAAGGTCATCTCAACAAATTCTTTCATCTGTTTGCATACTTAAAGAATTACAGCAAGTCAAATTTGGTATTTGATGCATCAGTCCCAGAAGTGGATGAGTCTACCTTCCAAGCATGTGACTGGAGTGAGTTCTACCTAGAAGCAAAAGAATTACTGCCTCAAGATATGCCCGAGCCACATTGAAAGGCTGTTATCACTACATGTTTTGTGGACGCGGACCATGTCAGGTGCAAGGCTACTAGGAGGTCACATACAGGAATCATTATTTTTGTCAATCGAGCACCTATTTTGTGGTTCTCTAAGAGGCAAATTACCGTTGAGACATCTGCATTTGGTTTGGAAATTGTTGCACTTAGGATAGCAATTGAAATGGTTGAAGGGCTCAGGTACAAGCTGTGAATGATGGGCATACCAATAGAAGGTCCTACCAATATCTACTGTGACAATGAGTTGGTCGTGAAGAACACCACGTGACCAGAAAGCCCTTGTACAAAAAAGCATAATAGTGTTGCTTATCACAAGGTGAGGGAGTGTATAGCAGCAGGAAGTATCCAGATTACAAAGGAGCCAGGTGAGTCAAATATTGCTGATTTGCTCACTAATCTAATGAGCGGAGCTAGGTTAATTGCACTAGCTATGAGGTGTGTGTGGCACGATGGTGTAGATGAGAGAGAAAAATGAGATCCGCGGGATAAGTATCTTCTACTAGTATGATACTACTACCACAAAGACACGGGCACTCTAAAAATTAACGCGGTTAGCGCATACGGACATTGTCACACAAATGAGATTCGGGGTTCTTTGGGAATCACGCGCATATTTGGGCTGAACTCCATTGGCCCCCCTTTGTTATTTCACCCTATTTATTGAAATTAATGTAAAACTCCTAATATTTTGACGCAGAGTACATTTTCCTACCCCACTGGCATCTGTTTCTGAATTCATGGCATGTTACTGAGTTTGATGCCTGAAACAAACAGTGCATGGTTGCAATTTCTCAATTTCAATCGGTTCCTCATTTTTATTGTTATTACTGGCTATCGTAAGACGTTACTAGTAACAATGGTCCGCACTCCTAAATATCAGGTTTATTGTAAACATTGCAATTTGAATTCTCCTCCGATCACTAAAGGTAGGGGAAAGAAGAAGGTCACCAAGAAGATGAAACCAACCTTGTTTACAGCATGACTAAGAAAAAAAAAACGGGAGTAGTAGTTGTTTCTCCCGGTCTTCTGGACCATATTTCGAATGACGCATCATGCTATTCTTATTACAAGCAATCTTTGGGTGTAGTTGATTTTGCATCTTGCGTATTCATTCGAAAATCTCAGAAGTCATAGGATGCTAGTGATAAATTAGGTCTAATGAACACCCATAACGGTCCACTAAGTAGTGGCCTAGTACCAGAGGTGCTCGACAAACAAGTTATGTACAACCCTTCTGTCAAACTGATTGGACGTGCCTTGATTGGTCCAGAATTAACAAACATAGAGGATGACGATGATTCTATTTCCGATGACAATTTGTTCTTTCCTAATGATGACAATGAGGAAGAAGAAAGTGAGAGCACAGATGCCCCCCACTCTTTGAGTGTCAATGATGAAGAAGGCAACGTTATTGATGTTGATGATTCCCATTGTGATACAAACATGGCAATTATGACGCCCAATGCCGGAAGGCATGTGTCAGATGAACTGATGGTAAAGATCAAGCTAATGAGAATTATGCGGAATCATAGCATACCACTAGTTGCAGAGAAGGAATTGTACCAATGGGCTATTGAATTGGAGCGTCTCCATTTATTTTCATGGTTCAAAGGCAACAACCTTGTACAGGCGAGGTCAAGAGTTATGAGGGAGATTTCCGCAACTGTGCCTGAAATAGAAGGTAATGGGTTTGAACCTCATCTTATTGACTGGTGTTCTAAGAAATCAATGACTACTAGTGATGTTCCCGTTCATAAAGAAATGTACGTTTGGTCATTCTGAAAAGCACTTCATTCCCTATTAACAAATGTCACGTTGGTAAAAGAAGAAAACCTGCCTTTCCCCCATGCTGAAGACCCAACCTTACCAGTCCAGTTTCCGGAACTACAAGGCAATATTGATATAGACAAACTTTACCACGGTGAATGGTGGATCAATACTTGGGGAAAGAGATGCAAAAGAGATTCGAATGGAATTTTGGTGCCTATTATTCTCTACATGGATGGAATCGCAATCGGCAATAGTGGTCAAAGCACTCTTATCCCACTGAACATGACACTTGGCATATTCAACACCTTAACTCAGAACTGTCAGCTGGATGCTTGGGAAACTATATATTTTCATCCAACAGGAGCCAAAAGTGTGAGGAAGAAATTGACGGACGTATATACGCCCTTGAGTTGTTGTTGGGTATGGAAGAGCTCCTGAAATATGCTGGAACATTTGATGAGGTTTTCAAAGAAGACAACAAGGGTGTTTTAAATCTTGACAAGATGGTTGTTCATTTCATTAGCTGTATAACTATCTACAACAAAGTAAGGGAGAGGGTAACAATCTGTTGAAGAATCACATGTATTTTCATTTGTCACAGTACATGAGATTATTTGGTCCTCCAATGGGATGGGACTCTGCAGCTAGTGAGAGCAACCATAAAAGTGAAGTGAAGGCTCCCGCGAAGAGAACCCAACAAATCAAATCCACACTTATCAAACAAACCAAGCACCAACATGGGGAAGAGTATCAATTGGTTCGGCTATGGAAGATGTCCAATTTTACTTCCCCAACTGTGGAGGAAAGAGTGAATGTTGAACAGTATTTCAAGAATGTCTCCCACCACCATGTTCATAACGGTAAGGCGTTTTATGATCTTGATTTTGGAGAAAACCCATGGAATATTCATCTAGCGTCACCAGGAGAGAGACTCCATATGCACCAACTTGGTTGCGCGAAGCAAGCATCGGAGACTTTCCGTGAGGATTTTTTAGGTAACAACTATTATTTTCCTTCTGAATCCAGTCTGCTGAGAGTCTGATTCAAAGGCTTCTAAAGAACAGCAATGCTGTATTAGTGTGTTAGTAGACAAACAATTGTACTCTACACGTGACAATTGTGATTGGATACTTTCGACAACGGATAATGGGACTACAGGCGGGACTATGGAAACACCAGATCTCTTCTTACTGTGAACTTTTTCAGATACAGCAAGACAGACCTTAGTAATGTAGATTACAGGTAGCTGGTAGCAACTAGTGTGAATTTTGGGATATAAATCAGTTGAATGTTAAAAAGTATGAGATAAAGTGAAATCTTGCTGAAATGCAAGATATCTCTTTTATTGAGGTGAAATACGTTGCAACTGCTGTTGCGTAGTAATGAGATTACTCGCTGGTTATTTCTGTACATGCATTGATCATTGACCGTATATATCTGTATGTATAAATATATGTTGTGTGCGAAGCTTCAAACAACGGTTTTCTTCTCTTGTTCCCTTAGGAAGATCCTATGATATGTTTATCAATAGAATGAGGAATTGCTCCCGTAGGTCGTGTGATACTTTTTGGAATCAAAGTTTGCTCACCAAAGAACAAGGGCAATGTTAGAAAACAGAGATTGCTCACGGCCAATACGCGATGGGAATCGATGCGCCATGGGAATTGATATGCCGTGGGAATTGATTACTTGGTTGATACGGGACTCATTGATTCATACAAATAGATTAACTGCCATTGTGTAGCTTTGGTACTTTTGGACACGAAAGGAATTTAATACTCCCCATGTTTCCTTGTGAAAGGTCATCACGTTTACATGATGCTTCCATCATCTTGCAGGAGGTCGCCAGTATTTCCACAGAAGTGGAAGATGGGCTTGGGCAGTGGATACACAACTGAGTGTCCCCAATGCTTGGTGAGGATATCTGCACAATTATCTTTACCAGGAATGTGCAGCATTAGAATGAAGCCTTTTGCTATCATGCTTCGTACGTAGTGATACGATAGGATATGGTGACGTTTATGCAACCTTGCGTAAGGAAAGGTTGACATCTGAATCATCTTCTCGTTGTCTCCCCATGAATAGGAGATATCATGGACTCGTGTTCTGAGGTATCGGAATGAGTGACATAGGTCAACAATTTGCTCGATGCAAGTTCTTCCTGTGACAAATTCGGCCCCGAATGTGGCCGTTTCCGTAGTGGCTTGTTTCTTTGAGAACCACATCATAGGAGTTTTGTTTGCAAAGTGAAGGATGCCGGTTACAGGCTTCCCACTGAAAATGTCATGCATGAGATTTGCATCATAGAAGTGTGTTAACACTACTGTCTTCCTAAGTGGTGCAGGAGCGTTGTCTGGTAGCTCTTCAGAATGCTCCCCATAGACAGTGTTGGACTAATCGATGGTGTCCGGTTCAGTCAATATAAAATCTGGGGGTTCCACGCGGAACCTGATCTTAAAATGTCTGAACTTGGAGATATATCCGTAGATCTGTTTGGCATGATCAAGGTGTCCTTCTCGGGGTTGGGCTCTAAAACTCGAGAGCGTCATTACAGCTGTTTGGACATCAAATCGTCCAATGGCGATGATCCATTGAAGTGAGCCAATCATGCTTTGGTATTTCTGGATACCAGTTTTCTCAAGGAATGCTGAAGAGTTCAATTCAGGATGATCGTTCTTGGCAATGGGTGATTGGAACCTAGTGTTAGGTTTGCATCCGAACATTTGTTCATAAGATGCTTCCATCTTCTCGATGAATTTTATAGGGTTCATGCAAAGAACACCATGTTCATCTTGTTCAAATCCACAACCTAGGTGAAAGTTCATAGGTCCGCATCCCTTCAGTTTGAAGTTGTATGACTCTGACTGTAGGATCTGCAGAAACGAATTGGGATCAGCCATGCAAAGGCATAGGTCATCAACATATGTGCATATGAGTTCATATACACGCTCCCCATGTTTGTTCATTCCAGGCTTGAAATAGATTTCCGGTTCGGCACGGGATCTTTTGAAGCCGAGTTCAATGAGGCATGCTGCTAGTAAATCACCAAAGCACTTGCTCGATGATCGGAGTCCATATAGAGCCTTGTAGATAACCAATAGGTGACCTTCTAGTGGTCCGAATTCTGGACTCGCCTTGATACATACTTTCTTGCAGGTCACTGCTTCAAGATAAGCATTTCCTATATCTGTACCCCATGCTTCCAGACTGTTCAGTTCAGCTAGGAACAGGCACATGCGTAGGCTGCGTAGTGATACGACACCGGCGTACACACTGTGGACGGGGGCTTCAGTAAGATTGCCGTTTGCAACAAGACGAGCCTTGTGTCTGCCATCATGTTTGACAGCATATATCATGTGTACCTTGATCTGTTGAAACCCGGTTGGGATGGAGCTTGCCTTGTACATTCCTTTATCAATGAAGGTATTGTATTCCTTGAGCTGTTCCATTTCAAGAGTAATGGCGGCTTCCCATTTGTGGTTTCTGTTGGCTTGGTCAAATTGGAGGGCTTCTTTGTGGTTACGTGGTACCTTGAAACCGTATTGATATTGCGGGGTGGTACGGAAAGATCGAAGTTTGGCTTGATGCATGAGCCAATCAAGTTTCTTGGTTTGTCATGCTAGGTTGGTGATTCGTTTGAGACGTCTCCAACCTGGGAGGTCAAGCATGTTGTTGTCTTTCCCATATTTGGCAACGGTAACAGGATCATCAGCCGCAATGTTGGCTAATGGTTCATATGTCCGTTCCATATTTTCCCATTCAATCCAAAGGTTATACTTGGAGCCTTTGTACTGAGGGTGCTTATTATCCAATGGACCTTGATGTCCTAGGATGCGGCAAAACAACCAAAGTTTGCCATATTCTTGGGTCAAATCACGGTGGATGTAGTTCATGACATCGTTTTATGCAATGATATCGTCAAGTTTGTCATCAGAGTGCTTGCACTTGAATTTGATGAAATCTTTAAGATTGTCTTCTACATCGACGATGGTAAGGCGTTTCCGAGTACCATTGGGATTGGGTACAAGGAAATATCTTCCTTGTAGGTCGGCAATTGGGATGGTCGGGATGGTAAGAGGTTGACCATCATCATCAAATTGCGCATTCCCTTCTTCGTTGGTAACAGCTACCTGTGATGGGTCTACTGTAGGAGTAGCAGGGTTGGTGTGTGGAGTCGTGACGTCACTAACATCAAAGTATGCTAGCTCTGGTGGATCAAAATCATCTTCAGTAAGGAGAACGCCATCGGATGTCTTGCTGAAGATGTGTGTTGTAGGAGGCCCATCAAAACTCTCCCCATAGTTGTTAGGGAGTGGAGAAGGGGACCACCAGCTCAGGCTGTCATCAACTTTCTTATAAAGAAAGCTTGGTAACGAGGGGTGGGCGGGTGGTTTGATAACCTGATTACCAGATGCTGGAGGTTGGCCAACTTCTGGTGTCTGAATAGGAGGTGACGCAGCCTGGTGCTTGGTAGGGGCTGGAGGCTTGTTGTCTTCAGGTGCCACAGGATTGTCGAGGCTCTTCTTGGTGCCGGAGTCCATAGTGGAGTCGGCAGTAGTAGGAGCAGTCAGAACATCCTGCGGTTTGGGCTTCTCGGTCAGAGAGTCTGTAGTTGTATGCTCCCCATGTTTCGTGAGTGTAGGGGTGTCACCGGTTGCATACAATCGAGACACTGAATCCTTTGCTTTACGCCATGCGACGAAGCCGCCGTTGGTAAAGAGACCAGCTTGTTTGTTGCGTGATTCAGGTGTAAGAGTGGAGCAAAAACCAGAACGGTCAAGCAACTTGTTAGTATCTGGATCCCAGATCTGGAAGCATAGCCCATTGCCAACATGTTCGGCAATGCCAACGAAATGACCAAGGCGTTCGGTAGACTGGGTACCGAAAGGGGAGTCATTGGTCTTGAAATCAATGGGTTCAAACCAGAAGAAACTGGTATGCGCGCTAATATCACCAAGGGTACCAGTGGCAATGAAGACCGGTTGTTTATCCAATAGAGTAGGATCAGAAATAACATTGAGGAGTCCAATGACGTATGTCATACACAACAACCATAGATGTGGTGGTGTGCCGGTGCGATCCATGACGCGATTGACGATACGTTTAAACGTTTGATATTGACGTTCAAATTCTTGATTCTGGTGTTGGTGATAGGGTTCACTCTGCCAAAGTCCAATCCATAACTTCTTGAGGTAATCAATGACACGCTTGCTAGATTGGTAGTTTCCATGATCACATAAGAGGCGAAGAGGTCTGCCCCATTTTTGAACAAAGTTCTGAAAGCATGATAGGAAATCACCGGTGGTACGCATCTCTTCAACATGTATGATATGGGATTAACGACCAAAGAAGATCTGTGCAAGTTTGGAACCGCCATTGATTGCTGGGACGTCGGAGTACACGACATCAGACAATACGTCGTCATTGAACAGTCGAACATTCATTGCTGGTTGAGGGGAATGAAAGCGCTTGAAGAGGTTGAGTAAGCCAGAAGGAGCGATCATTGATGCCGTTATCATCAATAGGGAGAAAAGCTGATCAAGTGCATTGACTGGAGTACAAACTGAAAGATGTAACTGTGGACGAACCAGGAGATACAGAGATATCCAAACCTTCAAGACAACGTGGGCATTGGTATGGCTATCACCGCTTGAGGTGTCATCTTCAAGGAACGCGACCAAATGTTCATGCATATATGCCTTCGGGGTGATGGGTTTAACGGCGTTGGGGTCCGGTTGGCCATCTGGGAGCAATTCAGACCGCAATGAAGCAACCACTATTTTCTTGCCTTCGGGGGAAAAATTCAGTCAATTCTTCATGTCTTGAAGTGATAGTGCCTTCCATATCCCAGTAGGCAAACGTTTGGTAGGATCAGGTGAACGTCCAGCCTTGAATACCGCGTAGTCTTGATAGTCACCTTCAAATTCGATAGGGAGAGCGTATTCGCTAGAATTGTGCCCTTGATCTGAAGAGAAGTTGTGAACATGTGCACGTACTGTAGAGTTTGGAGTAGACATTGCAGACTGAGAGTCTAGGCAAGTTGCCTCGAGTAAGAGTGTGATCTTGAGCTTGTGGATAGCAGCGGCTTCAGCTACTATATCTGTGACGGTACTATTCAGGCCACCGGAGTCCTTCACCTTGGCAAACTGTTTGCTTAGTTGAAAGCTGGAATAGCAGGCTTGACATAATGCTGATTTTGCGGTATGGTACTCAAGGGGTTTGTTGGGAGGACGAAGCTTATTGAGGTGGTTCAACTCTTTGAACCAGTGCGTGATAAACTTCACTTTGGATCACTTCCAATTGTTGAGGTTCAACTTCAGTAGCGCTTGCATTTGAGTCAAGTTGTCATACACCTTGGCCTTTGATTCACTGTGTAGATTCACAAAATCAAAATATGCTTGCCGTTCATTGCGTGTGATGGAATGGCTGTGGACGCATGACGCTGATAGGTTGCTTTTGAAAACTTCCAACATAAGAACCCAGAAGAATGCACATTGTTTGACGAAAAGATCACAGTGTATAGCCTTGCAATGCAGCAGGTGGCCATGTTTCATCAAGAAATCTTTTGGTGTCAATGTCGTATGCCTTGAGCTTTGCCTTGAAGCCGATGAGCCAGTGTTCGAATCTTGAGTCATTCGTGAGGGGCGTGAACAACTTTTCATCACGTGATTTTTGGCACCAAGATTCGTACTTCACTTGTTGAGGAGACTTGTTCTTATTTGTTCCTGGAGGGGGAGCTGGAGGATTCAAGATATATTTGTTCTGAAGACGCAGTGCACATGTCATACGGATTGCACTGAAACTATCGTACCAATATGATTCTACATCCCTCCAATCCGTTTCGCTCTTGCGTAAATCCTTGGTGAAATCCGCGAGTGCTTCGATGGTTCGTTGGATGGAGCGATGAAGTTGTGTTGGTAGTCCACTACTTTCATCCATGTAAGTAACTTCACGAGCAAAACCGTGTTTGAGAAGTGCATCAAGGAAAGTCGACCACTCGTGTAATCCTCCTTCAAGAAGGGCATCGCATAGTAGACTGTCATCTTCCTTTGTGACGCCGAATATGGATACAAAGGTCAACTTCGTATGGTCGTCAAAGCTAGGAAGACTGATTGTGTCAATATTGCCGCCATCTCCATCGTTGACCCCACCACCTGTGAGATTGGCAGGCATGTTTGATCAAGATGCATCCGAGTTGCCAGAGGGATCACGTGGTGAAAGAGAACAACTTCGTAGACGATCTGCGATTGGCATATGCCAGCATAGGTATTGTGGTCACTTTTGTTCCTGTTCTTCGTATGCAAGCCACCTTAGAGCTTGCGACTGTTAATCTATTATTTTCCTTCTGAATCCAGTCTGCTGAGAGTCTGATTCAAAGGCTTCTAAAGAACAGCACCACTGTATTAGTGTGTTATTAGACAAACGATTGTACTCTATGCGTGACAATTGTGATTGGATACTTTCGACAACGGATAATGGGACTACAGGCGGGACTATGGAAACACCAGATCTCTTCCTACTGTGAACTTGTTCAGATACAGCAAGACAGACCTTAGTAATGTAGATTACAGGTAGCTGGTAGCAACTAGTGTGAATTTTGGGATATAAATCAGTTGAATGTTAAAAAGTATGAGATAAAGTGAAATCTTGCTGAAATGCAAGATATCTCTTTTATTGAGGTGAAATACGTTGCAACTGCTGTTGCGTAGTAATGAGATTACTCGCTGATTATTTCTGTACATGCATTGATCATTGACCGTGTATATCTGTATGTATAAATATATGTTGTGTGCGAAGCTTCAAACAGCGGTTTTCTTCTCTTGTTCCCTTAGGAAGATCCTATGATATGATTATCAATAGAATGAGGAATTGCTCCCGTAGGTCGTGTGATACTTTTTGGAATCAAAGTTTGCTCACCAAAGAACAAGGGCAATGTTAGAAAACAGAGATTGCTCACAGCCAATACGCGATGGGAATCGATGCGCCGTGGGAATTGATATGCCGTGGGAATTGATTACTTGGTTGATACGGGACTCATTGATTCATACGAATAGATTAACTGCCGTTGTGTAGCTTTGGTACTTTTGGACACGAAAGGAATTTAATAATAACACGCGGCTACTAGGTGAAATGGACCGTATAGCAAGTTACTATGATGATGCTGTTCAGAGGCAATCCGATCGCAATTTTCTGTGAACCAATTTTTCTGAGTCGAGACATACAGCAAAGAAGGAGGGGAACCAGTACATTGGCATGCTTTATATTCAGATGCTTGCACTTTTGTCTGCTGAAGGTTGTCAATTGTTGTTGTTGTCCCCAAGAACAACAACAAATCTTGAGAATAGGAGCCGGAAGTGTGAGGAAGAAATTGACGGACGTATCTACGCCCCTGAGTTGTTGTTGGGTATGGAAGAGTTCCTGAAATATGCTGGAACATTTGATGAGATTTTCAAAGAAGACAACAGGGGTGGTTTAAAACTTGACAAGATGGTTGTTCATTTCATTAACTGTATAAATAACTACCTACAACAAAGTAAGGGAGAGGGTAACAATCTGGTGAAGAATCACATGCATTTTCATTTATCACAGTACATGAGATTATTTGGTCCTCCAACAGGATGGGACTCTGCAGCTAGTGAGAGCAACCATAAAACTGAAGTGAAGGCTCCCGGGAAGAGAACCCAACAAATCAAATCCACATTAATCAAACAAACCTGCAAGCGAGTAATGGAATACCACACTATTGATTGACTAGACCATGAATTTGATCTGTTTCATCACAAATCTTTTACAGGAGTGAGTCATCCTACAGAGGGCGGCCGGTTGGCCGGGTCTAAGTTTTTGATTTCAGTTAGGGATAGCTTGCTTTACATGAAGTGGGACAAAAAGAAAAACGCAAGTGTGCCATGGTCTCCATTGGATGTTCTTAAATTTTGTTGCGACGTGGTTCTTCCGACTGCAGGTACCAACACGCTTCGCGGATCCACGGAGCACAAGAGGTATGACGATTATTGTCGTATGGGGTTACTTTTTTGTGCTAATCCATCGTTTAAGTCTGATTCTTGACAATTGTCCAACATATGGTACGACTGGGAAAATTTTCAACTAGACCTCCTGGACAGAGGTGGACTGCAAGTTTATTCATGTCAGATTCTGTGTCTGCTTCATCTTGAAGGCCCTTTCCCCCCTAGAAGTTCTGTCAGCAGGTTTGAATTAGTACACAATGGTTACTACGCTGTTGATCATTGCTTTCTTTCTGTTGACCCAATCTCAAGCAAGAGAGCTCAAGGGAGAAGAGACCGCCACACATTGGTGAAGGAAGGTGTGTTGCACAAGAAATCATATTTGTTTGAGTGCAATGCAATCGAGTCTGAAGTTGCCGTGGTCCAAAACCTCGGTAGGAAAGATCACTACTTTGTCCTTGGAAATAGGGAATGATGGTTGTTTCATTTCCGTGACACAATGGCTGGTTTAGAAACAAAAAGAATGGAGTCGATAGTGAAATCCGGAGAAATCAGTAATGATTTGTAATTCTTCTTTCAACGGCAGTACAGGTAAGTGACAGTGAGGATTCCATTTTAGAATTCTTTGATTGCAAGTTTGAACACAACTTTCTTTATTGGTGCAACTCCAACACTGTTTATTTCAACACGGTCGATTGTCGTTTCATTTTTGTTCAATCCCCGAATGGTGTATGAGAAGAAATAAGCAAAATGTTTGGAATGTTGTTGCAGGGTTAAGTGTCTGCAACGGCGTTGCAGATTGAATTCCCTTGAGTGAAAAATAAGCACAATGTCCATAATGCCATTGCAGGGTTAAGTGTCTGGAAAGGTGTTGCACTTTGAAATCCTTCAAACAGAAAATAGGCACAATGTCTGGAATGCCACTGCAGGGTTAAGTGTTTTCAACGGTAAGGCGCCTTGATGTGCCTGGAATGGAAAATAAGCACAATATATGGAACGGCGTTGCAGTGTTAAGTGTCTGGAATGGTGTTGGAGATAACAATTGTCTGTAAGGAAAAATCCACACAACGTCTGGAATGGCGTTTCAGGGTTAAGTGTCTGGAACGGCGTTTCAGATTGAGTTGTCTGGAATGGCAATTCTGACTTCTTCATTTGTAACAAATGTTTTTCACAGTAGTTAATTTTTATATTTGCGTTTTTAACGAGGACAGGAATGTGTACGTAGTCCTAAGTAGGGATAAGTTTTGCCATAAAGCTTATTAGTACTATTTCACACGTCCTCATGCGCCACGAGGAACGGGATAGTAGTTGTTGTACTCCTCCAAATCTTCCAGTGATTTCCAACGTTTTTCGTAAAGATGACAAGATGTAGCCAGTGCACAATGTTTCTCTTGTTTCTGTTTTCTTTCTCCCTTTTCTCTTTGTTTGCTAATTGTTTTAGTTTTCTTTTTTTCTCTTAGACTGTTTTGTCGCTTTCTTCATGAATGAGTTCCAATTGTCTTTAATCTTGTTTTTCTCCGTTTCTTTGTTTCCTTCCTTTACCTCATCAGCTTCTTCTATGTACCTTCTATGGTACTTTTCAATGATTGCCTCTTCAGTCGTTGTGCGCCACTCATTGAACCAAAGGCTTGTCAGACAGGGATGGTCACCCGGGTTAAAATGTATGCATTCCTTTATGTGTTTTCTGGTTCTGGTGTCAGGTTACACCATTGCTTTGGTGGGAAAGTATGACCATCCAGTTTGAGCCTCGCTCGTTCTCCGGATTGTACTTCTTGTCCAATACCCACGTTGTTGTAGCACTGTATGTCCTTTGTTCCTTTCAATGCAGGATAACCACATAAAACGTATGCCATAATGATACCCATAGCCCACATGTGGTCAATGCCATCAGTGTCACCTTCCTCATAGAAAGGAAATACTACCTCCATTATGTACTTTAAGCATTGTTCCCAAATCTCCAAACCTTCTTCTTCATCAGAATGTCCTTTTTGGCTGTTGAGTCTTGCTCTCACATTGTCAATCTTGTTGCATCCATTGAGGATTGTGAGTACCAAGTGTCTGTTTTGGGCACATAGCGCATCAAACCCAGTTTCAAAATGATATAAGAATGGGTTCCGCTTGTCATTTTGGTTGCCGTGATTGAGCTCATTACTTCTTTCACAGTACTCCGCGGAATCCAAATGAAACTTCGGCTTCAAAACCTTCCTCTTGTACGCTGATTGGGGTGTTGTGTTCTCCATTTACCTCTTACTTCTAAGATTGTCTGACGTTTGGCAAATACTCTGGTATTTTACAATTACTTGTGGTAATCTGTTTACGGCTCATCATTACCGTGGAGCAGGCGTACGCTGCTGACTTTTGGCCTGTGTATTTCTAACATGGATTACACGTACACACCGGCATCTCCACTGGACACAGCAACTTTTTCATACAAAAGTAGACTAACTATAGATAGTGTGACGTTCACTGCTTGGTACAACTGATTGATATCGATGACACCATGTGCGTTGGATCAAGCCCCCCAACACGAGTGGAATTAACCATCGAGAACGAAGCACTCTGGTGTCCTCCACTCGGTACATTTTATTCAGAGGTAAACACACGCAATTTTTTTTGGTCATCCTGCCCTATTCATACTATCCAGGATCCTTCTTGATGAATAAAAAACAATAACACATAGACTACTATCAGTGATTCTTTTGCTCATATTATGTATCGGGTAGACTATGAAACAACCTGGTCAAGAAACAAGGTGATACGTGTTTAGTCATTATTAATTTTTGAATCATTTTTGTCCCTGGACATGCATAAACCAAAATACTGTGTCCTACTCAGTTGTTGGGTGCAATTGTGTGTCATTGCCTGCAATTTCATCATCAATAGTGCTCATACTATGTGTGGGGTAGACTATGAAACAACCTGGACAAGAAACAAGGTGACACTTTAGTCATTATGAATTTTTGAATCATTTTTGTCCCTGGACATGCCAGGACCTAAATAATGTGTCCTACTCAGTTTTTGGGGGCAAATGTGTGTCATTTGCCTGCAATTTCATCATCAATAGTGCTCATACTATGTATGGGGTAGACTAGTATGAAACAACCTGGACAAGAAACAAGGTGATACTTTAGTCATTATGCATTTTTGAATCATTTTTGTCCCTGGACATGCATGAACCAAAATACTATGTCCTACTCAGTTGTTGGGTGCAATTGTGTGTCATTGCCTGCAATTTCATCATCAATAGTGCTCATACTATGTATGGGGTAGACTATGAAACAACCAAGGTGACACTTTAGTCATTATGCATTTTTGAATCATTTTTGTCCCTGAATATGCCTGGACCAAAATAATGTGTTCTACTCAGTTTTTGAGTGCAATTGTGTGCCATTGCCTGCAATTTCATCATCAATAGTGCTTATACTATGTATGGGGTAGACTAGTATGAAACAACCTGGACAAGAAACAAGGTGATACTTTAGTCATTTTGAATTTTTGAATCATTTTTGTCCCTGGACATCATGCCTGGACCAAAATAATGTGTTCTACTCAGTTGTTGGGTGCAATTGTGTGCCGTTGCCTGCAATTTCATCATCAATAGTGCTCATACTATGTATGGGGTAGGCTATGAAACAACCTGGACAAGAAACAAGGTGATACTTTAGTCATTATGCATTTTTGAATCATTTTTGTCCCTGGACATGCCTGGACCTAAATAATGTGTCCTACTCAGTTTTTGGGGGCAAATGTGTGTCATTGCCTGGAGTTTTAGCATCAATAGTTCTCATACTATGGATGGGGTTGACTTTATTGTTCCATGATAATGCATCCTGTTCTTGTGCATCATGAGACGAACAGATTGGACAGTACTACTACTAATTCTAGTAGCTAGAAGAATCTGAAAACATTAAAGTAAGCACTACAAACAGGTTGGACAGCAGTACTACAAGTCATAGTAGAATAATATGAAAACATTGAAGCAATACATTGTAATAGTAAATATGAGTTATGATTCTTTGTTACGTCAACAACCATTTCTTCGTAAATATTAACCCAATGTGGAGAAGAAGCGTCGGACGAGTACTACTACTATGATCACTTCTTTGCCGTTTTGCCACTCTTCATTGTGTTCTATGGTGGTGCATGGTCACTATGCATGAGTAGCCAATACAGCACTGTTTCATTCTTTTAACAACTCAGACAACTTGGTGTACTGTGCTGTATTTGATCCAACATAGTCGTAAGGAAACCAGGTTGCGTGTTTCACTTTTGTACCATCCAGTAGTTTCTTGTACACCATGTATCCAGGGTAAACAGGAAAAGGGTGATTCCTCTTAGATGCATAACTCTTCACTACACCAGTTCTAGGTGGTGGAATACCCGTGATTGTAACCTCACTATCAATTGCGAATTTAGGATACAAGATCACAGGATCAGGTTCTGTGAACAACACCTTCACGCTGCTGGAGGGCTTTTGCGATACTACATTGTTGGGTAGGGGACAAGGAACTTGCAGAAGGTATCCAAGATCTTGAACATGGGCAAGGCTTGGAGAAACCTTCCTCTCTTTGTACTTGGCCTCTCCATTTGATTCGTCTGATGCCAAGTTCCTACGTTTGCGACCTTGGCAAAGGAATGACTTCTACTTTTCCTTTATCTTCGTGGATGGGTTGTCTTTGAGTGCGTTGGGGATGGCGGTCTGTTTGTCCTCGTTTCCTTCATCCTCTCCTTCTTGATCTTTGATGGATCCAGGTTCAACAATTTTGGAGTCCGGGCCGACTGTTGATTTATCTTCCCAAGGAAATTGAAAGAATGATTCCACTCCATTGAGCCCTTTGTTAGTGAACACTAGCCATTGGACAGAATATGTGTCATTTTGTTCAATGAAGGTCTCAAATTTTTGCATGTGCTTCTTGAGGAAGTCCCATTTTGCAATGCCGGCTGCATTGTGACTTTGAGTCCTTGGTACCTTGATTTTTTGGAAAAGTTGGATTAAGGAGTCGCCATTGGATTGTAAAGTCTGTTCATCCTCGCCTGACACAAAGCTTACTTCCAAGTTTGCTTCCAACACGTATTTTTTGTTCTGGAAAACCACACACAGAAGTTCCTTCGTCAATGGAACGAACAATTGGCCCCCAACAGGTAGATAATTGTAAGTTGTCAGAAATCGCAGAGACCTCTCAAAACACTTACAACCTTTGAGTAGTATTTCCGGCCGCGTGATGAAAATATCACGGAATACAAATCTCGTATGTTCCCAGGACGATTGGTCGTCCACCGTGTACGTGCAGTTCTCATCAAAATTAAGGAACCTTGTGACCGATAAGCTGTAGTTCTCTTTCACGAGTGGGTAAGTATGTCAACTCTCTTCACCTCTTAGAAGCTCAGGTGGAGTTCCTTCTTCAAATTGAATGGATCAAGCACCATCGTTGATGAAAATGAATAACCAATCTTTGCGGTTAGGTTTGCCAGGATTGGAGTTGGAAGACAATGATTGCCGCTCTGCTTTCAAATATTTGTCCAAATTCTCATGTGCCTCGTCAACGTAAACAGATGTTTTTTCTCCTTGCCCAGTACTGCCTTCAGTATTGCTTTTGAAACCATAATCCTAGTAACCAGGACATGTGTACCGTTAGGACCACGGCACAACCAAGATGTTAGAACATTGTCGAGCAATTCTTCGCAAACAAAATCCACCTGTTCAAGCTGGTCCTACGTGGAAACCACATTGTCAACCCAGGACAAACTCAGGAGGTAATGTTGCAACAATGTCTTCACGTGTTGTTTGTCTTCCGGAATGAAATCGTCAACAAATATGTCCCGTTCCTCTGACAACTTTGCAGTACAAAGAGTCACCACATTTTTTGCAAAGTCAACGCCTACTCTATAACACTTGTTCAGAGTTTTCTGGTGCTCCATAATCTTGCAAAGGTGAAGAGAAGATAATAGTTTAAATTGAATTTTCCCCACCAAATTGTCAACTCCTGGTATTTTGTACTGTCCAACCAAAAACAAAGACTCATAGAGATTGGGCAATAGTTCCTTGTACAAATTGTCCTCAAGGAATGACTCATCGGCGAAGAGGTCCAGGCTGACTTCTTGAAAAATTCATGCCTTCTCTCGTTGGAAGCGTACCCAGAAATCCATGAGTACCTTTTGAAACGCAAGAGGTGCCTTTGACACATCGGATGGCCAATCCAACTTGAGGTATTTTTGCAAATTGGTTGAGGGGACTTACTTGACTGCTGGTACACCTTCTCTTGTTGGTGCGCATACAACTTCCTGCCCCCTAATTTGATTCATTCTTTTGTCCAACTGTTCAAAGGAGTGACTTGCTGAAAGAAAATGCCTCAGTGCGTGGTGAAAGGAAAGACCTTCAAAGAATGAGACCATCTTCCAGACATATTGCTTCCCTTTGTTTACATTGTCTTTAAATCATTGATAGAAAAACATACCTTCCTCATTGGGTGAAGGTGCAGGTGGGAATTCGACACAATGTACGTACCACCAAAGTAGGCTTAAATACACTCTCATGTACTTCAGTATGGTGTCCTAGTTAATAACATTCTTTGACCAAACAGCATGCGATGTGCCTTCTGCTACTTTGTCTTGTCCTTCAACCTGGGTGTACTCTGTTAGACCTGATGTGCTAGTATCATTGATTTTGATAACGGAGTTGAGTGCTGACTGGAAGGCGTTCCATTTATCTTTCATCTCGTAGTCCTTGAAACAAGTTGTCAGCTCCTTTGGATCCAAGATGCAGACCTTCTTTATCAACTGTGAACCCAAGTCACGTAAGAAAAGATTTACCATCACGTCAGCAACAACCCCTGGTATAGGACCCAATGGTGGCTTGTCACCCGTTGCTGTCTCGCTGAAGTCAGGACGGGTTCCAGAAGAAAAGAGTTTTGTGACAATGAAAACCTTATTCATGAGCTGGCTAAAGACTGATGCAATGTCCTGACTTACGGCAGTGATGAGTTCATCAGTCAAAATATTCTCAGAGAATCCATTAGGACCCTGTTGCTCAAGACAAGCTTTGACACGTCTTTTCATCACATCTGTGTGAACCTTGTATTGGGAGTCATCCTCAAACAATTCCAATGATAAAGTACCATCACCATCATTGCCCAAACACGGCGTAGGTTGTGCAGGTGTGACTTCTTGATCTGGTATTGCGGGTACAACTGATGGTGTTTGACATTCATCACGACTCTTCTTTTTTTAGCCTTTTTTTGTTCTTTTGGGTTTCGTCTTCTTCGTTTCTTTGACTGTACCCCCTGGACGGACCAGAGGAGATTTTAGATCATTTCGACACAACCTTCTTGGTGGTGCTTTGGGTGAGGCTGTGGCTGTGTCTGCGGCTGACCCTTCATCTACTGGTGGAGTAGAGCTGTGTTTCTGCGCCTGCAGCTTCATCTCGTGGTAGAAAAGTATTGTCTTCTGCAGCGGCAGTTGCGACTGCAGGTGCATTTGCTGCTGGATGAGTGTTGTCTTCTGCCGCTGCGGTTGCGTCTGCAACTTCATCTCATGGTGGAATAGTATTGTCTTCTGAAGCTGCGGTTGCGGTTGCGGTTGCGGTTGCAGCTGCGGCTGCGGTTGCGTTGCTGGTGAATTAGAGATACTTCTCGATTTACTTCTGTTTGATTAATAATTTTGAGAACAACAAAATAAAATTGTGTGAAAGCAATCTAAGTTGCTACAATTTGATAACAATAACTTGTTGCATAACAAATCAGAAAACACAACCAAACATGACATAGCAAGACATTCCAAAATGATGAAAAAAAAAAACATATTGAACAAAACTTCAAACCACAACGCCTCTAACGGCACACAAACATCATGCAACAATGTACAAATGTTTTGAGATTTTCTGTCCACTTTAACGGCAAATGATTAGAATAAGCTGCAACGCGGTTCCAAAAGAAAACTTAAAAACTGACTAAAACAAACCATAACAATATGCAACACCAATCCTCAATTTTGAGATATGGTGCTCTATGTTGAGATTTTCCAAACGCTTCTTTAACACCCAGTAACATTTATTTTGAGATTTCAAATTTAAACATACTTCAAACACAAAACCTGGAATGCCATTCGGGTAATATAATTCTGAAACGCCATTCCATGATTGTTGACATGAATTGTACAAAAAAAGGTTTCACCCCTCCAGCATAAGTTATTACTCTCATACCTACATTACTACTACTACTATCATCATACACAAGGGCACACAAGATATTACTATGCTTTGGCTAAGACTACTCTAATGGTGGAAAGTACCATTCCTGGGGTGGGTTACACAATAATATTAGACACCGCGCCAGGATTTTGGTCCGCGCCAAGATTTTCTGGAAACCGCATTCCAGATTGTCAGGGCACGCGCGGTAAAACGAGGGGCAGGTGACAGTACAACCCCACACAAAAGTGAAACAATACTACAAAAATAAGTAGTGATACTGAAATCCTCAGAATGCAGTAACTCAGGCACTTACAACTACTAAGAATTTTAGCACGGTACAACAGTGTGAATGAAAAGTAAAATAAGCATACTCCAAAACAATTCAACTCGCATAAAACGAGCGCCAAATACATGAAAACAAACAGTTGGTAAGTTCCTATTTCCGATTTAACAAAAAAATAATGGTAGAACACGTTTCCACACTGACAGTTCAGGGTACAACAATTGATACACAGAGAACAAACAGCCCAGCCAGCAGTATATCAGGTAATGAGACACAAAATACAAATGATAGCATAACAGATAAAACCAATAGCAGCAGTAACAGCAGGAGTGCAATAGAGGAATTGCAAGAGCGCACTGACAACAACATTAAAAATTACAGTACTGCGTACGTCAAGGAAGAAACGTTCAGGCAAATGAAATTCCCGATAACGGACAAACAAGGTACACGATGCACAAAGTCGATTCTTACCATGATTGTCAAGTTGAATGATGACAACAAACTACCAGTGACATGGAACGTCCATGCGCCAAAGTGGAATGGAATGTTCTGCAGAGCAATAACTACATGTAGGCACAACACCCAGACACTAGCGTGGAAAAATTGTAAAGGTAAGAACCGACAAGAACAACATTGTTCCCATTAGACACATTTTCAAATAACTAACCATGTATTGTTCAAACTGATGCATAGATAATAAAAGGAACAAACAGATACCAGATAGTTTCCCAGGAACAGTTCTAATCAAGGAAAACAAAAACACGAACTCAGAAAATAGGTACGAATTACACAAAGACTATCGACGAAAAAATACACCGGAATTACAATATTTCTTAAAAAAAAATCTTGGAGCAGTGTCGCCTAAAGAGACAGACTTAAAAAAAATTGGTACAAACAACAATCAGTAACATTTTCACTTCGAGCGATAAAGCGTTTGCTCTGCTTTTCCTTTACAATGACTACGAATCGTGGCTCAACACAACAAAGGGGACAAGGATAAGAAAGGAATTCACTGACAGTAAGTCAGGAATTAAGGAGGGGCGGAGTGATGAGGGACAAGAACTTGACATATATGTCAAAGAGGAAATAGAAAAACAAAGGCAGGAACAAGAAACAAAAGATTTGGAGATCGAACTAGTACTTCAAACATACCAACAGCAAAATGGGTACGATATGAAACATCGTCAAAAGGAAGAAGCAAAAACAAACGAAAGCAAACGGAAGCAAAAATATAACATGATGGACACTCTTGACAAGAACCACAAGGACTACAAATATTACCTCGCGAACAGAGACAAATTCTAAAAGTAAATAACAGTAACAAAAATATAGTACAGCAGTTAGTACTTCATTGGAATCTAATGTGGGTAGCCGCAATAAATTTGTCTGCTGCTAAAAGTACATAGTACGAACAAGATTATGGCAAATGCGGATAAAATACTTTCTTATTAGTACAAAAATATGTTTGTTGCCTTTTGTTATTCGATAAACATACTGTGAGTATTGTGAAGTGGGTGTAACAGAATACATTGCTGGTTATCCAGAAGCTCATATATTTGTTAAGAAATTTGTATCAATGCTACGACAATATCAGTGAACATAGAGGATATTATTACCAAAGATGAGTTTTGTGTGGAAAAACAAAAAACAATTGAATGGAGAATATTAGGGTCAGCATGAAACGAAGTTGTACAATACCAAAATTGGGAAGCACCACGAGAATGGGGCAGCAACTAACCTTGCGAAAATAGTCCTCCTTCAAATTGTTGCTTGCAAAAATATGTAGAGAATGCTTTGTGATGCTTGCAACAACAGTTTTCAGAATTTTTAAATACATCGCAAGAATTTGACGCAACCATGAGCATCGTTTAAGTGACGAGACGTATGGCTGACAGACTTAAATGAATCACCCCTGGCAACCGGCCAGAGATAATAACCGTTTCTACGATTCATTTCAACGCACATACGAGTTGTAAAGAGAGACCAACAGAGGTGCGGTCCGGATATCACTTTAATCCTAATGCTCACTATTTTAGAATATACGTCAATATATTACCAATCTTCTAACTACCTACTATGACTACTATCAAGTACTTGGCAGGGGTGTTCCAGAGGGGATGCGACGGGGAAATGGGAAATCAGACTGCGTCCAAATTCAGGAAATAAAGAATCTCAAACAAACAAAAAACCCGAAGTACGAATTGACGCGTTCATACGGTACTCGTACGAGTACGTACTCATAATCTTACGTGCTCTGAGCTTTGTATTTGTTCCTCTGTAATACCGTACCGGTTCATCTGAAGTTTCAGTTTGAGGAGGAATGGACTTGCAATGTTGCCTTGTATTGCTCTAAGATAGTACGCGTACCATGTCGGAGAAAAAAAGCAACACCAATGGTGGTGAAGTATGGAAGTTCGGAGAATTGGCCTTGTTTTAAAGTGACGAGCAGAGCGAAAAAACAGATCTGGGTGGCGTTTGTAACCAAACGGCAACCAAAATCTGTTTCCCTCAAACTATCTCAAAAAAAGCGAACGAGTTTCGTTTTGTTCCCTTTCCGTTATTTCACTATTGTGACATGATGGTTTTCTCCACGATGAAATAACACTTGGTATTCAATGCTTAGACAACGTGCTGGATCAGATCTAATTGCACCTATCTATACACCCGTCTTGCCTTTATTCGGCACTGAAAGAAAACCACCATGCTTCTTTTCCTTTCTAATTATGCGACTATAACAGGAGAGAAAATTACGGCGACACAATCATCGGCAAACGGTAAACATCGAACCCGTCTCGTTTCCAAAATATTTTTCCTCTCCCACAAGAAATATTCATAATTTGGTTCACAATTGTAAAGAAAAATTCCTCGATCTGTCACCCGAAGAAACACTACATCACACACGCCGACAATGAAGCCATCTGCTGTTGTTCTTCTACTCGGTAGTCTAATCTTCCAAGCCGTTCCGACGAGTTCGTCATCATCGTCATCATCTTCATACTCTCCAACTATCTCTACTGACGCGAGACTTAGAGGCGTTTTTCGTCAAGGGCAAAGACACATCCTTCACGATGTCAATTGCACTATCTTCCGAAAACAAACTCGATACTTGTCAACCGTATCCACTGATCCTCAAGCAAAGATGGTTCTCACCGACAAGAAATGGACATGTGAATTCGAGGACATTCCTTCCAATGACATTATTTCTACTACTGTAGAGCTGGAAGGGATCAACAAAACATTTTTGGACACACAAGGTGCCAAGTCTGGTTTTAGTGCGTTGGTTGCTAGTGAAGTCATTATCGAAAACACCAATGGGAAAAAGGTGATGACAATTCCATCTGACGCACTCGTGCAAATTCTCGACCGTCCCGTTCATCTCGGTAGTAAAACGCGGCGACAGCAAATGCAAGATAGGCGCACTCTTGCGGCGTCTTCGGGGACTCTGAAAACTCTCGTGGTCAGAGTGATTGCGAAGAATGGGATCGGCCCTACCGCTGACATTGACAAATTGCGATCGGATGTCTTCGAAGATAGAGCCTGTCTCAAATCCCAATACGAAGCTTGTTCGTTCGGACAACTCATCATTGAGCCATTTCACGGCATCACTCTGAAAGGTCTCACTATCAATGGAGGTGTCGTGAATGTGAGAGTCAACGTGAATCCTGTCGAAGGCAACAGAGACCACTTTGAGGACGAAGCAAAAATCAAGGCTACAGAAATGTACGGCGATCTAGCATCACAATTCGATCTTGTTATGTTCTGCATTCCACCGGGTACTGGTGACTGGCTTGCCTTCGCCTACATCAATCGCTTTGATTCGTATTTTAATGACAGGTGGTCTTCCAGTGTTAGCACACAGGTACACGAGGTTGGGCACAATCTTGGCCTCGCGCACTCCGGGGAAGGTTCTGAAACTTACGGCGATCAATCTGGGATGATGGGATTTAGCTACGATGTCGACGATGCTCCACTCATGTGTTTCAATCCGGCCAAAAATTATCAGCTCGGATGGTACAAGGAACAGCAAGATTTTGTAAATCCTCTAATCGAGATACTGGCAAGAAATAATCCTCAAGACTACGTTCTGAATGGCGTAAGCGACTTTGAATTCGGAAGGAATGACTCTAGATACAAGCTTATCAGTCTCCGACTGAAGCAACAGAATTCACGTGAAGACTACTACGTTGGTTTCAATCGTAGAGTTGGGATCAACTCTGGAACAGTGGAGGACGCGAACCACATTGTAATTGTAAAAAAGACGAGTGGTCCTATCGAATACGGTCAATCTTGGAAAGTTTCAACACTATCGAGAACAGAAGATGCATACACCATCAAAAATTTCGATAAATCGTCGTTTGATGTCACGGTGAAATTTATCTCTGTTATTGGTAAGGACGCCACAGTAAGGATCAACACGGCCAATTCGGCTCCGTGCCATGAGGTCAGAGACTCGACCTATCTCAATTATAAAGACAAAAAAAATAGAAACTGCAAATGGGTATCCAATAGAAAGTTCCGCAGGTGTTCGAAAACGTGGAAAAATGAATTGCTCTCCGAGTGGTGTCCGCTAAGTTGCGGCTCTTGTTCGGAACGAAAAGTACACCCTTTTGGAGGACTAGTGGGGAAAGATTATTCCTCCAACGGCAATGCTTCTTGTTCCGACGCCCAAAACGTATCTTATAACAACTTTTTTACCAAGAGTTGCGATTGGGTCGGGCAAGAAGGCGAGAAAAAGGGCGAGCGGTGCGGAAACGAATGGCTGGGAACGACACTTTCTTTTCTCTGCCCAAACACCTGCGGTTCTTGTTGATCCTCTTCGAGCATTGCGAATGAGCACAAAGAATCCAAAATTATCTTCCAACTGTTTAAGCATTGTCACTACTTTGAATTCACTTCATCCCACGATTGGTGACATCTATTCTATTCAATTCATAATATTGATAAACTGCGAACACATGTATTCATAATACGAATTGTTTTATACTTCTTACCCATACGGCCTGTAGAAAAGACTTTACTTCCCTTGAACATTTGGAGGAATTGGTAGTGCTAGTACGTAAGAAAAGCACTACAAAAGCGCGAAAATGGATTATGGAAATTCCATTACCCCTAATTCTTTAAGTTCTCTCCAACAATCATACGACTGTACAGCCAAAAGAGTTTTCACAATCAATACAATCAATAAAAAGCAAGGGTGGTGATGTTGGATGCCCCTATTTTGTTGGTCAATCCAGTCATCATCGTTGTATGAATAGATTGATGCCAATATTAGCATCATCGTGCACTAGCTAGGAACTACTTGTTCTGCTCCTAGTATTTTCTACTTTGTGTCAGTACTAGCTAGAGTTGTTCTTGTCCGCAGGACACTTTCTCACTTGCACACTCTATATTCAAAGATATGATACCTACCTACCGGTACATATAATACACAGTATCATTGATGCAATTAGTTCCTTCTCACAATGGAATGCTTCTCTCCTTCATGGATCACGATTAGCATAGTTATGGATACCATTAAGATGATCCATTGTCTCACTTTCTATTTTAGAATCACGTCACTTAAACAATGTTCATGCTAGCTTCAAATTCGTGCGATTTACGCAAACAATTCGGTACTGTTTGTTGCGTGCATTTAAAAAATTCTTGTTATATTTTTGCACGCAACTTTTTGCAGGAGGACTATTTTTGCATCCAAAATTGCATCCTCAGTTAGATGGTTTCTTCACAATTTATCTCTGGGCGGCACAACTTCATTTCATGCTTACCCCAGTAATAGTTTAGACTACACTTGATTTTTGCTGTTCCCTCACATAACTCATTTTTTGCATTATTATCCTCTATTTGCAATGATATTGTCATATCATTATTACCAATGTCTTCTTAAATGTATTCGCTTCTTGATAACCGGTAATCTATGTTACGTCTAGTATTTCACAATATTCATAGTACAAATATGAAATACCAAAAGACGACAAGCGCAGTTTTGTACAAAGAAGAAAGTATTTTATCAGCTTTTGCAATAATCTCATTTATACTATTCAATTTTTCAATAGAAGACAAATATATTGTGGAAACAGACATAAAACAATAATTAACTAATCGCGGTACTATTGTTGTTACTATCACTTACTTTTGTAAACTTTTCATGTATTCGATGCAATATTTGTAGTCCGCGTCATCCTTGTTGAGAGTGTCAATCATGTCACATTGTTCCATTTCCTTTTTTCTCCACTCCTTTTTACTTTCTTTGTCCTCGTCATCTTGTGGTGTATTTTTGCCATTTTGCTGTTGGTACATTTTAAGTACTAGTTCTATCTCTAAATATTTTGACTGTTGTTCCTCCCTTTGTTTTTCTATTTCATTTAGGATGTATCTGTAAGGACTTTGTCCCTTGGTACTCCATCCCTCCTTATTACCTGATTTACTGTCAGTGGATTTCTTTCTCTTCCTTTGGCCTTTTGTTGTGCTTATCTCTGAATCATAGTCATTGTAAAGGAAAAGCAATGCACATGCCTCATCACTTGGGGTCGTCGCTTGAGGTGAAAATATTACTGATTGTTGTTTGGAATGATTTTCTTTTGAAGTCTGTCTCTGTTGGCAACACTGCTGCAATAATTCTTTTGACAAAGTATTGGGATTCTGATGAATTTTTACGTTGATAGTCTTCGTGCATTTGGTACCTATTTTCAGAGTTTACATTTCTAGTGTCTGTGGTTAGAACTAGTATTGCTGGAAAAATATCGGGTATCTGTTTTTCCCTTTTATTCTCTATGTGTCAGTATTAAGAAGACGGTTGACAAGTTAGAGATGATGAAAGTGTGTATACTGGCAACCAGGATGTTGTCGGCTGCTTACCTTTGTAGTTTTTCCTGGGTAGAGCGCGAGCATTGTGCCTATACACAGTGATTGTTTGGCATAAAATTCCACCACTTTGGTGCATGGACATTCATTGTCTTTGGTATTTCATTGTTATTACCTAGTTCTGCAATTTTGGTAATCATCAACTGTATGAAGAACGCACTAGGTGGGAATTTCATTTTCCTGAACATTGTTTCCTTGATGTACCAGGCAATGTTTTGTTTCATGTTATTGTCATTGGTCTGTTTTGTTGACAGTAAAGTATCGCTGTTGATACTGTTGGTGGTTGTATCTGTTTGGCTATCAATTGTGTTTGTGGGCTCACTTCCCAATATACTGTTTGTTGGGCTGTTTCCCTTGTTCTATCTTTAACAACAGTTGTACCCTGCACCGGACTGTGAATTTGTTGTACCATTATTTCTTTGTTAAATCTCATACAAACTTACCATTTTTGCTGTCGAGTGTTTTGGCGCACTAGTTTTTTAATGAGAATTGAATTCTTGTTTTGGAGTAAGTATGTGAAATTTATTTTTCATTCAGGCTGTTGCAAATACTAGCTGTGCTAAAATGATTACCTGTTGTAAGTGCTTGATTTACTGCGTCCTGAGGAGTGCTGTATCACGGGGGTTCTTGTACTGACGCCCGCTCCTCATTTGTTTGCGCGTGCCCTGATAATTGGGAATGTGGTGTCCAGAAAATCCTGGTGCGGATCACAACAACATGATGGTGTTCCCTACCCCAACAATCAGTATGTTCTACCCTTATAGTCGTACCACAAGCATAGTAACATCCTACGTCTATTTGTTTTTTTACTATGTTGTACTCCCTCTGTCCCGACATATTTAGACAGTATGGACGTTAATACTTGCAATAAGGTCAATACTCAATGGATGCCAACCGGGCTTTTTGGGTTGAACTCTCCTTCATCAACTCCTCATGATGGGTTAAACGTTAGACATTTCAGTGGTATTGGTGTACCTTTCATAGGGAGTTAAAGAAGGGCTGTCACGCCTTGCAAAAGTGATTCCTCTGGTTAAGAGGGTTCTGCTGGTCATTTTAACGTCCGGATACTTCCACATGCAAGCTAAGACACTGAATGTTTGCAAGGGCATAGTGGTTAGAAACATGAAGAATGTTCTTGTACTTTCATAGGTGTTCCAAAGAGAGCCATTTTTGTAACAATATTCCTCGTGACTGAACGAGCGGTCCCAAATGAATCACGAGGAATGACCAAGAGTCATTCTCTGGATGACGTATGACATCTTGATGGCAGGGTGTCAAGGTGTCATGTCATCGGATTACATTTACATTCTTCATTTTTACATTTTACATAATGATTTCATAATTTCCGTTACAACATTCTAATTTCGTACCGATAGTTGATACACTGTAATTACATTAAGACTATTAGATGAAAAGATGAACACTCAATACCAACCATGTATCCAATACAAGAGAACCTTCGATGTAACCGAAGACCACGACAACCACAAGTTAGTGGTAGATTATGCCAGGAACACCAATCGATCAGCCGGTAAGAAGAACATTAGACGAGTTCAAAATTTGGAAATAGAGGAGGTGCTGTATACATACGATTTATTTGTAGACGCATGCAACAACTTAGGAATGCCGACCAACAGATGGCATACCCAATGGGGTCAGTGCCTAGCAAGAGGACCCAGAAAGAGATGGAATGAAGCACTGACACATGGCTGGATAGAACACACCAAGGAAGGATTCAAGGCAGCTGTCCGTACGTTCATCGCAATAATCACACCAGATCCGGACGCCAAGGGAACCATGATTGTGGCATTCGAACATCAGCACATGGCCAAACCCATGGAGGTTTCTGAACATGACCCCTTCAGCAGAATCGACACCATCCTTGATTACATCATCATGCTACCTGGAGACGACGACACCAATCTGACCGAGCAACAACGCAAGAGGATGTTCTTCAAGACCCATCCTAGATCTTGGCAGGATGCATACATGGATATGGTAGTCAATTTCAGAGAGGGTTTGATATTACAAATACGAGACTACATGAAAAGGAAAAAGGACAGCGCCAACAAGACAAGAAAGCAAGAAAAGAAGAACAAGCAACACGGGTTTGGACGTGGAACTGGCAAGGGATTCGGAAGAGGAAGAGGTTCTGGAAGAGGAAACGGAGGAAAATGCAGGAACCATCCACAAGGGAACCACACCTGGGACCAATGCTATCTCAATCCCAAGAACCAGACTCCATATCCACAATATGTGGGATCCGACAACAATAGCACATATTCAGGGAGCAATGCATCCACCGGATTCAACAACAACAGCCACTTCGGAGGCAGAGGGAGATTCGGAGGACAAGGACGATTTGGCGGCAGAGGACGATTTGGAGGCCGAGGAGGCCGAGGAGGATCAGGTGGAAGATTCAACAGTGAAAGCAACTACAATTTGGAACGGCAGAGTCAAGGAGGAGAGATATTTTCTAACATAACAGCCAGCGACGCCAGTTATTATACATCCAACCCAAATCAAACTCAAACTCACTATGAGTGACAGGAGGTGTATGAGAACTCCATACCAGGGCCAAGGGCCACTGAATCAGGGCCGCGGGCCACTGCAAATAGGCTAGAGGCCGAAACAAGAAACAAGAAAGAAACAACCACTGAGGGGCCAAGGGCCACCAAAGGTGACACAATGGGGCCAGGGGCCACCACTGTGAATGATGCAACACCGACGGTGTTGCTGAAAATCAGACGAATACAAGGGGTAGCAGCGGATAGGCCATATGTGGCGCTGCTTGACTCCGGAAGCACGAAAACAATGATAAACAAACAATCCATGCCGTTTGGGGTCCGACCAAGGCATGCCGGATACAAAAGAATAACAACAACAACCAACGGAACATTTGATACATCGTATGAAGTAGAGCTGGAAGAGCTTCGCTTACCCAAATTTGTGAATGGCCGAAGACTCAACAAAGTCATGGCATCTATATTCGATTCACCAAATTGCCGATATGACGTCATACTAGGACGCGATTTTCTATCAACTGCAGGCATGATATTGTCATTTGACTTGCACACGATTACATGGATAGATGTAACAGTACCAATGAAAACGGACACCAAAATGGTCAAAGTAACTGCAGAGGAAGCAGCCGACGCAGAATTGTTCAGCAATGGAGAATAAATATTGGAGAGAAGCTACCATCGAGTCACAGCCAATGAGGTAGCGCGCAAACAAAATCACATGAGCGCAGAGGAAAAACAGCAATTCCAGGCAATGCTTGAGAAGCATGAAATAGTATTTGATGGAGAGTTAGGATGCTATCCACATAGGGAAATACACATTGAGTTGAAGGACAACATTGAACCGATCCATCTCAAACCATATCCAATAGCATACCAGAGAGAAGAGATCTTCAGAAAAGAACTAGCCAGTCTAATAGCGGATGGAGTGTTGGAGCCTTGCGGGCCCTCAGACTGGGCATTTCCGACATTCATAATCCCAAAGAAAGATAACAGGGTTCAATGGGTGTCAGATTTCAGGGAACTCAACAATGTGATCAAAAGAAAGCCTTTTCCACTACCGCAAATACAGGATATCATGAACCAAAGGGGACGATATACCTACTTCACCAAAATTGACCTTTCAAAGCAGTACTACTGCTTCAAACTGGATGAAGCCAGCCAGAAACTGTGCACGATCACGACGCCGTACAGGCTATTCAGATACAAAAGGCTACCCATGGGGGTAAAGATAAGTGGAGATGTGGCAGAACACATCATGGCAGAAATGCTAGAAGGGCTCAACTGCACCTGCTACATTGACGACGTGGGGATATGGACAAACAATTCCTTCATACACCATCTTCAACTGCTAGACGAGATACTCGGCAGATTTGCAGCCAATGGGATGAAATGAAACCCGCTCAAATGCAGCTGGCACATAAAAGAAACAGATTTTCTAGGACATTGGATGACACTAGACAGAATCAAACCATGGAAGAAGAAGATTGACGCGGTCCTTCGCCTAGGACCGCCACAAAATATAACACATGTTCAAGCCCTCAGTCAACTATTACAAGTCCTTCTGGCCACAAAGAGATCATGTACTAGCGCCACTCACTGAAATGACCGGCCCCAGAACCTTCACATGGGATAGCAACAAGCAAAAAGCCTTTGACGAATTGAAGGCCATCCTCGCAGCGGATGCCATGAATGTTTACCCCGACTACACAAAACCATTTCACATCTATACCAACTCATCGGACTACCAGCTCGGAGCAGTCATCATCCAAGATGGCTGAGTCATCACCTACTACAGCAGAAAGCTCTCCAAGGCCCAACAAAACTACACCACCACAGAGAAAGAACTCCTCGTAATCATCCTTACCCTCACAGAGTACAGGAAAATCCTACTCGGCGGCGTCCTGCATGTCTACACAGACCATAAGAATCTCATCTTCAAAACCTTCTCCATACAGCGAGTCCTCCGCTGGAAGCTCTACATGTCTGAGTTTGATATCAATCTCACCCATATTGAAGGCAAAAAGAATGTCCTTGCAGATTGCTTTTCGAGGCTGCCCCGCATGGAGCCACCCTCTGTGGGGGATGGTAAGGGTAAACAAGGCGGCACACTCGTGAACTTCCACACAATCCAAATACCAAAAGACAACATAGTCACAGAAGATGAAACCTTCACCAACATAGATGAAAACAACAAGTGGATCGAATGCCTCCTCAATCTACCCCCGCTACAGGAAATGCCCAATCCAATCACCATCACCAATATTCAGAACCACCAAAACCAAGACATCCACCTTCGAACAGCTTACCAAGAGGATCCAGGCAAATTCCCTATCACAGTCATCAACGGACAACAAGTGATCACGAGAACAGAAGATAATCAACAATGGAAAATTGTCATACCCGCATCCCTTATTCAGCAGATCATTCACTGGTATCATGTGGTATTGGGCCACTGCGGGATCCAACGTCTATACGACACCATCTCTGCTAGATTCTACTCACCAAACTTACAACAACTATGCAAACAATATACCTGTCCCATAAATTGCCACCAGTACAAGGAAGGAGGCCAAGGCTACGGACTACTGCCGCCCAGAGAAACAGCCATAGCCCCCTGGGATGAAGTCTGTGTGGATCTAATAGGCCCTTGGAAAATCCAAGCAGGGGAGCGACAGTATGAATTTAAAGCATTAACCACGATCGACCCAGTAACCAACTTGGCAGAAATCGTCCGAATTGACAACAAATCCTGCCAACATGTAGCCACCCAATTTGCAAACAGCTGGCTAGCAAGATATCCCAGACCAAACCGATGCATACATGACAATGGAGGTGAATTCATAGGGCATGAGTTCCAAACCCTACTGACCCAGCACGGGATCAAATCAGTGCCGACAACAGTCAGGAATCCGCAATCCAATGCAATCTGCGAAAGATTGCATCACACCATGGGAGACATACTATGCGTTTAATCAAGATTAGGAATTTTTTATTGAGTGATTCCCACCAATGATAAAGTAATAAAAGACCAAAGTAATTAAAAAATATTCCGAGTGAATAGATTGAATAGATTTTTGGCGCACCCAATGGATGAATAGATTTTATTAACTATGCACACCGAGTGGATTTGGAATTCGGAATCCCTAAGTACAAAACAGTAACTGTCTGTGTAATCACTACCCGCGCCACCTACACGCCTATTTTGGCAAGCAAGCCTGTTAAGTATTTGATGATTTTTTGATTTTAGTGATTCCGTTTTAGTTTATTCTGTTTTTATTCAGTGAATAGAGTTTTGAAGGTAGAGACAGTCACGACTGCTAAATTATATTCAATAGTTAATAAATCTATGAACTGTGTGAATAGATTTATTACTTTGGTCGCGAACTTTTATTACTTTATCATTGGTGGGAATCACTCATTGAATTACTAAATCCCGTGAATGTAGGTACGTAAGCACGCACATTTGATCAAAGAGCGCGCGTTGAAAACTGACAAAATGAGTGATTCCCACCTAACAAAAACGAATATAATTAATAAAAAAACACATAAAAGTATGTGTTTTCTATATATTTATCCACTTTGTAATAAAATTTGTCAGTCAATGTGTGTCCGACTGACAGTTTTTATTCACTTAACTAACACCGAATAGATTTCAATGGAATCTTAAAATCAAACATTTCAGTCACCCAACACACGAATCAGTCATGCGCACCTTGATTAAACAGACAGTTACTGTTTCTTATTTAGGGATTCCGAATTCCAAATTTGGCAGGTAATAAAAGTATTTGTCCGTTGGGCGTGATAATTTTTTTTTCATTCTACACTTTTTATTAACTTTTGATTCTATTCACTTTCCTTAGGTGGGAATCACTCAATGAGAGGAACATATGTACATAATTTTACTTACGATTTCCAGAAGAATAAATGAATAGATGTGAAATGGAATCACATGTACAGAGAACACTACGTGCAAATGCCAAGGGCACATTAGTAACTGGTTAACTATGGTGCGTGTATGGTAACAAGATACATGCTAGCACTAAAGGTACAAATACCGGATACACAATATGTGCTACGTCACTACGCAAATGAGATTCCGGGTTCTTGGGGAATCACGCACATTTTTGGGCCAAACTCCCCCGATCCCCCTTTGCACTTCCTTCAATTTTTTGAAATTCATGCCGGACTCAAAATATTTTGATGCACAGTACATCTTCCTAGTACCCCACTGGCATCTGTTTCTGATTTGGTGGCCTGGAACTGAATTTGATGCCTGAAACAAATAGTGAATGGTTGCAATTTCTCAATCTCAATCGGTTCCTCATTTTTATTGTTATTACTGGCTTTTGTACTAACGATGGTCCGCAATCCCAAATATCAGGTTTATTGTAGACATTGCTACTTGGACTCTCCTCCGATCACTAATAATATACGTATTTAAGTAGCATTAACCACCAAAGGTGGATCTAGACCACTCAGTCTGTATCCAGACTTTAACGTTGCCTCAATCAAAGAGAGTTTAAGCCCCAAGTTGTAGAACGACAAATTGTCAAACGAAACGTGAAAGCAAGCAGGGAGGGTACAAAGAACAAACTGATGAATGATGCCCTAAACAGAAGCCTAACAGGAGGCAGCTGCCCACAATCATACAGTAGGAAGTACACATAGGAGGAACAGCGCCGCATGAATCCGCAGCAGGCAGGCTGGTCCTACGGTATGTAGGATAGAAGAACCTAAGTGGAATCCATTTAAGGGGGGCACAGGGGCCATGGTCTTGGAGGAAGAAGAACAAGGCGGGCTGTACACTGGAGGGGTCCTATGTAGGATGGGGAACCATAAAAGAACAACACTTAGGGGGCACAGGGGCCATGGTCTTGGAGGAAGAAGAACAAGGCGGGCTGTGCACTGAAGGAGTCCTATGTAGGCTGGAGAACCATGAAAGAACAACACTTAATGGGGACAGGGGCAGTGGTCTTAGAGGAAGAAGAACATGTCAGGTGGTACACTGGAAGGGTCCTATGTAGAAACGGGCTCTAATTGAAACCACTGGGGCTGTAGGTGTGAAACTAGATGCCAGCTGTAGGGTACACCTGATGGTATATGTAGGAAGTAGGGCCTTTAGCAAAAACACTTAGGGACCAGGGGGCTATAAGTGAATTCACACTTATAGGTCAGGGGAGGAACATAAGGGAACTTGAAGTTCAACCTGTGAGACCTCTCTTATCTCGCAGGGAACGTCCGAGATCTGTTTCTCTACCCACCGCGGGCTCTCGCGCGGTATTTTTAAAATTCTTGACCCTATTTTTAAAATTTCTTATCTTTTTAGGTCGCGTGTCTACTAAAATACCTCGCGTGTCGCGCGCTTCTCCTTTCCAGACAATATCTCATCGATCCCTATCTAGATCATCACCTAAAACTCACTCTTGACTTGGTGGAATAAAAATAATCAATTAAATAACATTTTCAGGGTTAGGGATATCATAAAGTTGCCGTGATGAACAATATTTTGTGTCAAACTTCTTACGCACAAATGATTTTCTCTCATCTTCGCAACATGCTGTTAACTGCACTTAGTAACACACTGTGTACAAAATACCACAATAAATACACAGTACAAAAACCATGTACAAGTCTACAGGTAATGAACATGTGTGTGCCCCGTACACTGAAATCTCTTCAAAAAAAGAACAAGTGAAAAGACCCTACAAACACAGCAGAAAAACCCTCAAAGACATGATTTATTTTTGATAGGAATTCCGATCATCAAAATCACCAATGTCAGCCCCCATTAACTTCCATTTTGACAACCCTGCAACGACCCTTCTGTTTCTCCTTCACTAGAACAGACCATGAAGGTTCACTACCATACAAATAGTACAAAAGGACACCAGCTCAAATACCTACATGTTTTGGTCGGGAAGGGTATTCAAACGGCAAAGATGAATCCGAACGACAAAGATAAGAAAAATTCAACCCATCTTTTTCCCCTTGGATAGAGGAGAGAATGGAGGCAGACATGTACAAACTCTACCAGGTTTGAGCACCAGCATGTTACTTTACTGATTTGCTGACTGGGAATGGCAATTAAAGGGCTATCCAATGGCTATTTGCTACTATTCTGATGGCTATTCAGATGGGAGGGCTAAGCAGAAACTCCAAATCCGTTTTTTCAACACAGAAAACACACACACACACTCCAAATAACGAGCAGCTATCTCCATACTGGAGTCACCGACGGCAATGATACTGCAGGGATCTCTTCATTATATCAAGAAGGACGAGGCCTGCAAGTTTCGTATTGATCCAGTGAGCGGATTAGAAGGAACGGACTCAACATAGCAGAGTGACAAATTTGGTTGTATTTCAAGGAAGCAACCCAAATAACGGCGACAGCAGATATCTCTAAAACAACGACACCAACAGCAACGATATTGCAGGGTCCCCTTTATTACATCTATGAGAAGATGCCTGCCAAGTTTCGTATTGATCCAGTGAGCGGATTAGAAGGAACGGACTCAACATAGCAGAGTGACAAATTTGGTTGTATTTCAAGGAAGCAACCCAAATAACGGCAACAGCAGATATCTCTATAACAACGATACCAACAGCAACGATGTTGCAGGGTCCCCTTTATTACATCTATGAGAAGACGCCTGCCAAGTTTCGTATTGATCCATTGAGCGGATTAGAAGGAACGGAATCGATTGATCCAGCGGATCAGAAGAATCGAACCGGTGAAGCAGAGGGGCAAAATTTGGCTATATTTCAAGGAAGCAACCCAAATAACAGTCACAGCAGATATCTCTGGACCAACGGCACCAACAGCAATGATATTGCAGGGTCCTCTTTATTACATATATAAGAACACGTTGCCCAAGTTTCGAATCGATTGATCCAGCGAATCAGAAAAAAACGACTCAACATGGATGGGAAAGATGATGGGCAAAATGTGGCTAAAAAATGGGCCTCCAAGCCCCCGCCTGGTTGCTGTTGTTGCTCTCGCTCTGCGGCTCCATCCTTCCCGGTGGTAGTTGCTGTTGCTCTCGCTGTTGCTCTTGCTTGCTGTCGAATCGATGAGTCGTTGCCGACAATCCTATTTGAATATATGATATGATAATTGAACAAAATGGGTGAGTATCTATTGATGTACTACATAGAGTAAATAATAACAACAGAATAATATGATAATGTACATGCCGATCGATTCGTAATTATCACCAACCGGGAAAATTCCCCGCACCTACAGGGAAGAATCGATGGTTGCTTCCAATCCGTTGCTTCCAATCTGTTGGTTTCGATTTGATGATTGCTGCTTCTGATCCGTTGCTTTCGATCCGTTGCTTCCAATCCGTTGCTTCTTATCCGTTGGTTTCTATTTGTTGCTTCCGATCCGGTCCTATGAAAATAAGAAGAAAAACAGAGAGGAAATACATTATCAGTAATGCCGGTGGAGTGGAAGACCAATCAATTGCCGTTGCCGTTGCCGTTGCCGGTGCCTATCTCTCTCATTCTTACCTTTGCTTGTTCCGACGTTCCGACAATCGTCCCGATGAAATTGTTGTTGTTGCTGCTGCCATAGATCCCGATGAAATTGTTGTTGTTGCTGCTGCCGTAGATTTGCAGAATTCTTACTCCTCTGTCACAAAAAACAGTATCTTGTTCCTGTTGATATAGAGGCAAGGGACGATGCCGGTTCATTCCTTCTTTCAAGACATCTATGTTTGGGTCGCGAATCCGAACAACAATATCTATCCAGCAATTCCCCTTCTCGTCCAATGCTAACTACTTCTTTTCCAGTACAAGGCTGTTATTTTGGACTAAAATATCTGACAACAGATCCTCCGGCTCTGTTAAAGAGGTTCCGGATCAAACGTTCTCGGACGGAGTGTTGATTGCAAGAACCAACACCCTAGTCAAATAAGTTGGATGTAAGATTATGCAGTGTTTTTTTGTTGTTGCGAGGTAGAAAAAGTGATTTTTTTTGTCCGGAGGTAGAGAAAAGCAAATTACTGTGTGCGTGTGTGTGAGAGATTTTTTTTTCGCGAGGCAGAAAAAATAATCATCGATCGATTGATCGTACGATACCATCTAGGATACTTCAACTTCTGTAGAATTCTACACATTTTTTTTACTAGTGTAGAAATCTACACGATTTTGTACTAGAAATTACTGGTACTGAATTCGCGTAGGTTTCCACTCCTGTAGAAATCTACAAAATTTTGTACTAGACAATTCCCGGTACTGAATTCGCGTAGGTTTCTACTCCTGTAGAATTCTACATGTTTTTTGTACTAGACAGTTCCCAGTACTGAATTCACGTAGGTTTCTACTCCTGTATAATTCTACATGTTTTTTGTACTAGACAATTCCCAGTACTGAATTTGCGTAGTGTTCTCCTCCTGTAGAATTCTACACGATTTTGTAACAGACAATTCCCGGTACTGAATTCGCGTAGGTTTCTACTCCTGTAGAATTCTATGCGATTTTGTACTAGATAGTTCCTGGTATTGAATACGTGTAGGTTTCTACGCCAGTAGATTTGTACACGATTTTTGTACCAGATAGTACCTGGTATTGAATTTGTGTAGGTTTCTACGCCAGAAGATTCGTACAGGCTTGTTGTAGTAGATAGTTCCTGGTATTGAATCCCTGTAGGTTTCTATGCGAGTAGATTACTATTGATGTAGCGAGCCGAATGAAAGTAATGGTAGTGCCACGTGGCACTCCCTACAACCGGTAGAGAGCCAGACCGGGGGGGAAAACCTAGTAGAAATCTAGTAGATTTCACTATCCCTGAAACCAGCTTCTAAGCACGCGCTTAGACCCCCGATAGCCTCAACAAGCCAGCAAAGGATTCTTCCAGCAAAACGCAAGCCTACCACACTCCCTACCAGAACGATACGATCGATTCCCTGAAACACCGGATGATCGATTCCCTGTAACACCGGATGATCAATTCCCTGTATCACGTCCTACCAGAAGAATTACGATCTACACGATTGATTCCCTGTATCACTAAAACCAGCTTCTAAGCACACGCTTAGACCCCGATAGCCTCAACAAGCGTGCCAAGGATTCCCCTAGCAAGCCCAACGGTACCAAGGAAACACAATCGATTCCCTGTATCACCGGATAAGATGTATCACTGTGTCACTGTATCACGGTAGCTCGTAGGAATGGAGCGCTTGCGACCGAAAGACGCGTCTGCAATCGAAATTACAGGCTAGCACTAACAAGCCGGTAAAGGATCCCTCCAGGAAATCCAAGCATACAGCTCACTCTTTTGCTCCTAAAACGATTAGTAGTAGAATAAATTGGTAACGCGTCCTGGTTCAATAGTCACCCTATTGTACCCGTACGACTATCCTATCTGTCCTGGTCCCCTAGCCTTGCCTAGTGTACCCGTACAGCAGCCTACCGGTTGGCGCAGTCAGTCTCTCACTAACACACTCACGCCTCAACAGCTCCCCCTTGTCACTTACAATAGGCCCGGCCTTGCTACCGGTGACTCCGACGCCCCCTCCTTGCACTCAGCCGGCGAGTAGACCTCCAATCATCCGTCCGCGAATCGTTTGGCGACTCCGACTCCGCACGGTCACTCGCGTCTGGTCTCCACAGATCCGCACCTCGCCCCTCCAGACTGCACCTCCTCTTCAATCCGAGTATCCATCCGCGAATCGGATTGGTTACCGGTCTGCACCTCCAGGGATCCTTGTGACCGCACCTCTTCAATACGGTCTACTCCGACACGCACCTCGAAGCGTCCACGAACTGATTTAGTTACCGGTCTGCACCTCCAGTTGATTCCTTGTGACACATCACCAACGTCTACTCTAACGACGCACCTACCGACCGGTGACCCTCTAGGAGATGTTGACCTACTCAGAGTACTTCCGGACTACTCCAAGCCCCTTTGGGAGCACGGCAGAGCGAAACAAAGCTTATGCCACCATCTTTAGCTACTTCACTCTGGCCTCCCCCCCCCAGGTCCTCTTGGAACATCTACTCAACCTCTTTGAGGCTGAGGCTGTGGGCGCGCTGGGGATCTTTGTAGCTGACTCCCAAGGCCTGCCCTGCCTCCGATTGGTGCATGGCCTTCGAAAGTACCCGGGGCCCTTGGCTCAACACAGCCCCAACAAAAACAAGGCCTTTGGGTACTTGGACGACAATGAAGGGGAAGCTGGGGAACTGGTGCTAGTAGATTCAGCCATGCTGTCCCCCACAACAGCCACGCGGGTGCTAACCCTGGATCATCATCTGGCGGAGTTGGAGGCGCACCCCGCAAGACTGTCCATCCCAGTGATACCAGAGGCGACCGCCCACTCTGAGTTGATACGGGCCCACAAGTCTTTCTTCATTCCCTTTGAGTTGGTGCACTTTCTCTTGGGAAAGGGGCTCTCTCCAAAACAAGCCATGGAGGTCCTCCATCCTTGGCTCAACATGGCGGGGCTAATGGAGTCCTGCATCCCCCTGTTTAACACTCTCAGGTTATCCGGGACTACAGCTACAGAACCCGGTGGCAGCCCCAAGCTCCAGCAGCCAGGTCCATTCTTTAGAAGTGAGACAGGCCTTACCAACTACATGAAGCTCAAGGTGATGTACCGGGACCTGCCAGAACTGGAGCGACCTTGGGATCCACCTGGAGACCCAGCACTCACAGCAGCAGTGACGGCCCTCACAGACCACCAACTAAAGCTAAGTGAGAATATGGACCACAAGCGGTCGCAGTCAGTGAGGACCACTTGGGGCCCCTTGTACACCCAGCGCTTGCTTCTGCTCTGTGGTAAACAGGAAGAAGCGAACCTCCCCCCTATCTACCAGGCCTGGGCTCAAAAGAGCAAACACGAGAGGACCCACATGATTTTCCAAAGCCAAGTGGCAGCCAGGGCTTCTGAGTTGGGGATCCAAGCCCCCTTGATTACCACCGCCGCTCTCAAGAGGTTCCAGGATGGCAACTTCCATGGTACTGACCCCTTTGATGTGGCAGATGGAATACTCCCCATGGCTTTCACACCCCCGGGTGGGTCTGCCGCCACCCTGAAAAGGGAGCAGGAGGCAGCCGCCACTGTGGCAGCATATGACACTATGATCTCCACTGAAGGCAACTCCCTCACCTTGAAGGACTCCCTGGAGCTCCAGAAGACAAAGGCCTACATCCCTGTCGACTGGACTGAAGCCACCACCCAGCTGGAGAGCTACCTGGCCGTCCTAGCCACCATCCTAGGACTCAACCATGATGCCGTCACCAGCTACCAACAAGGCCTCCGCAGGCTCAAGATCCAGCAGATGCCCCTCCGAAGAGCAATTGCAGATGAGGTGGGAGAATTCCTCACCCCTGCCATTGTAGTCTACTACTTCCAAATCCGAGTCAGGGGATGGCTTGAGGAGCAGTGGGAAGCAGCCTCCATCCTTCCCTCCCCAGACTTTGGGGTGGACTTCCACACCTTCCGGATGAGCCAGAACCTCAACTGGCTCCCCAATGTCTCCAATGTGGCTGCCCTGAGACTACTGCGACGACCGGATCCTCCTCCATCCCCCACCAAGGCGGGCGCCAAGGGGAGTAGCCACAACAACAACAGCACCCCTCCCTCTAGCAGTCCGGGAGTCCGCAACCCAACCGGAGGGACTCAACAAACACGACTCACCAATCCACACCGGGACTCCCGCCTCCAAGACAGCAATCATCCCATTGTCAAGAAACTGGAGTCAGCAAAAATGAGGGAAGCCATCCAAGTTATGAGAGACAAAGGGAAAGGCCCCCTCTCCAGACCAGATGGCCAAGAGAGATGCCACTCGTGGCACATCAAGGGTGCCTGCTTCAGCAGCTGCAAGCACATATATGACCATGTGGCCATCACTCCCACCGAGCAAGATCTACTCTGGGAATGGTGCCAAGAGGCATATGCCTGACCGGTCAGCACGCGCCCTCACTTGGGCGCGGAGCCCTCCCCACCCCACAGGGGCCTTGGGGGGATCATACTAAGTAACAATCCATCATCTAATCACGAATCTAATCCTCCCTTACAAATCACACATGAATTAGGTAAGCACGAACAGCATGCGCGCGCATGTACCCACCCCGACTTGTATGTGCCTTCCCCCACTTCCACAGGTTCCAAAGAAAAAAAAAACCTGCCAAGGCCTACGTCCGAGTCCCTAGTCCCTGCTACAGTCCCTACCCCCTTGCCAACCACCAACGCGGTGCCTCGGTCCGAGCCCCAAGTCACCCCCCTCCTTTCTCAGTCCAGCGGCATGCTGGCCTCTCCACCCAGCAACATGCTGGCTCCTGCAACCATCAACGCGGTGCCTCGGTCCGAGCCCCAAGTCACCCCCCTCCTGTCTAAGTCCAGCAACGCGCTGGCCTCTCCACCCAGCAACTTGCTGGCCTCTTCAACCAGCAACGCTGTGCCTCGGTCCGATCCCCAAGTCACCCCCCTGCTGCTGTACCCCACTGACAGGCTCGACGCGCACGTCAACCAGGCTATCAAGGTCTACAACAACAGCACTAGCTGGGGGAACTTCATCCGGACAATCCGGGGACAAGGTGACATCCACCCAGATGTGGGTAATATCCCCCATCCAGCCAGTCTACTCTTAGCCCACTTTGGGAAAGAAGGCACCCCGGCCTCCATGACAGGCCAACCTTGGACCCCTGCCAGGATTGACAGTGCCCTCTCCAGGGGGCCTCACCAATCTTCCCACCAGGGCATTGCCTTCCTGCGGGAGGAGTATGCCGACATGATGGACAAGCAGCAATGGACTGTCCTCCCAGCCAGCCTCATCCAAGACCTGCCCGACCTAAGGCTCAGCCCACTGGGGCTAGTCCCACAACGGGGACGGCGCCCGCGCATGATCTCTGACTACACCTACTCTGAAGTCAACCAAGACACCAATCCCCTAGCCCCAGCAGAGGCCATGCAATTTGGACGAACACTTCCCTGGCTCCTCCACAAGCTGCACCGCGCCAACAACAGGTTTGGTCCAGTGTATATGTCCAAAATTGACCTCGCCGATGGGTTCTACCGGGTCCAGTTACAACCAGAAGACACCATGAAACTGGGCGTGCTGTTCCCTGCCAGGAAGGGGGAACCTCCCCTTGTGGGCATCCCCCTCACCAACCCTATGGGGTGGAAATCCAGTCCACCAAACTTCTGTGCCTTCACGGAAACCATTGCCGACCTAGCCAACGCCACTCTCTCCACAGGGTTGGCAGCAGCCCGACGCACGCCACACCGGCTGGATATCCCATCTGAAGAAACGCCAGATGCATCCCCAGCTTCCACAGTCCTCCCCGCAACAACCCCACCAGACGCTCCGGCGGCCATCCAAAGCACCACCCCCAGCAAAAAGCCTGTTCGCTACTGGGATGTCTATGTGGATGACTTCTGTGGCCTTGCGCAGGGCAACCAATGGACCTGCCGCGCCATCAAGAGGGTGCTCTTCCAGTCTCTGGACAAAGTCTTCCGTCCCCTGGAGGCCTCTGACACTCCCTTCAGACAGGAACCGGCCTCCCTCAAGAAAATGCGCCAAGGGGACGCCAGGTGGACCACCAAGAAAGTCATCCTGGGCTGGCTCATTGATTCCATCAACAAAACCATCAGCCTTCCTCCCCATCGAGTGGACCGCCTACAGGAGATTCTTCATTCAATCTCCCCCAACCAGCACCATCTCCCTATCCAACAATGGCACCAAGTTCTGGGGGAACTTCGCTCAATGGCCCTTGCCATCCCTGGCGCCATTGGCCTCTTCTCCATCCTCCAAGAAGCCTTCCGACACCAGGAACCAGGAAGGCAGCGCCTCCGCCTCACCAAGTGCGTCCATAGCTTCCTTCGGGACTTCCAATGGCTGGCCAATGATCTATCCAACAGGCCTACTTCCATTGCAGAACTGGTGCCAGATCCTTTCCCTGCCACCATGGGCGCTTGTGATGCCTCTGGTCTGGGCATGGGGGGCATTCATTTTGTCCCCCTTCCAACTGGCGCGGTGCAGCCCATCATGTGGAGGCATGCATTCCCCAAGTGGGTCTCCTCCCAATTAGTCACCTTTGACAACCCCAATGGCACCATCACCAACAGTGACCTTGAGCTTGCTGGTTCCATTGCCCACAATGACATCCTTGCCCAAGCTGCCTGTGTCCAATCCAGAACCACTCACAACTGCTACGACAACACAGCAGCTGTCTATTGGCAACGGAAAGGCGCCACCACTACTACTGGGCCTGCAGCCTACCTCCTTCGGATTCAGTCCCTGCACCAGCGGCTCCATAAATATGTCCCCCTCAGGGATTACATCCCTGGCCCTGTGAATCACCTAGCTGATTTGCTCTCTCGCTCTGACCTCTCTGACACTGCCCTTCTCAATCATTTCAACACCAACTACCCCCAGGACTTGCCCTGGATCTTATGTCCCCTGAAGCCTCCCATGCATTCTGCTCTGACCTTGGCTCTATCCAGAAGACCATGCGCGCTTCAGTCACTGAGCTCTATGCCAAGCGCAAGGATGCCCATTGGAATCAATGGGTTCAATTCTGTTTGTCTCAAGGCTTTGAACCAACCCTCCACTCTGTTACGGATCCAATCCCCATCCTCCAAGTCTTTGCCCAGCGCCTCCATGATGGCCGACTCTCATATAGCCGCAAGCCCATCAGATCTCGCACAGTATCGGACACCCTCAGGTCAGTGGGCCAGACGCTGGCCCGCTTGGGGTCCAAAGACCCACGAACCAACTCAACCGGCAGTCTTGACTTCAGGCTAACTGCCCAGTTCAAGGCGTATGCCAAACTCGACCCAGCCCCTTGCCGGGTCAAACCAGTCCCCATCACCCTTGTCATGCATGCCCTTTGCTTTGCATACTATGACTCCCCATCCCCTACCCGACAGGCCATTGCAAACATGATTTGCATAGCCTTCTTTTTCTGTCTGCGCCCTGGTGAGTACACTGGTACTACCAGGGACGACCAAGCCTTCCACCTCAAGGAGGTCTCCTTCTATCTTGGCTCCAAATTCCTCCACCATGATGGCCCTGAACATGAGCTACTGGCTGCTACCTCTGTCACCCTGACTTTCACCACACAGAAGAATGGGGACAAAGGGGAGGTAGTTGCTCATGCCAGGAGTGGTGACTACCTCTGCTGCCCTGTAGCAGCATGCGCACGCCAAGTGCTCCACCTCAGGGGCTGCTGTACTAGCACCCATCCCTTCAGCCCAGACCTCAAACTTGCCAGTTACTTTGACAATGGGGTTCTCACCCTCGTTCGCGCGGCAACTGTCACATCCTCCATGAGAGTCTATGCCCAGACCCTCTACCATACCACAGGCATCTCCCCTGCAGCAATCTCTGCCCGCTCCCTTCGAGCGGGAGGGGCTATGGCACTGCTCCAGGGCAAATGTGATTCTAATGTCATCAAGCTCCTCGCAAGATGGCACAGTGACTGCATGATGAGGTACTTGCACCAGCAGTCCCTCCCCATCTTCCAGAATCTGGCCTCTGTAATGTTCAACAATGGAACATACTCCTTCCTGCCAGAAGAGTGGGTGCCGGCTGCCGCCCCCACTCCCCCTGGCAGCTCTCTCTGATTCCTCTTGGGGAATCTCCCACCCTCGCAGTCTGGCCTCCCGTCTCCTCCAGGTCCAGTCTCCATCCAGCTCCCAACCTGTGGCTTGTGGCCCAATGGCAGAAAAGGCTTAACAGCCAAAGGCTTAACTGCCCAAGCTGTTAAGCCAGGCTGTGCGCCGGTGTGTGTGGGCACAGCAAACTAAGGGACCGGACTACAGCCTGCAAAACAACCAACAGGCTGGAGTTCCCGGCTCCCCCTCTAGCATTGCTTAACCCACCAACACACCCATGAACTACAAGCATTGCACATACAGTACTACAAGTAGGCTGGCTACTGAGGCAATCACGAATGTAGTGAGTGATAGTTGATGTAGCGAGCCGAATGAAAGTAATGGTAGTGCCACGTGGCACTCCCTACAACCGGTAGAGAGCCAGACCGGGGGGGGAAACCTAGTAGAAATCTAGTAGATTTCACTATCCCTGAAACCAGCTTCTAAGCACGCGCTTAGACCCCCGATAGCCTCAACAAGCCAGCAAAGGATTCTTCCAGCAAGGCGCAAGCCTACCACACTCCCTACCAGAACGATACGATCGATTCCCTGAAACACCGGATGATCGATTCCCTGTAACACCGGATGATCAATTCCCTGTATCACGCCCTACCAGAAGAATTACGATCTACACGATTGATTCCCTGTATCACTAAAACCAGCTTCTAAGCACACGCTTAGACCCCGATAGCCTCAACAAGCGTGCCAAGGATTCCCCTAGCAAGCCCAACGGTACCAAGGAAACACAATCGATTCCCTGTATCACCGGATAAGATGTATCACTGTGTCACTGTATCACGGTAGCTCGTAGGAATGGAGCGCTTGCGACCGAAAGACGCGTCTGCAATCGAAATTACAGGCTAGCACTAACAAGCCGGTAAAGGATCCCTCCAGGAAATCCAAGCATACAGCTCACTCTTTTGCTCCTAAAACGATTAGTAGTAGAATAAATTGGCCCACGACGCCCGCCCGCAGAAAAGGCTTAACAGCAAAAGGCTTAACTGCCCAAGCTGTTAAGCCAGGCTGTGCGCCGGTGTGTGTGGGCACAGCAAACTAAGGGACCGGACTACAGCCTACAAAACAACCAACAGGCTGGAGTTCCCGGCTCCCCCTCTAGCATTGCTTAACCCACCAACACACCCATGAACTACAAGCATTGCACATACAGTACTACAAGTAGGCTGGCTACTGAGGCTATCACGAATGTAGTGAGTGATAGCACGCTTTATGTACTAGATACATACTAGTATTGAATCCGCGTAGGTTTCTATGCCAGTAGATTCCTACACACTTGTTGTACTAGAGAGTTCCTGGTATTGAATCCGTGTAGGTTTCTACGCGAGTAGATTACTAGACGCTTGTTGTACTAGATACATACTAGTATTGAATCCGAGTAGGTTTCTACGCCAGTAGATTCCTACATGTTTTTTGTACTAGATAGTTGCTGGTATTGAATCCATGTAGGTTTCTACGCAAGTAGATTCCTACACGCTTTTTGTACTAGATACATACTAGTATTGAATCCGCGTAGGTTTCTATGCCATTATATTCATACCCAATTTTGGTGCTAGATAATTTCTGGTATTGAATTTACATAGCGTACTACAAGAGTAGATTTCTACACAATTTTTGTACTAGATAATTTCTGGTAGTGCAATTGCGTACCACTGTACGCTTGGCTCAGACCACAGTAGTACATGGTAGAACCAGGTGAGGTAAACAAGTATTTGTGAGAAGTCCACAATGCTTACGAATTCGTTACACCTTGCCCACCAGAGGGTATTTTTGGTGAAATTCCAGGGCAGAAACTGACTTATTGGGTAATGACTCATAAAGTATCCGGTCCAATCAATGAATACATTTATCATGACTCATCAAATGCATATTGGGAACAACTTTGCCCCACAGAATACCAGAAATGTTGTGGTTTTTCTCTCCAAATGGCAAACATGAGGTACTATTTTTGGTGAAATTCCAGGGCACAAACTGAATTATTGGGTAATGACTCATGAAGTATCCAGGCCAAGCCAGGAATACATTTATCATGACTCATGCAATGCATAGTGGGAACAAATTTGTCACACAGAATCACGGAAATGTTGTGGTTTGACTCTACAAATGGCAAACATGAGGGTATTTTGGGTGCAACTCCTGGGCACAAACTAACTTATTGGGTAATGACTCACAAAGTATCCGGTCCAAGACATGAATACATTTATCATGACTCATCAAATGCATGTTAGGAACAACTGTGTCACACAGAATCCCGGAAATGTTGTGGTTTGTCTCTCCAAATGGCAAACATGAGGGTATTTTTGGTTCAATTCCAGGGCACAAACTAACTTATTGGGTAATGACTCCTAAAGTATCCGGTCCAAGCCATGAATACATTTATCATGACTTATCAAACAATGCATATTGGGAACAACTTTGTCACACAGAATCCCGGAAATGTTGTGATTTCACTCTCCAAATGGCAAACATGAGGGTATTTTTGGTGCAAATACAGGGCACAAACAGTCTCATTTGGTAATGACTACCAAAGTATCCGGTCAAAGCCATGAATACATTTCTCATGACTCATCAAATGCATATTGGGAACAACTTTGTCACACAGAATCCCGGAAATGTGGTGGTTTGACTCTCCAAATGGCAAACATGAGGGTATTTTTGGTGCAAATACAGGGTACAAACTGACTTATTGTGTAATGACTCAAAAATTATCCGGTCCAAGCTATTAATACATTTATCAGGACTCATCCAATGCATATTGGGAACAACTTTGCCCAACAGAATGATGGAAATGTTGTGGTTTGTCTCTCCAAATGGCAAACATGAGGGTATTTTGGGTGCAATTCCAGGGCACAAACTGACTTATTGGGTAATGACTCCAAAAGTATCCGGTCCAAGCCATCAATACATTTATCGTCACTCATCAAATGCATATTGGGAACAACTTTGTCACACAGAATCACGGAAATGTTGTGGTTTGACCCTCCAATGGGCAAACATGAGGGTATTTTGGGTGCAATTCCAGGGCACAAACTGAATTATTGGGTAATGACTCACAAAGTATCCGGTCAAAGACATGAACACATTTATCATGACTCATCAAATGCATATTGGGAACAACTTTGTCACACAGAATCCCGGAAATGTGGTGGTTTGTCTCTCCAAATGGCAAACATGAGGGTATTTTTGGTTCAATTCCAGGGCACAAACTAACTTATTGGGTAATGACTCCTAAAGTATCCGGTCAAAGCCATGAATACATTTATCATGACTTATCAAACAATGCATATTGGGAACAACTTTGTCACACAGAATCCCGGAAATGTTGTGATTTCACTCTCCAAATGGCAAACATGAGGGTATTTTTGGTGCAAATACAGGGCACAAACAGTCTCATTTGGTAATGACTACCAAAGTTTTCGTACCAGGACATTAATGCATATCACATGACTCATCAAATGCATATTGGAAACAACATTGCCACACACAGTACAGAAAATGTTGTGGTTTGTAGATACAAATGGCACACAAGACAGTAAGGTATGTTAGGTGCAGTCTATGAGATTCTACAGGTGACTAGAGGATTGAAATACATAACCTTAGTGGTGTTTTAAAAAGTTTCCCGTTTGAAAAAATTATGGTGCGGGATGGGTGGCTTGCACAGGTACGTGGTGATCTACTTCTACAAATATATGGGCGCGCACAAGCCAGACAACACACGGAAGAAGTTAGGGCAAACATCATAGTACAGAACCCACGGAAAAACTCTACACACAAAACATCGTACACATACTACACGAAACACCGTACACACACACACACACACACACACACACAAATTTAAAAACCGTAAACACAGGAAACACTGTACACGCACAAGAAAGAACCCAAAAAAATTAGTAGTACACACACAAAACCACACAAAAAGAAACACATGATTATTGATCGACACCGTATTCAGTAAATTAAAAAAAATTATGAATGCTATTGGAAAGACACGACGAAGCAAAAAATCCGAGGGAACGACCCCTTGAAACAACAAAACCATCCGGCCCGGTGATCATCAAAATACAGGGGACAACAACGGTAAGAAAAAAAGAAGAGTTAAAACAAACACGGCAATTACTAACAAAGTGTGTAGTAACAGTAATACCACAACTATGAACAAAAAAAAGGGCAACAGTGAAAAAAATGGTACCGACAACACAATTTCTACTACTACAAACATGGAAGAACAAAACACCATCAACCAGAGTAACGAACCAGCACTGAGCATTACCAACACAACCACCACTACAGTAATGAACCAACAGAAAGAAGGAACAAAAACAAATGTGGTAGAGAAAACATCGAACGGAGAATGCTGCAATTTAGAGGATGTTGTGGAACGTGTCATGAAAAAAATCCAATATGACATATTGGCACAGGAAGTGGCAAAACACTTACGGCAACAAGAGAGGGAACCACATATAGGGGTGGGAAAGGTAGTAATGGTACATAAACAAACGGAGGCAACCATGCATGGAGAGGGGAGTTACAATGCCGGCGACACACGAGAACGAGCAGTAAGTACAATTACAGACAAATATGGGCTTATAACAGACAACGATATGCTTAAGGCTTTGAGTGATATGACTGAAACAGTGGACAAGCAGCTAAGAGATTACATCAAAAAACATTGGTACCACAACATGAAGTTCCCTATCAATGACAAGGTAACGGCGCATGTAATACAAAAAGCTGTTAAATCAAATGCAGTTATGAAGCCACCAAATATTCCACTGGCGTCATTCTGTTCCTTTTACAGGAAACGAGTAGGGACAGTACTGACTGCATTGAGGCACAACTCACAAACATTAGCGAGAAAAAACTGGATAGGTAAATACAGGTGGGAGAATTGGTTGTTGAAATTAGGAATTTTGGAATCTGTTTTTGGTCTGACAACACTAACATGCTGCCCGTTGATACTGATGATACTTCCGTACAGACGATTACAGAAAAGGTTGAGTCCCTATCACCTTCCCTGGTACTGTTGCAGTTATTGAAGACACAGAATATGAGGACACAGGTATTTTAAACCCTCAATACAGAAAATACAACAACGCGGAAAATGAAGATTTTGATTATTTTGTTACAAGAATCATGTCGGCAATCAATCCAACAAATTCCAATTTCAAACAACGGAAGGAGAGGCACTTGCTGAGTGATATATTTTCTATAGCGGATGAAGCATTTGCAATGGTACTGATCTACAATGAGCATCATGTATGGGTGAACCAGCAGCGGCGAAAGGGTGATGCCACGATTCCACGACAAAAAAAAAATTCTGCGATTCAGACAGTGGAAGCAGAAATGGATGGATGGAGGAAGGACGAGAGTTGTTCAGTGACTTGTGCGACAAAATTGGCGAGATGCGAAAACACCCAGAAACAGGAAGGAAATTGGAAGAAATGATGAGGGAGAGATTTAGGAACGAAAGCTCAACAGATTACACCAACAATAAGCATGGCGATGCAAATATTACTAGTAGCAGCTCCACTAATTGTAGTGGACCAAAAAAGAAAAAGAAAAGAAACGTCTATATTGATCCGGCAATAACAGCATCGATGAATGAAAGTTTATCTATGGGTGAACTAATGTAGAAAATAACAGTACATACATAATACAAAACTACTACTAATCTTGAACTTAATTTTGAGAATATAAGAAATTATGGAGGATTCGTAATACGTTGCAATAGGAATAAATCAAGCATAATAGAATCTACATTTTTAAAAGGGAATATTGTAGTCGAGAAATAGAATTCACAATTAGGAGAGCAGAATCGAATTGTTATTTGGGAGATTAATATTTTGGAATTAATACTGACTCAAGATTTCTTTTTTATTCGTGAATAGAAGTAAGTGTTGTTTGTACGGAATAATAATTGGGTTCTGCTAGAGACTGAAATAAATTATTTTTATTCGAGAGTAGAGTAATGTGCATCACGCGCACAGAATTATTTTTTGTATGATTTTAAGGCAATAATTGGGTATGGGAATTTCAGGGTGTCCAGAAATATTGTCGTGTTAAAATCACGCACAAAATTTGTGCGAGAAGTAAATTTGAACCCCGCGAAACAGTTCTTGGACGAAAGAGACTTGAAGAACCGGAGCGGTACACTGCTGGGAGGGTCCTATGTAGACACAGGCTCTAATCAAAACCACTTAGGAACCATGGGGCTGTAGGTGTGAAAACAGATGCCATCTGTAGTGCACACCTGAAAGGTACTATATGTAGGAAGTAGGGCGTTAAGCAAAAATATTTAGGGACCAGGGGCTATAAGTGAATTCACACTTATAGGTCAGGGGAGGAACATAAGGGAACTTGAAGTTCAACCTGTGAGACCTCTCTTATCTTGCAGGGAAAGAGACTTGAAGAACCAGAGAGTTATATAAAGTATGTTGCAACCTCAACTTGCAAGTACTTAAGGGTCAGAACTTAGGATCCTTCTAGAAGGGAGGGTTATGTGTGTGTTTGTCAACTTCAACTTGAAAAGACTTAAGGAACCAAAACGTTAAGTGAGAAGCACTTAGGGGGCTTGGAAACAGTTCAAAAGAACCTTGAGGAATGAAGAACTTTGAGTGTAACAGGGTAGAGTGTTAAGTAAAGATACTTAAGAGCCTTGGGGGAGAAGCTTGGAAACAGATCAAAGTGTTAGCGCTTCGCGAAAACAGAGCGAAGAAGTAGCTTTGTGGGTTTAGTACTGGTCTACTGGATTCACGTCTGCAGTGTAGGTAGAATTAGTACGGGATGCAAGGAAATTAGTGTTGGTTTGCAAGCTCAATGACGACCACCAACAATGACAACGACAATGGTGAATAGGAGACCAAAGGGACCAAGTCAGAGATTGTTGCACTCAGAATAGCAATTGAAATGGTTGAAGGACTCAGGTACAAGGTACAAATGATGGGCATACCTATAGAAGGCCCTGTCAATATCTACTGTGACAATGAATCAGTGGTAAAGGACATCACTTGGCCAGAAAGTCCTTGCAAGAAGAAGCATAACAGTGTTGCTTATCATAAGGCAAAGGAGTGCATAGCAGGAGGGAGTATCCAGATTGCAAAAGAGCCAGGTGAGACAAATATTGCTGATTTGCTCACCAAACTGATGAGTGGGGCAAGGCTAATTAAGCTGGCCATGAGATGCCTGCGGTGTGATGGTGTTGATGAGAAAGAGAAATGAGATCTGCAAGATAGGTATCTTCTGCTAGTAATATGATACTACCACAAAGACACGGGGACTCTAGAAATCACGTCATTGTATGGACAGATCATGATGTATGGCTGACAGACTAAATGAATCATTCTTGGCAACTGGCCAAAGGTAATAAGTGTTTATACAATTCAACTCAATGGATATATGACTAATAAACAAGAGAGGTCTATAGAGGTGCGATCCGGATATTATTTTAATCCTAATTTCTCACAATTTTAGAATCAACTTGAATATATCACAAATCTTTTAACTACTTACTTACTACTACTATTGAGTACTATGTCACACAAATGAGATTTAGGGTTCTTTGGGAATCACATGCATTTTTGGGCCAAACTCCACTGGTCCCCCTTTGTAATTTCACCCTATTTTTGGAAATCAATGTCAAACTCATAATATTTTGATGCACAGTACATTTTCCTACCCCACTGGCATCTGTTTCCGAATTAGTGGCATGTTACTGAATTTATACCTGAAACAAATAGTGCATGGTAACAATTTCTCAATCTCAATTGGCTCCTCATTTTAATTATTACTGGCTACTACTAATGATGGTCACGACACCTAAATATTAGGTTCATTGTAAACGTTGCTATCCAGACTCTCCTCCGATCACTACTGGTTATGGAAAGAAGAAGGTTACCAAGAAGACGAAACCCCCCTTGTTTACTACAGCAAGACAAAGAAAGAATACAGGAGTAGTTGTTTCTCCCGGACTTATGGACCATATTTCACGTAATCTGGGTACATGTTATTCTTATTACTACCGGTGTTTGGGGGTAGATGATTTTGCGTCTTCTGTATTTATTGGAAAACCAAAGAAGCTAGAGAATGCTAGTGAGCAATTAGGTCTAATGAACACCCGTAATGGTCCACTGTGTAGTGGTGTATTACCAGAGGTGCTTGACAATCAAGTAATGTACAACCCTTCTGTCAAACCGATGGAGTGTGTGTGCCTTGATTGGTTGGGAATTAGCAAACATTGAGGATGGCGATGACTCTGTTTCTGATGGTAATTGTTTTTCTCCTGAGAATGATGACAATGAGGAAGAAGGAATTGACAGCACAGAAGCCCCCCCCTGTTTGAGTGTCAATAGAGAAGGCAACAACATGGATGTTGATGATTCCCATCGTGATTCAAACATGGCAATTATGAAAACCAATGTTGGAAGGGATGTATCAGACAAACTGACGGTCAAGATCAAGTTAATGAAAATCATGCAGAATCATAGCATACCATTAGTTTCAGAGAAGGAATTGTATGAATGGGCTATCAAATCTGAGCGGCTTAATTTATTTTCATGGATGAAAGGAAATTTCATACAGACGAGGTCAAGAGTCATGAAGGACATTTACGCAATTGTGCCTGAAATAGAAGGTGATGGGTTTGAGCCTCATCTTATCGACTGGTGTTATAAGAAATCGATTTGTGCTGATGTTGCTGGCCATAAACAAATCTACTTCCGGTCATTCCAAAAAGCACTTCATTCCCTATTAACCAACAACACATTGGTAAAGGAAAAAAATCTATCTTTCCCCCATGCTGAAGACTTCTTCCTCAAGCCTGGAATAAACAAACATGAGGAGCAAGTGTACAAACTCATATGTATCTACGTTGACGACCTCTGATTGTGCATGCCCGACCCCAACTTGTTCTTGGAGACTCTACAGTCTGAGCCATATAATTTCAAATTGAAAGGTTCTGGACCTACGAACTTACCCTTGGGATGTGGTTTTGAATGTGACAAACATGGTGTTCTCTGCATGAATCCTATCAAGTTCATTGAAAAGATGGAAGCTTCATATGAGCAAAGGTTTGGGTGCAAGTCAACTACCACGTTCCAATCACCTATTGCCAAGAATGACCATCCAGAACTCAATTCAACGGCGTTCTTGAATGACAATGGCATTCAGCAATATCAAAGCATGATTGGCTCCCTCCAATGGATCATCGCGATTGGACAGTTCCAAGAAAAGGCCACCTCAGCAGAGCAAAGCATATCTATGAATACATCTCCAAGTTCAGGCATTTCAAAATCAGGTTCAGAGTGGAACCTCCAGACTTTGTGTTGACTGAAAATGATACCACCGATTGGTCAAATACTGTATATTGGGAGCATTTAGAAGACTTACCAAGCAATGCACCACCGCCCCTGGACAAGACAGTTGTGCTGACTCATTTCTTTGATACAAATCTAATGCACAACATGCTCAGTGGAAAAGCTGTAACTGGTATTTTGCACTTTGCAAATAAGACTCCTATGACGTGGTTTTCGAAGAAACAAGCAACCACAGAGACAGCCACATTCAGTGCTGAATTTGTATCCGGCAGGACATGCATCGAGCAAATCATTGATCTTAGACAGTCATTCTGATACCTCGGAACTCGTGTGTATGACACCTCCTATTGGTGGGGAGATAATGAGAAGATGATTCAAACAGCAACGTTCTCATATGCCAGACTCCACAAGAGGCACCACATCCTCTCATACCATTATGCACGTAGTATGATTGCAAGAGGATTCATTCTCATGCAACACATTCCCAGCAAGGATAACTGTGCAGATATTCTAACAAAGCATTGGGGACACTTGGTTGTGTATCCACTGCTCAAGCCCATCTTCCACTTCTGTGGAAATACAGGAGACCTGCTACAAGATGATGTCAACAGCTCTTAGTCAAGATGTTCTTTCACAAGGAAACATGGGGAGTATTAAACTCCTTTTGTGTCTATGATACAATAGAGGTACGATCTATTTCAAAGAGTTGATACAATTGGAAGAATTGATATAGTTGATCGAGTCTTATGTTCTAAGCGTACCCAATCGCGTTTCAAACCCCATTCCATTTCAAAAGTGAGCAATCATTGGCTTTCAATACTGCTGTGTCGGCAACCATCACCGTGTGTGTTGTGACTTAAGATATGTATGCCGTACCGGTACTATGATACTCGTGATAGCTTTTTCCATACTCACAATTAGGAAAAGCCGTTCTCAGAAGCTTCTCACTATATATATATATATATATTCTCGCAATATATATACATGATCACAATATATATACAGAATAACAAAGCAAGTAATTCTACCGTGCTGCATTAGCGGTTGCACTGTCTTTCACTGCATTAAAAGATATATCTTGCTTTCCGGCAAGCTTTTCTCTTTATCTCATACTTTTAACATTCAACTAATTATATCTCCAAAATTCTACACTAATTTTTATGAACTACTTGTAAATCTACATACACATCAGATCTATCTGACAGTGCCGTTGAATTGGTAGTGAGAAGAGATCCGGTGTTTCCATAGTCCTGCCTTGTAGTAAGATCTTCTGTTGCAATAAAGTATCACAATGCATTGACTTTTTGATTGATTTTAACATTTCAATCTACTAACACAGCGTTGCTGTTCTTCCAAGCCTTTGGATCAACTACAGCTTGGATCTGATTCAGAAGGAAATTAACAGTCTCTTCCCATGGGCAGTACACTGAGCAGGATTTTTGTACTTGCTCCAAACTGCAATTTGAACTAGGGGGTCATTGACTTTAGTCTTCCCAATCACCTGACAGGCATGTGGGTTCAACCTCCAAGAACAGCCCTGTTTCTTCCAGATCTACAAAAAAGGCCGGTGCAACAAGTTGGTTAGATACGCAAACAGAAAGAGACGCAACACACACAAACAAACATACACGCACACACGCACACAATTGGACATGCAATCACTTGCCTTGATTTGTTTCTTGGATGCCGGCTTGCAAAAGATACGATGCAAGATTTGAAAGCAGCTTACTGGTAGTTTGGTAGGTAGAGAGAGGATCATTACTGTATGGACAAGGAAGAGTTCTCTTTCAAGTGTTTTCCTTGTCCATCATTGGATTCCTGAGAGACAGCGCTTGATTTTTCTGCTCTATGTAGTTCTCCTTGAGCAGAACAAAGGGAATGTCAGCATATGCCCCCTCTTCAATGATACTAGTTTCAAAATCCTCCTTGACAATTGAGACATGCTCCTTGCAAGTGCAAACAACCCATTTGGTTAAAATGTTCTCCATTGCACACCAGAGGTAGTGCTCATGTTGTTAAATGGATCAAGTGAATTCTTGGGATCAATTACAGCCTTCCACCTCTTCGTGAACCACTTAACATCAAACTTGGCCTTGTTTGGAACCTTTCCATATGATTCACGGTGCTCCTCACTAATGAGAAAAATCTTTTTCCAGTATGCTTGAAACCCACCACGATAGTTGAAGCTCTTGTCTTTTCTGTAAATGATTCCTTCATGACTGAAATTTGCAAATAAACTCTTAAGGCGAGTATTAATGGACCTGGGTTCATACTGAGCTTCCCCAAACAGCTTGGGGTTCTTTGAAAGATCCATGTTGCAATATTGTACCTTGTAAACACTCAAAGAGTGGATGAGCATACAGTAGTTCAAAAGAGCAAGCTTGTGTTGAGAAGGTGGCGCGCAAACGTGAATATAGAGACGGTGAGTCATCAACGTCGGGCATTGGGGGTCTGGAATGAATTCTGCAAGAGGGGCAGCCTGTGGATGAGCAGCAATTGATTCAAAAAATCCTGCACAAATACACCCTTGCTTCTTTCATATTGCGTGGTGTTGAAGTTAAGGCCCTTGATGCTTGCTGTATTGGCGCCCAAAGCAAGTTGGTTCTGATCCAGAAACTGAAGGATGGATGTAATGGTGAATTCTTCAGGTAAGGCAACAGGAGCCCCTGTGAGACCTTCACTGGTAGCAAGAACAGTTGGAACAGTAGTAGCTGCAACAGGTAAATGAAGTCCCTCCACTGGAATATTCAAGCCCCTAGAAAGATCTTCCATTGGAGCTTTGGAATCCTCATCACTCTCATCATCAATGGCGTCTTAATCATCAACGGCGTCTTAATCATCAGCGGTGTCTTCAGGATCAACCGGATCTGGCATCAAAGGATCAACCGGATCTGGCATCAAAGGAGAAGCCGGCGCCACTGAAGGAGAAGCCGGTGCCACTAAAGGAGCAACTGGATCTGGCACCAAAGAAGGAGCAACCTGTGCCAAAGAAGAAGCAACTGGGGCACAAGAAGAAATAGGCCCGGTCTGCCGGGTGCTCTTCTTCCTTTTTTCAGCAGTGGTGGTTGGAGATCCAGAAGGAGGGGGAGGGGTTCTTCTTCTTGTTATAGAGGCTCTTGCTCAATGAAGAATTCCTGGCTGCTACAAACCGGCTTTGGGTTGTTGTTGCTGCTGTTGCATCAGTAGATGACGACCAAGTCCAAGACCGAAGATTTTGAGCTGGAGCAACATACCAAGTCCAAGGAGCTGGAGCAGCCTTGCTCTTCTGGGGTGGAATAGTTTGAACCATGGTTGCTGGAAAGGGCTATTCCCATGCTCAAACAAGCAAAAAAAAAAAAGTCGTGAGATAGGAATAGAAATGACGATGACAACAACAGCCCCCATTCAAATTGAAACAGGCTGAACATCTTCTCCCCAAGCAAACAAAGGACCAGCAATGCTGACTTACAGTGTGATAGTATGGGTTTGTTGTTGTTGTAATAGGAAAGGAAGCAGTGGAAAGGGTCTATTCCCATGGCCGGGAGGAACAATTTGCTTTTCAAAGTGGCTGATTTTGTAATTATGAATTACAACCAGGGGAAAACAGCAAAAAATCCAGGTTGTAGTAGAAATTCTACTAGATTCTACACAGGTGGTGTCAAGGAACCAATCAAATCCCTGCTGCTGTTGCTGCTGCTGCTGCTGCTGCTGCTGGGAATCCTGTGCGTTAGTTCCCTCTTTGCAAGTAAGTAGTTGCGTGTGAAACTCTCCAAAAAATACTTGAAAACAGGTTCAACACACAGAGTTGTGTGTGAAACTCTCCAAAAAATACTTGAAAACTGGTTCAACACACGGTGTTGCGTGTTGAATCCGAAAAAAATACTTGAGTATTATTTTGCACATACAACACGTGTTACTGCGCATCGAGTGGTTCAACACATGGAGTTGTGTGTGAAACTCGCCAAAAAATACTTGAAAACAGATTCAACACACAGTGTTGCGCGTTGAATTTGAAAAAAAATACTTGAGTATTATTTTGCACATACAACACGTGTTACTACTGCCCATCGAGTGGTTCAACACATGGAGTTGTGTGTGAAACTCTCCAAAAAATACTTGAAAACACGCGTTGAATTTGAAAAAAAATACTTGAGTATTATTTTGCACATACAACACGTGTTACTGCGCATCGAACCCCCCCCCCCCCCCCCCCGATCACCTGTTATCCTTGTCCACCCCTGTTGGACCCCCCCCCCCCCCCCCCCCTGAGGCGCCAACAGCAGCAACAAACAGCAATCGATGGTCCCTAGCAAAGAACTCCTCCTTGCTGCTCCTCCCTTGCTTGTCCTCCAAAGCCATGGGATTACCAAATTAATAACCCATTCCTCCTTGTCCTCCTCCTCGTAGTATCCGGGGGAGGAGGAGTTTTCTTTCGGGTGTTTCTTTTCATCGGCCGGGGTCCTCTTAAAAAAAACACTCTAAAGAAAACCCCTCCTCCCCCGGATACTACGTGGAGTAGATTGGTTGGCACGTGTCCCCTTTATGTAATTAAAAATACCCGAGCCGAGGTATTTTTTAATTACATAAAGGGGACACGTGCCAACCAAAAACGGAGGAGGGGTTATTACTTACAGTAGTTTTGCTCAACGTAGGATGTAGATTGGCGAACCGAAGAAGTAGATTACCTAAGTAGTTTTGCTCAACAGACTCCACGCTAATGAGTTTCCTTCAGTCCCCCTCACTGTGCCAATTTTTCTCATCACGCAGCACACAAACCCCTGACGGCCCTTATCTGGGGGGTGGACAGCTGAAGCGAATTTTGTGGCAACATTTCGCAAGAACAACATTCGCGCGGATAAAGGAATCGTGTCAATGTTTTTCAATGAAGAAATTATCGCTTACATGCGCAAGCTACGGTACTGGTACTAGTACGAAGGACTCGCACCATAAGGCAAATTTTTGTCATTTATGTCAGCGAACGCTAAAGTATCGCGATTGATTTATTCGATTTCAGTTCCGGCTCAGTAGAGAATCACCTGTTTTGTCCTTTGTCCTCGATGTCAACGTTGTCCATGTAACTTGAAGAGATAGTTCGTATCCAAAAGAGCATGCGCAGTGTTGTTTTGATTAATGAATAGTCCGCACACTGAAAATCCTGTGGGTTTCGTAAGATTCATCCTTATTGAAGTTTCCGCGTCATACTGTAAAATTGTATTCATTGTTAAATGAATAGTGTCACTTTCAGATTACAACGGGTCTCGCTCAACAATCTCTTAATTGGGCCTATCAAATATTTCCGCTTCACATTGTTTTTCACTTGCGTAGTAATCGAAGGCGAATCTGAGAAAACAACATAGCTTATTGCTAAATGTGTGTACCTTGTAATTTAAACCGGTGACACATATTGGAAAAATTCTTTGTTTGTAGAAAGCAAGACCCACCCACCCTTTCCCGCAACGGAAAGAAGTATGACTATGGGGATTGTTATCCAGAATCCTAGTAGTCAATGAATACTGTAGCTTAAGTTCACTTTTTTGCCAGGTCTGCCTGATCAGGTGAAGTATTTCTACACAGTGATCAACCATGAAATCTGCAAATATAACCTGCGAGACCCCAATACTGTTCTCCCATCTCAACAATACGTGTCCTGTTTCCATCCACCGGGGCCCAGTTACACTGCCACTTCCGGGGCGGCCAGGAAAGATCATTGCAATACTCGTACTGGTTTCGGCTAACGGCTGAATCTGAAATCGCATCAACATCGATGTGTTGTCGGGAGCGTACCTACTGTATCCCTATTGCTTGTCATCAAGCAATGCGCACCCTGAGCTACAATAAAAGAGCGGATATACCTTCGAAAATGAATGTAAACAATAGTAAAAATTTAGACCAGTATTCGCGGTCACAACGTGAAAATTCCAAGGAGAGTAAGAGGATAGGTCCGGACGCCGATTCAGTGAAAGTATCAAAGGCTCCCGTTGCAGGTAAAGAAGAAATTGATGAAGACCGAAAACGAAAGAGCGCAGAAGTGGTCAATATCTCTACCACAGAATCGACAGGCTATTCACGACTAGAAGAAGAAGGAAAAAAGACGAAGCGAAAAAGGAAATCACCTCTCATACCTTGGAAAAAACCCAAGGGCATGCCAAAGCGTCCTCTTTCTGCGTACAATCTATTTTTTCAGGACCGAAGGAAAATAATCATGGAAGCAGCATCCAAATCCAAGAGTGACGCAGAAGAAGAAAAAATATCTTCACGACGAAAATCACCCAAGAAAAAATCAGGTGTTGGATTTGCGAATCTGGCTAGAACGATTGGAACAGGTGTGTTTTGCATGATCTCGATAGTCATTACTTACACTGCTCCGATAATTCAATTCAGGCACATTATTTAACACCCATTTCTTTATTTCTATTCGTGTATCTCATTGGATGCGCCATTTCAACAGAATGGAAGGCTTCGGACACAGACACAAAGGCTCCATACGAGGCACTAGCAGCTACAGATAAAGAACGATACGACAAGGAAATGCTAGTTTGGCGAGCAAAGGAGAAAAAAGAAAAATTGACAAGGAAGGAAGTTCCCATGACAAGCGATGGAGGTATTGAATATTATGGCGGTGGTATATCTACCGTCGCATCGCCCTCGGCACCTTTAGTACCAAGAAAAGGGTCGAGAGAAAGTGATCGTGCGTCGCATAGCAAATATTCTACAGGTTTCTCTTCGCCATTCACCGAGATGATTGGTCGAAGCGGAGATCAGCCAGTTGACTCGATGCAATCGATACACGACAATGAGTTGAAAGACTTATTCCACCCATCAATCCAGGCTATGCCTAGCAACCATCCCAATTCACTGGATCCATCTAGCCAAATGGAGAATATTTCGACACGGCAGCAACTACACAATGGGCTCATGAGTGCGACTGCATCTTTATCTGATGCAACGAGGAATCAATTATCAGAATTCACAAATTCCATGTTACGAGAGCAGTCTCAGGAGCTTGCATTTGTCGAAGAGAATTTGTCGTTCAACGTTGCAATGGGCGCAGAAAGCATGCAATCAAATCCGTCTTCCCAGTTCCAAAATCCTCCGTTCTTACAGTATGCCCAGGCAACAGAAGATAGATACAATTTCCACAACAATGACAGCGATACAGTATTAAGAAGGGACCCTGGCCACACCTTGAATCTCGAGAGCTCACTTCCGCATTCAATGGATCTCGAACCACTGCCATTACCATTACTTGAACAGCACTATCAACATCAGCAGCGGGATGAGCACCTTCATCAGCATCAGCATCAGCATCAGCATCAGGATGATCAATATCATCCTTATCAGCAGCACTATCATCATCTTTCTCATCATCAACAGCGTGGCGATCACCAACACCAGGACCAACACCAGCAACACCAGCATCAGCATCAGCATCAGCATCAACAGCAACAGCAACAGCAACAGCAACAACAACAACAGATGACGACAGAGGGGCGTAATTCTTGGTCCGGTCATCTGCAGAGTCTACAACAGATGAGTGCGGAGGGTCAGCAACGTAGAATAAACGTTTCACCAAGCGAGCAATATTTACAACGGAGACTCTCGACTGGGAGACCATCATCACTTTCTTCAACGGGGGAAAGCCTTTCAAGTATATGGTTCGGCAACAATGGTAGCAGTGCACTTGGCAACGAGCCATCTCGGTGCAAAGCAAACCAGGACTTTTCGAGGAAGACATCTGGAACAACAGCCGCAGCGAGTAGAAATCCTTTCGATATTGAAACAGCTTGCACCAATGAAACAATTGGAAGGAATTTCGACAATCATACCCTGTCTTCATCCTCCACGATTGCCCAACAGGATTCTTTTGCAGAAATTGCCTCAATGAAAAGTGAAGAAAATGCTGCTAATAGTAATATAAAAAAGAATCAGGAGAACGACGAAAAATCGTTTTTCTAAAGCATTTCTCGTCGACACGCGACTTACGACGACTGAATAAGAGTTTCAGGTGGAAATCTTACTCACAGGCACAACAACAACAAACATCGATAGTAAAGAGAACCAAGAGGCAAGAGAGCATTCATCGCAAATCGGACTTGAACTTTGTGGCATTTCTCTGGCGGCCGACTGTGAAGAATGGTTGCAGCAAACAATGGGAATAGCCAGCGGGACAAAGAATAGAGTGATGGATCAAACTCGTTTTGCCGGAGTGGAACTCGGTGACATGCCGGGTGCCAACTTGCGACTCTTACGAAATAAGCCAGTTCACCTAGCAAATACTGTAGCTATATACTCGGTGTTACCAGCACACATAATTCATAATTAGAAACTAGCATGCTTAATAGCATAATTGTCAAAGAGCATTCAATACTATTTTGCAGCAAGACGACCTAAGCAGTAGTGTCAGTAGCGTTATTTTTCTTTTCCTCGTCGCAATCGGTGTGATCTGTTGTCTGTTCGTGGGTACTTTCGTCACGGATTGCACCACCTTCTCCTCCAGCAGCATCTGTTTCGTTGTCTCCATCCTCACCTTCGCACTTCTCAACCGAATTGGCACCGTCGCTTTTGTCACCACCATTCTCGGCATTTTTGTTGCCCACAAATATCCTTATCAAATCAACTTCTACGTCTTTCGACTTGGACTTGTGAAATTTGTAAGATTTCGGAATATCGAATCTCATTTCTGCTACTACTTCGCTCTCGGGAAATCCCCAATCCTCTCGTATCGTTTTTAGTAAAAAGTCCCTGGTACTCTTCTTGTGGAAGGAACTGTTTGTTCCGGAACGTGCAAAACAACAGCAGCAGCAGCAACAGCAACAGATATTCATGCGTTCCAATGCCATGCGACAAAAATCGGTGAGAACAAAGGGTGCGACTGACAACCCCCTCCCCCCGCTTCCCGACATGAGCAAAGCATGCCATTTCGGGGAGGGAGGGCAATTATTGACTGTGCAAGGAGACTTAACGTACTACACAGCGCGTCTTGCCAGCCGGGTGGCCGTCCTCAGAAACTGTACATCGATTCCCGCGTTGTCGCTTTTCGTTCCGAATGGTGGATTAGTCACCACCGTCCTGCACAACGACGTGACGATGTTTGGTCGAATGAATGTATGGATTGCAACAAAGACGGGGCAATAGTCAGAATCAGTGGAGTGCAGTGAAGCGCAGTGTACTTCAAAGAGAGTAGCTGCACTGTCGCGATGCAGGATGCTCCTACCAGCCACAATCCCGGTACCGCACAATGCACTCAACTCCGAAAATTGTTCCAGAACTCCTGGAACAACGGAGACCATGACAGAGGGGAATTACCGTAGCTAATCCAACGAATGTCTCTCTGTTTCTTTCGCACTGTACTCACTCGACACAATTGTCTTCCAATGGAATCCCGTCTTCTCCGTCGTGTATCAGCCGAGATTTGGTGAGGGATGCCGGCTGCGATCCAACACGGCCTCCGCCTCCTCCCCCGCGACCACCACTTCTCCCCCCTCGTCCCTTGCCTCGTCCTCGTCCTCCGCGCTTGTTGTTGTTTTGGTGGTGGGGATGGTTTCGGCCTCCACTTCCACTTCCAGCGCTGCCCTCGTTGTTGTGGTTGTTGTTGTTGTTCATCTGCACCCGGGCCCGTACAAATCGGACGCAGTCCTCGAGATCGACGTGCTCGACGTTTTCCTTGGCAATGGCCAGGGCGTCGTCGTCGCAGTCGACGCCCACCACGTACTCGTCCTCCTCCACCACAAAGGCGGCGGCCACCGTGAGCATTCCCGTGCCGCATCCCAGATCGAGGCAGGACTGGCCCGGGCTACCGAGGTCCCCGCGGTTTACCGCGTAGTCCAGAACGTGCGCCGCCAGCTCGGGGGAACTGTGCAAAAGAAAAGAAAAGAAAAGAAAAGAAACAAAAGAAAAGAAAAGAAAAGAAACCGAAACAAACCGAACCGAACCGAACCGAACGAAACCGAACGAAACCAAACCGAAACGCAACGAACCAAACCGAATCGAACCGACGGAGCAACGAGTCACACAATCGGTCGGTTCCGTGTCGGAACGTCCGACAGCAGCAGCGATTGATAAAGGAAACGCAATCGACAAAAATGAGGTTTACACGCATGAATGCTTTGGATTTGCAACACTTTGTATGCATCCTACGGATAGCAAGAATTCATATACTCCACAAATAATAAGATGCGGCGCGACGCGACGCGACGCGACGCGACGGACGTTGTGTTTCGAACACTATTATGATTGAAGTGAAGTATTATTTTAAGAATTTACTCACGTTGGATACTGTTCGAGCTCTACCTTTGGATCCGGGAATTCTCGTTGCAGGCACGACAACGATGCCTCCAGGTGTTTGAGTCTCATGGCAGCGATATGGAATACCGGTGCTGCCTATTGGTGTCGAGCTGAATAGAGCGGTCCACTAGCAGTGAATGAGACAGATGATGATGATGATGATGATGATGATGACTACCAAGTACCGAAGTATGATGATTCGCAAAAAGTTGGAAGCCGCAACATTATTTCGGTTTGGATTTTGTTGATTGTCAATTCCTCCCCCCGTGTGGATCTGGAGGCGCGCGCTTTTTCTTGCGCAAAATCGACTGACTCGAATCGATTCGATGGCTCTGTTTGTTCCATCGGTGGCTCGTTCCGCCGCCCGCTTCGAATCTTTCTAATTTATTTTTCCCCCCCGGTTTCGATTTTTTGTTGACAGTGTCGTGATCTGAATTCAAATCCTCACAAGTCTCGAAGTCGTACCGGTACCAAGAAGAGTGAGTCCACAAGGCCGTCGTTGGAGAATCCGATGGATACACGGAGCTTGCAGCATGCACATTATCGTTCGTTAATCGACAGTAGATGTAACCGAAACAGAGAACAAACGCGAACGGACGGAGCAACGACCGCAACCAACGAGTTCATGTGGACTCGACTCGAATTCGACTCGACTCGACTCGATTCTATTCGATTCCCGACCCCCTCACTCACTCACCCAGTCACTCACTCACTCCTTCTTCTCCAGTTCTTCCGAATGAGTGGATCCGAATCAATCCGAATTCTCGTACGGTACTGCAATTCGACGCGAATGAAACGACTCGGACCATTCGTCACGTCACGTCACGTCACGTCACGTCACTCCTGTAACCAAAACGCGCACCGCTCGGCTCGATCCAACACCGCATAACAATATCACGCTAGCAGCATCCGACGCTCCGTTCGGCGCACAACACAAACGAGAACATCACGAGGTTCCAAAATCAAAAATCAAGAGATGGTTTTGATACCGTTTCCACCCATCGCGGCAGAGGCCACCCTGACAGCAGCGCTGCTTCTGAATTCCATGATGACGGCCACACCATCATTGCCCTTGCCAACTGTACCGCAAAGCACAACGTTCGAGTTCGGAAACGGATCCGTCCGGATCGACAACCCCACGACAATTTGGGACATGACACTGGTGGACCCAAAATTCTTGGGCGCCGGTGGGGGAGGGTCCGTGTGGACCATGAAACAACAAAAGACGCCAAACAAAACCACAAACTCCCCATCGCGGAACACTGCGGGAGGCAGGGACGAAAACGAACACAAAACCACAAACGATAAAAACGACGTCGTCGTGAAAATAAGCTGGTCCCGCAGCACCGACAGCGTCCGAAACGAATGCGACGTGTTGCGGGTCCTGGAACGCCGGGGAGTCACGGGGGTCGAGCGGTGTCTCGGAGCCACGGACTATCGCTACGATCCCGATCGCGTCGTCATTGTCATGCAACCACTGGTGGTCGATGACAACGACAATACCGGAAACGACTCCATCACCGCGAGCCTGGACGATCTGTCACTGGAGATGGCCCGCGTCGCTGCCCGAAAGCTCGGCACCACCGCGGCACAAATGATCGCGGCCGGTGTGGTCACGACGGACGTCCAACCGCTCATCTCCAAGACGACCGGGGACGTCCTGCTGATCGACCTGACGGAGGCCAGGGTGATCGTCGTTCCGACGGGGGAGGGTGCCTCGATCGCCGACGGCGACCGGCTGTTGACCAACGCCTTTTTTACGGAAATCCAGGGGTTGATCCCCGAATCCCTCCTGGACGACGCGTCCGAAGCCTTTCGGAACGAGCTGCGCCGGATCGAAGCCGACACGGGGATGCGGATCCCCGGGAGCATCCGGGAGATTCTGGACGAGCTGCCGATCGCCGCGGGAGGAGCCTAGACCGAGGCCGAGGCGGTGCTGTGTGGGACGTGGGACGCCTGACACACACAGACACACACACACACACACACACACACGGCACGAACTCGATCTACCCGGCCAACCACGACGACGAGTGCCTTCCGCGGTTTGCGAGCGATCAGCAAGAGCACCAAAGAGAGCCAACAGCGAAAACGCCAAAGAGAGCAATGGGTTGGAGAGACAAAGTGCCTCGCTAAGTGCTGCGCCAAACTCCCCCCAACGACTCCGTACGTATGGTAGTAGTGGAAAAGGGAGCCACCGCCGAAGCAGTGCTGTCCCGCTCCGGGAGAGTTGCACGGCGACGAAGCGAGGAAGAGCCGCCACCACGTTTGCCGTTATCGCGGAAAACCAAGGTTTGGACTCAACCAAGCGAGCGAGCGAGCAAGCAAGCAAACAACGATGCCTTGGTCAAAATAATCACAAAAAATAATAGCAATCCTATGGTTCTGCTCCACAGTACGGAGCCGGCATCACATTGCAAAGGATTCGGTGTTTTGTGTTCCAATAACCCGGAGGGAGGGGAACGCTACTACTATCATGGGTATTTTATTGACAACAACGGTTGTCTCTCTCCTTTGGCATGTGGCAGTGCCACCTTTGCAGCCATGGACGACAATGGCCGGGAGACCACTACTTGTACTTGTACTTGTACTCGTACCGGTAGGTTCGCATAGATGAACGGTCCTCTGGGCACGGACGACTTTGCTCTCCAAGCATTGCATTGCAATGCAATACTATTATACCGTTCTATAGTACCGTACTATTAATATTCTGATGGAAATTCAATTATGGAATGGTCGGACCCTTTCGCCCTTTGATCTACGATACGGGTTGGTACGGTACGTACCGGTAGGTTTATGGCGCAGCGTTGAATGCATGCCTCGAATAACTACTACCGTACGTACGAATGATACTACTACCTGCACCATCCATACACCGTCCCGATCCTGACATAGATTTTCGCCGGATGAGATGGACGGATCGAGGTCTAATTTTGGTTTGTGTTCGGAAAGAAACCGAAACAGAACGACACAACACGAGCGAAGAGATGCGGTTCGGGAACAGTAACAATCATGCCTTACCGTACTGTAATTACGGTACCGTACTGGGGTACAGCAGGTACGGTAGATCCTTCTCCATCCATCCATTCATCGTCTGGGCCGGGCCCTGTTGGATGTGAGCAAGTCGTAATTACGAGTATTGAGTATGGATACTGTTGTTTGAACGTGAAATCGGTACGAAATTACATCAAGTCTGAAAGAATACAGAAATACAAATAATCCTATTGACTAGATTAATTAAAAAGTATGATTTGATTTCATATCTTGGTTGATTAATCTCCAACATCAGGTCTTTCTGCCATGCTGGTTGGATGACCTATGGTCTCAATTTTGATTGGTTGGATGACCCGAGGTGTTATTTTGAGTTCCTCGGAATATGTCCCCCAAAAGATTTTCTTCAACAATCACACATCCACCCATCATATATATATCGTATGTTCGTACACTCGTGCGCGCGCTGTTTCTCAACACACTCCCATTACTTACGGTGAATTACGGTATTCGGTTTAGTCGTGAACCCGGCAGGTGATTGCTATCGTGCGAGCCTGCCTGTTTAGTTATTGGCCGCTGGCGTGTTTACCTGAGCAATGCCCTTAGACATGGTGCACGCCTGCCTTGCCTCAAAGTATGCGTTACGGTATGCCGTATACGCACTGTTATCAGTAATCCCCATAATCGTGTTCCTAAACTTTCGGATAAGGGATCCCTGTAGCGGTTTGGTGAAGTAATCTGCAATCATCTCCTTTGTTGGACAGTATTCAATGGTCACTTCCCCCTTGGCCACTCTGTCAGTGATAAAGAAGTATCTAATGTTGATGTATCTGGTTCTCTTGGTGCTGGAGGCCTTCCCATTGCGCTCGAGTTGGATGGAGCTCTCGTTGTCCTGATAGAGAATATTCTCATTTGCGAGTGGTGTGCTGGTAAGTTGTCCTGTGGATGCAATTACGTGCTATCCTTGAGCAAGTAGGAAATATCTGGCCCAGCATACGAATGGCATATTGTCGTCTACTCCCACCACCTCGGCTTCTGTTGAGCTCTTCGTGTTGATCTTTTGCTTTGTAGAGTTACCTATGATGGCTCCTTGCCCCATGGACAGCATGCCTCCAGAGTGACTCCTCATGTCATTATGCACTGCGAACGTGGCGTCAACATACCAGTACAGGTTGCCTGTGTCATCATGCCCTAGCACAAGTGGAAGGAATCGTGTTTCCTTGAGGTATGACAGGACCCGCTTTAGTTTCTTCTGATCATCGATATCGGGCCCCTTCACACGCGTACACAGGAATGCAATGGCTGTTTGGATGTCAGGCCTTGCCCTTTTGGATGCGAAGAGTAGCTTAGCAACGTAATGGTGAAAGACTTCAGCGTCATGTTGGCTCAACTTGTCGGATGATTCGTTCAACTGGAACAAGTGATCAGCCGCTGGGGTGACTGCCTCACATCCATCGAGTTCCTTTGGTAATCCTTGAAGTATGTCCTCGATGTAATCAAACATGGTGAATTTCACCTTGCCTGTTTTGGTGTAGTCAATCGTCATCCCGACGTAGTCATGAATCTTCCCTCTTGTCTCAGTGAGTGGAGATATTTTCCCAAATTCTTTGTTGAGGTCTGCAATCACCTGTGTCACCACCTCCGGATCCTTGTGAGAGATCTTGAGATCGTCTACATGCCACACAATGGTGCATTGTTGGCCGTTGATCATCTTGTTCACTGTACACCAGTCATATGGGGTGGGTTCATATCCTTGTCCAATCAGTTCCCCGGAGAGTTTCTTCCAGAACAATAGGGCTGCTCGGAGTGTCCCATAGATCGCCTTCCTTGCCTTACCAATGAGGGTCTTCTTGCCATTCTTCATGGTAATCATATTGGGCCCATACAACTTCCGATCCACACGACATAGGAGTTCGACCATTGTCCCATTGAGCTTGATGTAGACATCCTCCCCCTCCGGCATGTCCGTTTGGAGAAATGCTCTGGGTATATCAACTGTGGCCACGTCGCGCCCTTCAATTGCATCAATCATGCAGGAGAGCATCAAGGCATATAGGGAAACCGTGGGTGAAGTCGAGTCCTCTTTGGTGATGAACTCTTGCTGTGGCCTTCCATCTGCACATCCCCGGCCCTTGACTTTGCCCGTCCTCTTCCTTTTGAGGAACATTAGATATTGGAGGGACTGTTGGACCATTTCTCTGGTGAGTGTCTTGGGGTCCATGACTTCTATCACCCCTCTGTCGTGTAACTGTTGTAGCTCCGATAACACAGCATTGACGCCTTCCTCACCAAACACCTTTATTCCTTGGTTCACCCCATATTGCTTGGTGACTTGAGTTGCATCCAGGTTGTTGTAGCACTCGATGGCTTGAAGGACCATCAGCATGGAGGTGTGCTGTCCCGCAATGGCTCAAATTGCGTTGCTGTAGCCTGCAGTGAAGCCACTTCTCTCTCTGTATTCAGATGTGTATCCCTCTGGCAACCCAAATTTGTTGTGTGATCGGGTGACACGGGGCCGTAGCCTAGATACGTAGTCTTCTTCCTCTGGCAGTGCTAGTTCATTATCCTCGATATGTTGTGTGTTGTGGCCGTCGGCCTCATCTGCATCCTCCAGCGTATCTTCGTTGGCCTCTCCGCCGTTCGTTGCATCATTGTTGTTTGGAGGGAGCGGTGCAGTAGATTCTATGCCCACTCCTGCTTCGGTGGGTTCGTCCTGTCCTGCCTCTGGTTCTTCAGTGGGTGCTGCGTCCACTCCTCCCTGGTCAGGGTGTGTGGCATCATTGTTGTCTGGTATATTAAACCGCAGTTGGCTTGAGTCGGCTATGGCCTCGTTTTCGTCTATCACACTAACAAGGCTTTCCTCGTCCGTGTCCTGGTAGTTGTTGTCGGTGTATGACTGGTTGGATGCATCATCATCATCTTGGTTGTCCTCTGTATCCAAGTCCAGGATAGTGATGGGCCTCTCAATTTCGAACTCCAGCCCTGTAGGCATTCCCTGTTCCAACGCGTTTGATTCCGGTTTGTCTATGACCACCTGGGGCATTGGGATTGCTGTGGCTCGCTTTCTGTGGATTCGTTGGCCTGTGTTAATATTGTAGGCATAGAACCCATTGGTCAGCTGCCCTGTGGGCCTTAGGTTTATGACATCGACTGTCCTTGGTTTCATGGTGTTGTTTGTGTCTTCACAATGCGCCTGGATATATTGAAAGAATTGGAACTTGCCGTGGGTCCGAGCATTGCATGCCACTCCTGTCATTAGTTCTTGTGCGGACATGGTGGGTGATACTCCAGTCGTTCTGCAGTTCAACCAGAAGGTTGTTGCGTATACTAGCTCTATCATGCATTGCCGTGGGAGACGCCGTACTGGGATGTGGTTCATGACACACCGAATGTTCTCTTTCAAAGTTCGGTTGCTCCTCTCAATGGTGGGCTCATGTTGTCCAGCTGGCACACAGTGCACGGTGATGGGGTGTTCCATGTCTAGTAGACTCTCACGAATGCATTCAAATTGATTGTCTGCATGTACTTGGGCTACTCAGAGCCCCCGGGCGGCATATTGTCCTGCTATAGCCCGTATGGTCTTGGCCAGGATATGTTGCTTCATGTTGGTGATGGCTATTGCTGTACGGAATCGAATATGGCGAGATATGGAGACAAGAAACTGCATCCCATTTACGGTGATAATGTCAACACATAAGACCACATCATGATAAGCTTTTTGGATGTTGTCAGGAATTGGCGTGATGTCCTCTCTAGTGTGTGGTGCCTGTTGTCGCACGCTCTTTCCTTTGAGGAGGCTTGCGTGCTTCCCATAGATATCTGTCATTATTTTGATGTCCCTTCTAGTTATTGGGCAGTCCTTGATGATGTTGTTGTCAATCATCTTTATGAGCTCTTGAGCCGTTGGGAATCCAAGTATCTCTTGCATATCGCGGGCCTTCTTGGCCCTGGAACAATTGAGTGCGGAGTATGAGTTGGCTTTTCCTTCCACCGTGTCCAGCGCCAGCACTGTCCCATTGTGTTCTCGCATGTCGCAGTAGTAGAGATTGCATGTGGATCTCTTGAATCGTCTAGTCCCACCATCCTTGTGGACATAGAGAGCATTATCGATGCTGATGTCCACAATCACTCGGTATTGGTCTGACACAAGGGCCAGAGATAAAACATTGGCTAGCCCATCTGCGTAGAACCATACAACACCGAACCCGGGCAGGTCCGCGATGAGGTTGGTCTTGGACACTCCTGAATTGCAATGAATGTTCATGAATCCACCGTTTGGTGCCAGTCGGATGTTGGTGACCAGGGCTGGATTGACTATGAGGTTGAGGGATGATTGGCTGTCAAGTAGAATCCAGTAGGGATTCACTCCCCCTTCGGATTCGGATTGGCTGAAAAGATACTCCACGTCTTGTCCAAAACAGTAGCTTGGGCCGTTGCTGTCTTCTTGATCTTGTGAGGCTATTCCGATATTCAGGAACATGTATGTTGTTTGTGGGGATGGGGTGAAGGTCTCACCAGACTCAACCGCTGTCATGAGGAGTTGTCTGCTGTGTTGATCAGTTGATAGGTCGGCTGTTTCAACTCCCTGCTGTGAGAGTAGGGTTGATTCTTGGTTGGACTGCTCATCCTTCTTTCTCCTGGGGTCCCTTTGCCTCCCATTGTCTCCGGAGGATCCGGTGCGGTTATTCCCCCGGGATCGATTTGGTTTCTTGGAGTCCTTGAAGGCTACAACCATGTCAAGCGCCTCAACGCTTGTAGTTGGATAATTGTTCTGTTGAAGAGCATAGTTGTCGGCGAGAACCTGCTTGAGGTTGCTGCTGTCTGTGTCCGACCCATCAATGATGAGTGCAGTAAGGGCCCTTTGTTCCACTGCGTGGTCGATGGCTGTTCTCGTGGTGGTTCCCCTGAGGGAGAGGTATGTGGTGTAATCATATGATGCGTATAGAGGGTTGGTTTCTAGTTCATATGTCACTGTGGCTTTGCAGATGAGGGTGCCCCCCAGGGACTTGACGACATCAAGATTTTCTTTCATCATCTTCACATATGATGCTGCATCGAGGTTCCTCTGCTGTGTGCACAGCAGTTTCTGAATTGCTCAGAGCATGTTTGTGACGGGGTGTACCTTGGTTCGACTTGATTGGAAGCATAGATCTCGCACAGCCTTGAGGAGCTCCACGATGCACTTGGACGTGTCAATACTCTTCCATGATTTCAACCCCTTGAGTTTGGCCTTCATTCCATCGTCAATCTGTCCGAGTGCCAGGCGATACATCTTTTCCATATTGCGTTGATAGTGGATCCATTCATCTGCTTTCTTCTTTAGCTCTTCCTTGTACATGTCCAGCAGCGTTTCTTTCAGCCCTGGCACCTCCACCATTTGCATGGTTTGTGTAACCGGGTCAGTCACCGTCGTGGAGTACTCGGCTACGGTGGGCTTGGTTGGTGCAAAGTCCTTTCGTTCGAACCGGGTGAGGTGTTCAATGGATGATCCTACCTGTGGGATATACTTCGATCCGCCGAGTGTTTCAAGCCTGTCCTTGAGTTCATGGACAGGTAGTGCTTGGCACTTGCATCTTCAGGGATGAGAATCCCTTTTAGGTCTGTCTGATTGTGTCCGAGAAATCTGTCTGGGTTTCTCTTGGGTCCGCTTGGGTTCTTGGCCTTGGTGGGGCTGGTGGTTGTGGCGTCGTTGGCCTTGTTGGACGGCGGCTTCGCCGCCATGCTGGAATAGGAGGTCTTTGTTTCCATTCTTGTATCCGTGTTGAATGTTTGCTGTTAGTGTCGCACTGTCTCTGAGTGGATACTATCGATACCGGATACTATCGGTACTTTTTAATTAATGTTGTTTGAACGTGAAATCAGTACGAAATTATTTCAAGTCTGAAAGAATACAGAAATACAAATAATCCTATTGACTAGATTAATTAAAAAGTATGATTTGATTTCATATCTTGGTTGATTAGTCTCCAACATCAGGTCTTTCTGCCATGCTGGTTGGATGACCTATGGTCTCAATTTTGATTGGTTGGATGACCCGAGGTGTTATTTTGAGTTCCTCAGAATATGTCCCCCAAAAGATTTTCTTCAACGATCACACATCCACCCATCATATATATATATCGTATGTTCGTACACTCGTGCGCGCGCTGTTTCTCAACAGATACCGTACGTACCGTACCATGCAGTTCAAATCGATCCCACTGAGAATCATCGGTAATCCTATGGCTTTGGCGGACGAGCACGTGTACTCACTCCTAAGTACCAAGAAAAATGAGGGTTTGAAACAGGCTCAACGGGCGGGAGAAGGGAGTGGTACTCCGGTAGCAGATGGTGGTACTCTGGTACCAAAAGTGGTACTCCGGTACCACACTTTATTCTGGTACTATTTTCTACGTGATTTCTGGTAGTGTTGTATTTTCTAAATCGTAGTAGTATTCTGAGCACTATTCTCATACAACTAGTTTTGATACTCCCAGAACAGACTATTGCAAAGCAGACTAGGGACCAGAGTGTATACCAAAAAAGAGCTAGAATTAGTCTGTTGACCTATTTCTTGCTAGAGAGCACACCATGATGAATATTGAGGCTGTTGGGGCTAAAAGACGCCACTTGTAGGGCCGAATTCGCCATTTTTCTTGTAGCGATACGGCTCCACATCACTCATATCGCTGACGCCGCTTGTAGGCCCGCGGAGAAAAACGGGTTGCCGCGTAGTAAACCTAGCAGCGCTTGCAGTTTGGACGCCATGGATACACCAGCAGTCCCCTGGACCACAGCAGAGCATTACTTGTAGTAGGTCAAACGCCGGGGGGGGCGAGAGTAGTAGCAGCGACAGCACGTGGTAGCTCGGACGTGTTGTTGCTGTTGCGTTGGTAGATGACTGAGTCTGATACCAAAGATCTTGAGCTGGAGCATTAGACCGAGTCCAAGGAGCTGGAGCAGTCTTGCTCTTTCAGGGTGGAATAGTTCGTACCATGGTTGCTGGAAAGGGGCTAGTCTAGTATTTCCATGATCAAAAGCAAAAAAGAAGCAACAGAAGCAGTGTCGTGAGATAGGAATAAACAAGACGGCAGCCAAAATGACAACAACGATGACGATGACGACGTGAAATCAAACCGGAATTGCCAAAACAGCTCCCCCACTACCCGCAACCGGCATATTCACTGCTTGCTAATCACTGCTCGCTGTTGGTATTCCCATGGTCAAAGAAGCAAAAAGAAGCATCATTGTGAGCGACTAAGCAAAGGGAAATGGCAGCCAAAACTGTAACAACAGCAACGGCGGTCACTCTGAATCAAATCAAATCAAATCAAATCAAACAGAACAGCCTGATCATCTCCCCCCAGCGAACAAAGGATCGGCAATGACTTACAGTGTAATAGAATTTGTTTCCTGTTGCTGTAACAGGAAAGAAAGCAGTGAAAATGGTTTATTCCCATGGTCGGGGAGCAATTTGCTTTTGAAAGTGGTTGATTTCAAAATTATGAATTATCACCAGGGAAAAACAGCAAAAATCCAGCTTGTAGTAGGGATTCTACAAGATTCTACACAGGTGGTGTCAAGGAATCAACCAAATCCTTCTGCTGCTGCGAATCCCGCGCGTTTGCTCCCTCTTTACGCTTGAGTATTCCTAAAAACAGGTGCAATGCGTTGAAAAAATTATTACTTAACAAAGTGAGTGGTACTCCGGTACCACCAAAATGGTACCACTGATCCCTACCGTACATCTTGTACTTGTTCCTACGAGTACTCCTCGGTACCACCGATCGGTACCAGTTTACCCTTGCCCCCCCCCTGCAGCAGCAACAACAGCTACTACTCCCCCTGTAGCAGCATTGAAACGCTACTGCCTGTAAGCAACACCGATACGGTAGCTCCTCCTCCATTGTACTCGTCCTTCCGAAGCCATAGAGATTACCATGTCAACACCCCTTTCCTCCTTTACCTCCTCCCCACTGATAATACTCGGAGTCGATTTGGTTGGCACGTGTCATCCCCTCTCTAAAGAAAAAACTCCCTTAAGAAAAATCCGAGGCGCGCTCGCCGAGGATTTTTCTTAAGGGAGTTTTTTTTTAGAGAGGGGATGACACGTGCCAACCAAAACGGAGGACGAGGTGTTACATAGTAACCGCATCGTACCGGTACGGGTATTCGCAATCCGGGAGGGGGCTACGGTACGGTAGATAATCGAGACGATAAGAATAACCATAGTACTACTGCGTACGTACTTCGTATTACCATACGGTATCACTGTATTATAGTAATGCTGTTGTAAGAATAAGATGATGGATACTGTTAATACGTACAACACGAGACAACAACAGGTTCGCATATCCATCGTGTTGTTCGGGTAAATTCTTCTGTCTGCAAAAAATAATTATTGTTGAAGCAAGGCCATAAATCTCATCCGAAGTCTTTTTATTATTAATGTTATTACTGTACACCTAAACCGCTAATAGTAATACGTAAGATTATGGTGTTCCGTAGGAGTACGGTACCGTATGTAAGATTAGTCGTACCGGTACTGGTACTAGCACCGGTACCAGTAAGATTACCGAAGCGTCGTCGGGTGTCACCGATTTGGTGCAGAAAGCATTTGTATTGATTGGTGTCATCATCATCTGTGAAGGGTGGAATCGAAATCTTTGTTATTGGTCCATATTGAAAGCTACCGATACAGTGTAAGATTACGTACCGGTACATGTACCGGTACCGGTATTGGTATTTGCGGGAATTGGACTGAAAACGTAAGGTTGTGTAACACTGCTGCGCACGCACTTACAGGGTACAGGAATGGACTGAAAACGTAAGATTGTGTAACAGTTCCACGATTTTTTGGTCTTGGCATCATCGGAAAGAAGAAGAAGATATCAAAATCAAGACCCAATCATCATCGCGCGCGCAGCTCGGTGGTATTGGTTTGTCCGTTTGTTTCACTGTCTATCCACCCATCCATCCATAAAGCCATATATTAAGCCATAAAGCCATCAAGCTATAACTACCGTACCGAACGGTACGGTACGTGTAATACGGTAGATGAACATACTGTAATTATTGTACGTACTCGTACTCCTACCCGTGTTAGCGGTAGATCATTATTTTGTACTTCTATTATTTTTTACTGTAATTTTATCGCCCCCAATGATTTTTGTTATGCACACCCCAAGGATGATGTCGAACTTTTTCGCCTTATACTGAATAGTGATTGGATAATATTACTTATGTCCATCGGTTGTATGCGTCATCAATTCGATCCAAGACTAGGAAAACGATTCCGATTGGGCGATATCCAAAACCGAGAAAGAACATTTTTCGAAACGAATCGGAACTCGGAAAACGAAAACGGATCGGATCGGAACGAAACGAAACCGAAACAGAATTTGCGGAATCGGGGAAGTGCGAGAAGAAGGATGTTTTGTCACAAAACAGATTGTAGGCAAGAAACATCGATAGTGAGTACCGGTAATTACGGTAATTTGTAATCGCTCCAAACCAAAGTACACCCGTCGCACCGGAGCTTATCGGTGGAAAGGAACTCCTAAAACAAGAAGTTCTGATCCCCATTGACTCACTCGTGTTGGGAACAACACACTAATTGCACACAAATCCTACGAACCGACAGCGGTCCCTTTTAGAGTCTGCGCGAAAAACCAACTGGTCGGTGTCCTATCAAAAGAACTCAAAACCCGAAGAAGAGCGTCGACAGAGATTTTTCGTTCGTTCTTGCACAGGCGCCTTACTCCCAAGTTACTTTCTTACTAATACTTCGTATTATTTTATTATTTGTATACCATCATACGAGTACCGTACCAGAAGCGGTCACGAATCGAAAAAGGCATTGGAACTTGGAACGCTGCAATCAAACAAAACAGAGCTCAAAACTGTACTTTCGGGAATCCGATAATTAATAAGTAATCTTGTAACCGTACGAGTACGGTAGACACCGTTCCAGCAACCTGAAGCGAAGTCAAACATCACATCGACACAAACATCATCAGCATCATCACCACCACCATCATTATTACTACCATTACTATTACTACTATTACTCAGAACCATCCAAACAACCAAGACGAAAAGGTAACACAGACCTTTCACCAATCAGAAGAGCAACCAAGCAATCTACCTAACTCACACAGCACACGGTCACGACCACGAACTCGAACACAAACACAAACACGAACAAGAACAAGAACACGACTACAATGAGCACGAATACAATGACCCCCGAAGCACAGGCCCCGCACGACCCGGATCAGCGGGAGGAATCCGAGGCGATTGATACCCCGAACAGCAATGACACCGGCAACAACAACAACAACAACAACAACAACACGTGCATAAACCAAAACAAGAACAATTCGAATTCCAATTCCAATTCCCGAACGAAACCAGCCAAGCCGTACGAAGAGTTAATGATCAAGGACGGTCCGATATACAACTGGACAACACTGCCCGGCGAATCCTCTAGCCTCGAATCATCCTTTGTTTCGGAGGACGGTGATTCCAACGTTTCATCGCCGTCTCCTCCTCCGCTTCCCGCCGAATCGACCGCCTTGTTGATTGTCGATGTGCAACCGGAGTACTGGTCCAATTGTCCACCCGGTGAGTTATGTTTTTTGTTTTGTTATGCTTTGTTGTTTTTTTGTTTGTGTGAGCTTGAATCTGAATGTTAGTTAGGAAGGGTGTGCTATAATATAATAGTGTGTTAAATATTTGCCACAACGAGTGATGACTGCTCACACGACCGACCTACACTCATCTCTGTTCATCTTTGTATTCGCTTCCGTTTTCGTTTTCGTTTGCCCTCTTTTTCTGTTCCGCTCCGCTCCCATAATGCAACAAACAAAAACACAAACAAACAAAATAATGCAAACCCAAACACAAATAATACAGTCCGCAAAGATTTCCCCGACTTTCCCAAGCACCTCAAAAAAACCATCGACATATGTCGCCAGCGGCGAGCCAAAATCATCTGGGTCCGGGCCGACTACCGGCACAAGCACTCCCCGTGGCTCTCCCAGTTCGAGCGGATGCGCGGTCCCCGCAACCTCGGAGAGGTACCCTGCGATCCGTCCTCGCCGGAATTCACCTGGGAAGAATTCGCGACGCCGGAGGGCGGGGAGGTCATCATTGCCAAATCCAGCTGGTCCAGCACCAGCAACACGGCTCTGGTAGACATCCTCCGGCTCGCCTGCATCGAAACGGTTCTGGTCTGCGGTCTCATCACATCGGTCTGCGTCCAGCACTCGGCCTTTGGGATTTTCGAGGCGGGGTACCGGACCCTCTTGGTCACGGACGCCTGCGCCGATCGCGGCAAAGCCCGCCACGAGGCCGCGCTCGCACTCTACGGGGATTACATGTACGAACTGGTCACGAGCGAGGACCTCGAGTCAAAGACGAAGGGATTGATCCCCGCGGAACCCGTGTGGGTCGTCCTAGACGAAAAAACCAACATGATCCGTGCCAATTCATTTCCCAAGCAGGTCGGTGGCGGTGGCGGTGGCGGTGGCGGAAATATAAACATTAGGGGCATGGCCACCAGCACCAGCACCAACACGGTCAGCACAGCATCCTCGTCCTCGTCCACCACCACTAGCAGCCACAGGAGCTATTCGGCATGTTGCAACGACAACGACAATCAGCACGACGACGAGGACCAGACCACGAGCAGCACCATCAGCGCCATGGGCCACCCCACGAAACACGAGGGTTCAACGACGTCGAAACAACACCGTGCTGCGGGAACGCACGCCGTGGACAATGTCGTGTGCTTCTGAAACTCTGGTCCACAACCGTGAGTGTGAGTGAACAAAAAAACAAATCAAAACAAAACAAAACATAGAGAGAATGTCTTCGTTGTGTAACTACAATCCAGTGCAGCAGTGACGAATCGAAACGTACCAAACCGAACCAAAACAAAACAAAACAAACCATATGTACATACTGCACCGTACAGTTTCCGTGTAAATAACAATAGATCCATTCCCGTCCACGAACTACATCACATCACATCACATCCATCCATAATTAGTTGTAATTGTAATAGTAACAATAAGCCATGGTATTGAGTATGCAGGAACCAATCAATATATGTAGGCGAACGACGCCAGCAAATACTACTGTATTAGTACTTCAATTTCTTTGTACCGGTACTTGTAGAAATTTTCACGAGACCGTTAGGTTATACGAAGTACCTCGTAAGATTACGTCGTACTTAGTATTACTGACAAGCTCTGTCGAACGGCACTCAATATGGATTTATTTGAGGCACGATCGTCTCGATCCAAGTAACGTCGAGTCAAACAATATTACAATGGCAAACACTGCTAGTACGGCATTCCTCAAATACTCAATCAGTCAATCAGTCAATCAGTACCCTCCGGATCAAACTGCGCTGCGTACCGTACCAACCAGATCAATACGAAGTACTTCGTAGTATGCAAGCAAGCAATAGTACTAATTCATGAATCGATCCATAAAGAAAGAAAGTATGCTTGTTGCAACGGACCACCCACACCTCCAACACGAATCACAGGCAGCAGGAAGCATTTTCGGTACTAGTATTGGAACGATACACCAGCCTCCCAAACAAACGTTGTTGGTGGGTACGTAGTGTCTGGCTGTGTCTGACTGGCGTCTGTGGAAATCCAGAGTTTTGGAATGGTTGCTGATTTGTTGAGCCTTGAAACGTCGCCACAGCACAGAACAAACTAGTACGAAGTAGTAGTAGTAGTAGACCCTAACGATATTTTGTAGCCCGGGTTCGATTTGTGTACAACGTTCGTGGCTGCTGGTGTTTGATGAACACTATTAGTAGTAGTGGTAGGGGATGATAACTCTGCGCTGACTTTGAAATACGAAGTAATAGAAACAAGCAAAAGGAACTAGCTGGGATGTTAATAATGGGTGATTCCCGAAATACTTTTTTGTAACGTACATAAACTTCTGTTTTTAGTATTTCGGGAATGAAAATTTCGTACATAAATTTTTTGGCGGGAAAGTGCATAAATCTCATTTTGGAATGTGGAATCTCATTTTCTCATTTTGGAATATATGTGGAATTCTTCGTATGGATAAGTATAAAAAAGTAGAGGCGTGCGAAACATGAAATTTCAGTCAAACATGAAATTTCAGTCAGGAATTCTGTTATAAAAAGTGTAACGGTTACAAATCATAGTGGACGTGAGCTCACATCGACTATGATTTGTAACATTAAGACTGGTTAAGTAGAAAATTTCGTGTTTATGTAGTACGTAAAAGTATTTCGGGAATCACCCAATGGGCGATTCCCGAAAACACAGAATATCTGTGTAATTTAGGTCGTGCACGATTGTGTGTCATTTGTTACTCAGTGTTTGTCTTTTTTACTCACATTACCGTTTTTAAGTGTTTACGAGACCCCCTCGTAAACACTGATTTACACACAATTCTGTGTCTCCATTTGGAATCCATGACTGCACTGTTTTCATTCCCTTGTTAGTAATCCAACGGACGACGAGTCACATAAAAGAACAAAAACGTCCAGTCACAGTCCACCAACGGATTGCGGATTGCCAATCTCAATCATACGTACAACCGACACCAAAAATTGAAAAGTCAGAACAACAACATTTTAGGAAGTAATTATACTGTTTGTTCCACGATGAAGAGGAGGTCATATCGCCAGTTCCCCATACATTCATCATGCCGCCAGCAAAGAGGGGTCCAACGAACTACACCTCAGACGAACTCAGGTCTCTGTTGAAGAAGATATTTTGTGTTAACCCTGTCTCTAGTGAGGAATGGAATTTTGTTATAGAAGCTCATAGAGATGCTTATCCTGATTCCCAAAGGGAAGGACAATCCATTTGCCGCAAACTAAGCAATCTCTATCGCCAAAAAAATCCAACTGGCGATCCAATATGTCCCTGGCAAGTAAGGGCGGCAAAGGCAATCAAGGCAAGGATGTTTTATAAGGTAAATGGTGGCGATGGACACGAGCAGTATGACATGACACAAGGTTATGAGGAGAATACGTTTCTTTCTATTGAAGAGGAAGACCTTTTTGGCAAAGACGATGCCGGTTTTCCCCTTCTTCCTCCCCTTGGTCAACCTACTCAAGAACCAACACAAGAACCAACGCAAGACCCATCAACGCAAGGAGAAGACTTACCTGGTGTGTCGATGACATCGTCACCAGCAAAGAGATCGTACAGATCCCATATCAGCGACAGAGTCAGTAGACAAGAATTCATGAACAAAGAACTGATGTCATTCTTGGAGAAGCAAGCTGATATGAACAGGAAAGAATTGGAGAAGCACGCTGAGATGAACAGGGAAGAAAGACAGGCGGTTGTCACCACCATATCCAAGGTTGTTGTGGATATTGCAAGCCTCTTCGCAAATAATACCAAGAAGAGTGCAAGCAAAAAGAACAAACGTGATGTAGATTCCAATTCCGATTCCGACTTGGATTTCAACAAGAAACCAAAAGCCAATCCGAAAGCAAAACAAGACAGGCACAATTTCACCAAAGACGACTCCAATTCCCATTCTTCCACAAAATCTAACTGGGGTGTTGAGCCGGAGTAAGAATTGGCGATTCCACTTAAGGATTTGGTTCCTGTTTAATCGCAAGAGGTAGTTCTGTATTTGGTAGAACTTCATCCTTTGAATCGAATCCGAATCCAAATCGCCAAATAACCCTGAATCATCTGACGATGAATCATTACCATCCACTTTGGTAGATGGGTTCGAATCGAGTAGATTGGTTTGCGCAACAATCTGTTGTTGGCAGTAGACTTTCCGTGCTTGAAGAGCCCGAAAAATCTCAGCAATCTGTTGTCGATGTTTAACAATCTGGTCCCGGAGTTGCCGTTGCCGTTGGATTTTGGCTTTACGTTGCTGTCTGGTAGTTACCATAGTAGATTAACGATTAGTAGTAGTTGCTTTTGGTTTTTCAAGAAAACAAACTATGAGCTTTGCAAGTTGCAGTGAGCTTTGCAAGTTGCAAAGGAATGAACTACTAGTAACTACTAGTAACTTCTGAAAAATAGTGAAGTTGGTGAAGTTGTTACATGAAAGTCTGAACTCAATGGGAATCAACGCACCGGCCAACGATTCCCATTTCCATTCCCATTTCCATGTGTATGGAAAAACTGATGGGATTGAAGCCCTCTTAAGGAGTTGAACCCCTCTGAAGGAGTCGTGCGGTTTTTATGAACCCGAACACCAAACGCGAAACTAATCCATCCGGATCAAAACTACTCCTCGTATTACTTGTAACTCGTGTAAACTACTTGTAACAAGCAGCAACAAGCAGCAACAAGCTCTAAGAAGCTCATAATTCAAAAACCCAGCAACAGCGAAAGCTATGTCCAAATATAACACGCTACTACTAGTACTAATTACTACTACCACCATGGGGGATCTCAACAATCTACTTCTACTCAACCAATTGATCGATCGATCAACCATGGAGAATCAATAGTTGGAACCGGAACTGACAATCTACTCAACCACCCAAAGCAAAATTAGAAGGCAAAACTTCCATCAATCCTTAAGTCCAGTTTTCGAATACCTTAAGACCATCCATTGAAGTCTGATGGTGCACCCAATCACCGGCTCAACGGCTTCGCACAGCTCCTCAACGGCTCAACGATCGGCTGCTGTCTACTCAAACATGCCGGTGGCATCTTCAGTTGGCTTGGTGCCGTAAGAGAAGTATCCATTCTTCTTATGCACGAAAACATTCAGGATCTGGTTGTGGCCAACAGTACTGGTTTGGTAGTTGTACAGAAGCATCATCACGTTAAGTATGACCTTTTGATTTCCAAAGTTCTCTGGATCATTTGCATCCCCCACTCTGATAACTGCCGAAGCGAGGTTGCTTCACAATTCAACACGAGAGCTTCAGCACCAACTTGATCCGTTTGCGAACTCTGGATAAGATAGTTCAAAAGTCTTACTTTGAATGCCGCATCAACTGTAAGCATTGCGCCATACTCATCGAACATTTCCTGCATCTAGTCATAAACGCCATAATCTGCAACGGTGCTGTCATGCCAAGACCCCGGACAGTTGAAAGCAGTTATGCGGATTCTCCCATCAGGTGCAAAAACAAAAACACTACTCACGTAAGTGTCGCATGTCCAACCGTTGTAGTACTGGCTCTGTATTAACCAATTATCAGAGTGCTGTATTAAGAGTTTCAGACCATCGGCAGCGCCCCATACTCTTTTTTCATGAAGTGCCAGATATTTTGCACCAATTGCGCTAATGTATTCCTCCATTTCTACTTTGTTTGGAAGTGTAATCCTTGCATTCGGATGGTTCTGTAATACACACAAAAGAACTTTCCGCAAAAACTTAATCCATTTGTACATGACAGTAGATGTAAGTTCAAAAGCCATTGAGGAGATTCTTGCAACCAATCCTCTTGTGCGGAACCAAAAAAGGACTAACCCAAGACAACATGTTGCATTCGCCTCTCGTTTTCTTCCTTTTGGTACTCCATTCTTTGTTAAGGTTAGCTTGCGGATACGCTCGGTTTTTTAATCGATTGTGTGCATATCGAATACTGGTTGGAAGAGGTGTAGGAGATCACGAAAGACCTTGTGGTCTACACCACAGCAGTTGAGAAGAGCCTGTTCATTGCCAGAGTTGAATAGGTAAGTGAAGGAGGATTGGCAGTGCCGGCGAATGGCTATTCTTGGTGTTCTTCTGTCTCTTAGACACCTGTTGAAAGGATCTTCTTCATCTTCAGAATTGCTGTCATCTATCATACTAGTACCGGTACAGAAGATGGAAAGGATCTCAAGTGTTGCCATGATAGTGGAATTTTGCTAAGTATGATTGTTAAGAGGGCAAGGACAAGAATTGGGAAATTAACATCAAAAATTTCACACTACACCGACAAAATTAGTATGATCACCAGGGAGAAAGATACCTTTTTTAGTCCTTGCGTACCTTTTTTAGTCGGAGAAAGAGGCAGATACCAATTTTTTGTCAGTTGTATCATAGGTATCGTCAAATTCCTTATTCCAAAAATGAGCATGAATATGGGAAGAGTTTTTAGCGCACAGATATCTGTGTCAACAATTTTCATTCCCGAATACACACATCGATGCCATGTGACACAGATATTCTGTGTTTTCGGGAATGACCCAATAACATATTCACTGATTGAATGGGTCACGCTCTCAGGGTTTTTTTATCTACCATTCAAAATGCCACAAAAACTGCAATTTTTGTGGCCACCGTCGTTGCAAACATCACCTTCATTACGGTCCAAAGATGGTAGTGCGCTGCCTTCTCTTCATCAGACCCTGGGTTATTGCTTGCCATCAGGATAGTGTAACATCCAGCAATTGCTAATCCCGCCCCAAACTGTACAAGTGTGTCTTGTATGTAATGCCCAATTGTTTATTACTCCTCTTTCGATCATCCTTCCAGCAGCAACTCATGGAATGGCAAACACTCCAATGTTTCATCCAACATTTTTACCAAATGAACAATTCCACTTCTCGTTGTTTCCAAATTTTCAATGTTTGTCTGGTGATGATGGATGTGCATACAATGTGAACCAATCTTCAACTGCAGTGCTGTCCAATCAACTCTTGCTAGTAGGAGTCTGTCAATTGCCTTGTTTCTTTTGTTCTCTTTTCTCACTCCCGTAGGAAAAATGTGAGAGGTTGGATATGGATTGTTCACATCAATGCTGCTATCTACCACTGTCTTTCCAAACCAATGGTTGACCCGCTTGCAAAACTAAAGAGTCTTTGTTGGCTCAAGGCAAAAGCAGGTTGATATGTTCTTAAAATCACATATTCTTGACAAGACATATTTCAGTGTGTGGTATGCCGGATCATCCAGTGTTGCAGGTTGTATCCCGCAGAACCAAGCAAACAAAAGGGCAACATTGGAATTGAAGAGGACCTCCAAATTTGATGGTATATGTGCAATCACAAAAATACAGGGTCTATGCTCACAGAAGAGCTTCCAAAGGCCATATATGATGTCTCTGCAACAAGTTAGTATGTGTTCCACAGTCCCAATTCTAAGCCATAACTGTATCTTCAACAAGAAATCAAAGTTTCATATCAAGTTCTCTCAGTACTGCTCTGCGGTTGACAAGCAGGTAGATGTCTGATACGCAAATGAAGGAATATTTGCCCCCACATGGTACATCAATAGCAAAGACTCAATTGGAAAAGTGGTGACTATGGCAAGAGTTGAAACATATGAGAAGCCGATAGCTGGCACCACCCATTTTGTTTGGTCACACCCAACAGCATCTTTACATCAAATCAGTTCACAGTTTAGGCAAAGTGACGTGTTCAAAAACAGGTGTCAGTTCTGATGTGAGCACCAAATGGTTGTATGAGTCATCTTGGGTGGCATATCTAGAGACCTAGAGACCATGTGTTGTGTCCATGCTGCTCAACCTTCAGCATAGAGAAACACCAGAGGTGAAAGAAATGCAGACTACTAGTATGGTTCCAAACAGTAGACCCCATAGAAAAAAAACTTGGATGTGGAGTAGGGTACAGAGGAGAGTTCCTGAATCAAACAGAACAAACATGCACAATGCAACCAAATGTCTTGTCAACAAGGGGGTAAAGAACAACTTCATGCAGAGCATTGCTAATAATCCAGCAATATCAATGCTTGTTGTTAGGTTCAATGTTTGGCAACAATGCAATCAGTCTTTTGTTGACAAGCACTTGTCATCGGTGAAAGATACATTAAAACATTCATGTGATATTGCTGATATTGCCACAGAGATGGTGTCAAACCCTAGAAACCAGCAAGATCGAGCTTTCATGAGCAGAACAATACATGTGTCCTATCAGTACTCTATGTATGGAATTGTTGGATAGAGCAATGCATTAGAAACAGACTACCAATGTTGATGCATTCCTTTTTCATATTGATGAAACTTACATATTGGTCAACATTACTTCTACTTAATTTACTTCATAATCAGGGGATAGACAAATCCATAACAGGGGTCATTGAAATGGAATATGTAGAGTCTAAAACAACAATGAAGGTCGGAAGACAGTAAATTTGAATTACTACAACAGACTGAGTTGTTTAACTTACACTTCAATGTGTTGGCAAGACTCCTCATTAAAGATTCAAAACTGACTAGTAGGTCTCTTGGTAACATCCCAGTATGTTTGTTCCCATAACTTGTGAACCAAAATTCTGTTTTGTTGATTAGTCTCAAACAACAGCCCATCCTTGATGAAACTGTCCTTTATATTGAGTTCGCAGTGACCAGTAGATTCACATCCAAGTGTCTCAGACGTTGAAGAGCTTACAATGTAAACCTCTCATTGTATTGAGGTCACCAAAGGGTACGGGCTCAACACCACCATTTCCTATGTGTTTTCATTGTAGAATTCAAGACATGTTTGAAGGAAGCAATTCCCTTGGAAGCAGAATGTTGAGTTGGAGAAAATGCATTCCACTGCCTGGCAATGCCAAAACAATCATAATAGTGAGCCATTGTGAGAGATGGAAGTGCCCAAAATTAAACCCACGGATGCCTGAAGAAGATTGAATCCGTTCTACAACTCTATCCATCTTTGCATCAATAATATCACTTTGTCGGTCATCTGTGGAGGCAACACCACTTCTCTTTAAAGTATTGATCCAGCACATCAAATTGTAGCCAATGTACAATACCTTTGAAAGCCTCAAGTTAAAAACATGTTTTTCCGTTGTTAGAACACTGCCACTGGAATCACAGTAGGATGTACAAAAGAATTCCATTTATGGTTGGAGCTGCATTGGAATTGAGATTCAATGCCACCTTGAAAAACATCTTTCCCAGACAACCTGATGGAACTAGCCTAAAATTTGTACTATTGATGAACTTCATTGGTAGAGTACAGGAAGTCTGATATAACAGCATGTACCATGACCGGGCTGTTGTAGAAAGAAGCAATGAAACTCAACTCCAGCATTTGATCAAATGACAGATTGTACTTCTGCATGTATTGAATGTGTTGACTATTCTTATTCACAACATTTTAAATCATAGTGTAGCTCCTTCAAATGTAAAAAAGGTTGATTTTTTATGGAGTTGCTATCAACTGAAAGTTGGATAGTTTAACTAGTGTTCGTGTGTAAAAAATCAGTTTTGGGAAAAAAAGGATAGCAGATTTTGCTATTTGTGCCACCCCTAGGTATTTTTTTCTCATGCAGTGTTGCACTCCTTGTTAATTTATGACCCCTGGGTAAGGGTACACATGAGATACCACAAGAGTCACACGATGAAACAGAGAGCTTCAAGCTCCCATATAATTCCAAAATAGAATGGGAAATCGCTTGTCACAAGAGATATGACCAGCAAGGGGACATCACTCAGCAGTTATTTGAATATCCTGTGCCATGTGCCAAAGAAAATCCATCAAAGATGTAACTGTACCTTTCATCACAACTGAATTGGCTCCTACCACATTAAACTTATCCATATTGCTTTGAATGATACCAGATCCAAAATGAGTTCCAATCTCCACAGTCCTATTAAGCTTGGTCTGCCTAAGATTGGTTCCCAAAGGAGACTTTCCATGGAACACCACAAAACAGAAAAGCTTCAAAATGTTGCCATTATTGTAGAGTTGACATCTTTGATAAATGGTGAAATGAGATCTTACCACATCAATAATTTTCAGGGGATCCATTGTTTGAAGCACAGAAGAGGGAATCCTGCTCAAGTTGAAACCAGAGATATCATCTCTCACATCAACACCATCACAACTGATAGACCTCCAATGGTCATAACCAACCAAACCAGAAGCCAAATAAAAATCAGGATTGGAGAAGGACATTTCATGGATGTGATCTTTTGCGCAAATGTACAAACATGATTGAACCTGTTGGTCTTGAAGGTACTGAAGCGGAGCAAGCCTTAGAGAATCCCAACCTTAAATGTTATTGTCCATGGTAAGCTGATGAAATGATAAGTCAGGAAGTGAAGAAGCACTGGCTGCAGGAGAGACTTTGCCAATTGCCAAAGGTGGTATATTGAACAACATGTTTGGAGGGGGGGGGGGGGGGGGGGTCTTTGTGGTGGATGTCTGGCAATGCAACTGGTGGTTGGAAAGCGGTAAAAGCAGTGCCCTGAGGGAGAGGGATGGAAGACTGACTTAAAGAAATTCTGGTAGACTTTCACTTCTTGGATTTGAAATCAGCTGATAAAAGCTTGTTAACTTTCAGCTTCAGTCTCTAATTTGAATGCAACAGAATTTTAGTCTGACCAGTAGCTCATACACTTCATCCTTGAAGTGTTGTTGGTATGAGAAGAAAATGAGCTGTAAATGATGTGTGTTCATCCATTGAGGAAACTCAAAACAGTATCTTCTTATACAAGTTAACATGAGGTTTTCCTAGGCATCAACCAATGAGAAAGTCATCTTGCAAAGCAGCAACATCTTCAACATTTTTGAACACAAATCAAGTATGAGCCAGGAATGAAACAGAAGAGGGCTGTTCTAAACATTCCACAGAAGTGGTGTATTTCAAGCACTGCATAGGAACCTCATTGTTTTTCCTTTTGCTGTAACCAGTCACGTACACCTTTTTCAATATCAAAACAGATGAATGTGTTGGAGACAAAACCAAATGCCACGCTTGAAGCATTCTTCAGGCAAATGAAATCCTTGCATGGCTGCACCCTCTATTATTAAACTCCTTCCATATGTATGCAAGGAAAGTACAGTAAGGTTACAATTCTCAATTGGAAACTCATGATTGAACAAAATAGCATTGCGGTGGAGCATATGCATCATTATGCTAGACTCAGACTGCCCTACTAGGTGATAGAAGAGGTAGAGGGAACCTTCCAACTTCATGACCAAGTTGTCAGAAACTGCAGAGGTAAGTGTTGATGGAATGACATATTGGACACTGCTGTCATTGACCTCCCAAGTTTGAGTGCATTGAAAGAAATCAACCATGGAAGTACAGTCTGTATTCTTCTGCAAAACAATGGCACAATTGAAGGCATCCTGAAAAAAGCTTTTTTTTGTTTGGCAATGTGGGACCTCTGGTAAAGAATCCCAAACAAACCAAGAGAGGGAATGATACTTATCATAATCTGTTGAGCTTTCATGACATCATCATTTCTCTGCTTCCAAGTGTTTTTCTGTTGAGGGCAAACAACCATGGCAAGAGCAGCGTAGAACGGTAAAGTTGGTGACAGATCAGGAAAATATTTTTTTCACTGTAACTTTGAAGTCACCGCACCATATCTTGGTGGGCGTAAATGATTCTTCTTGTGGAAAAAGAATAGAGAGATTGTTGGGGAGAAATTCTGCTGCAGCAGACCATACTTTATGAATGAAGACTGAAGGCCTGACAACAACAGTACACTTGCTGGACAGATATTCATTTGTAGACATGATGAATGATCCTAAGGAATGGAAAAGAAGGGAGGGAGGGGGAAGGTTAGAGATTAAATTAATATTACAATATTTGCTTTGTTTGGTGACTTATTGAAGTGCAAGTGAAAGTTGTTGTTGGTTATGTGGGAGGGAGAAGTCGTTGTTGGTATATGCGGGAGGGGGCAGACGAGGGAAAGGGGAAGTTGTACATAGATGTGGGGGGATTTTTGGGGTACCGGTAGAGGTGCAAACATTTTGCAGCAGAGGTGCAAGCGAAAACACCCTGGAGGTGCACTAGAGGTGGGAGAAAAAATGCACTGTACGTGCACTAGAGATGCCGGCAAAAATGCCCTGGAGGTGCGCTAGAGGTGCGCCGCTTGATGTGCGAGTAAAGAAAGTAACATTCCATCTAGCAAATCAGAATGGGGCAAAGCTATGTAAGAGTAACTTAGGTTCACCATATTCTAACAAAGAACAGAACAAAACCAACTACATCGTAAGATTATTGCATTCTATATTCTACCACGTCCTTGCATTTTTATAAACTCCTAGTAATCCTAATGGGTCATTCCCAAAAACCTAGATTCCAGTTTTCCTAGATTTTCTGTGCACAAAAGTGCTCAAATTTATCACAGAATTTACACAGATTTGGTTATATTCAATAGTGCCTCCACAACAACCAAATCTTTGTCAATTCTGTGCACTTTGTTTGGAATCTTGGGTATGTTATTTGTTCTGCCCTGCGTGCTATCTCAACATTTTGAGCGCATATGTATTTTATGGTTTTCTTGACACAAAAATCCTTGTTCCAGAAATGAGCAAAAAAGTGGAAACGTTTTTGGCACGCAGAAATCTGTTTGTGTTGGTTTTCATTACGGATGACATAACTTGCATTTGTGGTTATATTTTTGGTGTCCCATCCAGATTGGAGCACAGGCACCTGACATGCCAGAGAGCACTATTTTATGTCTGAAGTGAAACAATGACATATTCATAATTATCATTTATATTTATCATTCTTATCGCCAATCGTGCAAATTATCTCCTCTAAATATGCTCACATTTTGACAAAAGTAACTTTTGTTTCTATGCCAGATGACACAATTATAACATAATGCACAATTCTACACTTGCAAGGGCACTTGCAAGGGGGGTTTAAAAAAAGAGAGTGCCCTTTTCAGACTTGACATAGTACTTGCAAGTATCCTTGCAAGTACTATGTCAAGTCCGTCCGAGGAGAAAATGTCACATTCTTTTTTTTGCAGTGCTATATTCTATGGAGCTTCTACAGTGATCATTTAGTTGCACTGTGCCCCAAAACAGGCAGGAAGTGTTTATTCCCCAAAACGGGCAAAAACTGCCCCAAACGGGGCAAAGAGTACAACTAATTACGTGTCATGGGGAAGTCAGATTATGCCTTCTACCCTGTTCTTTGGCAGGTCAGGTGCCTGTACTCTAATCTGAATGGTTCACAAAAAAATATGACCGTAAATGGTGCACCTTACCGGTATATCATTCCCTGTTTGACGGGCCCTGAAAGATGCAGGAGAAGATTGGCGTTTCACTGTTTGAATTGGTCATTTGCTTATTACATTGAATTATCTTTACTGTATTATGTGAGCGGATGAATCCACTCTTTCCTAAGATCACTAAATTGGTGTATCGGTCTGTTAATACTCCAATACACACACTAAATCACTAATATTCGCACATGCCATGTACGTTTATTACCAGGGGCTGTAGGCCTCTACCTTGTGCCTTGTAGATTCTAGTACATAAGGGGGCCTCTGGAGAAGATACTTTTCCTGCCACATCATCCGGTGACAACGCTTCTCCACACGATGATGTCTTCTCTTCACATATTCCAATCATGGATCGACCACGTGTGGTATTCCAACGCTCACGATTGAAAATTACCCACGATTCAAAAAAATCTGAAATACAATGCCACGCAAGCCGGCCTTCAATATTGAAGACTGGATGAAGAAGAACATATCCAAATTCTATATGTGCAATGTACGTTGAATTTTGATTCAACGGCTGTTTACTGTTACAAGCCTTTCAACCGCTCCTCGGAGTAGTTGACAGAGCTAGCTCACAATCTTAGTTTTTAACCAATACATAACTCAAACCTTACTTTAGTACCTTTTTCTAGAGGCATACGACACTGTTTAAACAGTTGAAAAACTGCTTCGACCTTATTACTACCGGTAAAGACTACTTCAACTACTCGAGTAAACACCACTACAACAACTATAAACAACCACCAATTGATCCTGAAGATTGTCCAGTAACAAGAGAAAACAATGTCTTACTCAGTCATCCCCTTCAAGTATGACTTTGATCAAGAGTCTATCGACAAAGTGGAATACAAGAACACCCAAGAAGTCAATGGAGCTCAAGAAGTTACCAAGATCAAAATCCCCTTGATTACTGCAGGATCAACCAAACTACAAATCCTTTTTACCATCAATGAGTTCATCCGATCCAAGAAGATGCTCAACCTAACCACAGGACCAAGAATCTACGACAAGTTTGTAGATCTCCTCAGAGACTACACCGACTGTAGCTGGTGGAATAGCTATGTGTCAACCAATGTGCCACAGAGAACGGTGGACAACTTCCAAACCACAGTGGAAGAATTTATCAACTACAAGTTTGACAACAACCTTGACGCCTATCAAAACCACAGAAGATTCCTCACCAATATCAAGAAGACAACCACCATGACGGTACACCAATTCGTAGCACAAGTCAACTTCCACAACCATGTTATCCTCCCATTACTTCTGGGACACCCACCAGAAGATGCAGAGATCAAGGATCGAGAGTTCAAGAATCTAATCTTTGAATCGATGCCTGAGGACTGGAAACACACCTACCAACAACACCACTCTTCCCATAGAGATTCCCTCTCTGAAATGATGATGAGATTCGAACGATTTCAATATGCGCAGAATAGAAAGAAGAAATCAGATAACCCATCTCAAAACACCAACAACAGCAACAACAATGCCAACAACAATCGTAACAACCGGAATGGAAACAACAACAACCGCAACAATCGAAACAATCGAAACAATCGGAACCGAAACAGCAACAACAACAACAACAATAACAATCGAAACAACAACAACAACAATCAACGCGGCAACAACCAAGGCAACAACAAAGGCCCGACTAGGATCTCGAATGACTCACCATGTCCTATCCATCCTGGTACCAATCATACTTGGGGTCAATGCTACACCAACAAGTATGGCACAAACTCCAATCAGTCCAATAACAACAGAGACAACACCGACTCGCATGTGAATGATCGCAGCAATTCCAACAACAGCAATCAATCCACTACCTCCTCCTCACATGGCAGTAACTACCATGAACCAGAACAACACATGTGTGTCTTCATCAATGAACCAGAAGAAACCATACCTGCAGCCCCTTGGCCAGATCTCTTCCATGTGGATATGGAAATAGATGAAGAATACTACAACTCAGATCTTCAAAGATTTCCCTCTGAAAGGACCGATTCCGGCAATAACAAGCAAGAGGTTGCTCCTAGCAACACAGCTGTCGACCTTGCTCCAACCACAGTAAGTGTCTGCAACTCAATCAACAGATCCCTTGGAAAGTACTACTTGAAAACCCTCTTCGATTCCGGATCAACCGACAACCTCATAGTGGAATCAGCAATTCCCTCCGGAATCAAGAAGAACCTTCTAGACCAACCAATCCAAATGCAGACAACAAACGGCAAAACCACTTGCAACCACTATGTAACCTTGGAGAACACCATATTTCCAGAACTATCCTACTCGATGAAAGTCCTACAAATCAAATGCTTTGTAGTCTCTCAGAACATCAACTACCATCTCCCCATTGGAAGGAAGACCATGCGAGACCTCGGAATGAAGATGGACTTCGAAAATTGCACCATCGAATGGTATGAAAAGACCATGAACTTCCACCCTCAAAGCTACTTTGACAACAAGTCCTTGCTCCACAAAGTCATGTCTGCAGAACCACATGCTATTGCAGAAAGTTACTCCCACCAGTCTATCCAACAATCGTATGTGGACGGAACCACCAAGTATGAGAAAACTGACCTCCACAAGCTAGTCACCGAACAAAACCATCTCTCTCACCAAGAGAAACAAGCCTTGTTACCAATACTCCTCCAAAATGAAGAGCTTTTTGAAGGCTTGAATGACAAAGAATTAGGCATTTTCCCTAATCAAACCTTCCACATTGATCTCCAGCAAGGCGCAACTCCATATCATGTGAACCAACCCTATTCTATTCCACTGCACCAACAAGAAGCGGTGAAGAAAGAAATCGATCGACAAGTGAAGCTTGGCATCCTAGAAAGATGCTATGCCACAGAATGGGGAATGTCAACGTTTGTAGTGCCCAAACCAGATGGCTCCTGTAGACTCATCAGTGACTTCCGCGAACTCAACAAGGTCACCAAGAAACTTCACTATCCACTTCCAAAGCTCCAAGATATCTTCCACAGAAGAAGAGGATTCAAATATGTCATCCTTATCGATGTCAGCATGCAGTTCCACACCTTCAAACTTGATGAGGCCTCCACCTGACTTTGTGTCCTTGTCACTCCGCTTGGAAAGTTTCGACTGCTCCGATTGCCAATGGGCTTCCTTAACTCCCCAAGTTGGGCCCAAGGCTGTATGGAACAGATGCTCTCACACTTGAAGGACATTGAAGTATATATCGATGATATTGGTATCTTCTCAGATACACTTGAATCCCATTGTAAATCAGTCTCTTCTGTCCTGTCCTTACTGAAGTCCCACAACTTCTCTGTCAAGCCCTCCAAGTGCCACTGGTTTCAATCGCAAGCACCTTGGCTTGGCCACATTATCTCTCGTGATGGTATTAGACCCAATCCAAACAAGATTTCTCCGATCCTGAAACTTGCTTTTCCCTCAACAACAACCCAACTTCGATCCTTTGTTGGGATGCTTAACTTCTATCGGAACTTCTATCCCAAACGCGCTGAAGTCCTTGCACCCCTTACCGACCTCTCTGGTAGAGCCAAAGGCAAAATCTCTCCAACTCCGGAGCTTCTTGAAGCTTTCAACAAAGCCAAGTCCCTCATTGCCAATGATATCCTCCTTGCCTTTCCTGATCCAAACAAGCCCTTCCATGTCTATACTGATGCTTCTGATTACCAACTCGGAGCTGTCATCCTCCAAGACGGCAAAATCATCCTTTGCTTCTCCAGAAAACTCAACGCCGCTCAACGGAAATACCCAACAGTCGATAAAGAGATGCTCTGTATTGTAGAAGTCTTCAAGGAATTCCGCACCATTCTTTGGGGTGCTGAAATCATCGTATGGACAGACCACATCAACTTAACCCGCCAAAACCTCACAAGCCATCGCATTATGACTTGGAGAATGCTCCTTGAAGAATTTTCCCCAGTATTGCCAGGTTCAAATCGACAAGAATGCTTTGAAAGAGAATAGCCACAGAAAGATTCATGATTATCGCGTAGGAGACCAAATTATGGTGAAAAATGAAAAGCAAATTCCTGGAGCTTTTGATGCAAGATGCAAAGGCCCGTATACTATCCAGCAAATTCACACAAATGGTACAGTTTCCTTTCTCTTAAGAAATCACGTGATCCAACGTATAAACATTCGAAACCTGAAACTGTATCACACCAATTAAAAATTTCTTATCTAGGCAATACTGGTCGCACACGACTAACAAAAATTCTGTGCCACCAATCGAACTTTTACGAGAAGGAGAAGAGTGTGGTATTCCAACGCTCACGATTGAAAATTACCCACGATTCAAAAAAAATCTGAAATACAATGCCACGCAAGCCGGCCTTCAATATTGAAGACTGGATGAAGAACATATCCAAATTCTCTATGTGCAATGTACGTTGAATTTTGATTCAACGGCTGTTTACTGTTACAAGCCTTTCAACCGCTCCTCGGAGTAGTTGACAGAGCTAGCTCACAATCTTAGTTTTTAACCAATACATAACTCAAACCTTATTTTAGTACCTTTTTCTAGAGGCATACGACACCACGCGTCTCATTCATTCAGTCGCGTCTCATTCATTCAGTCGCGTCTCATTCATTCGGTACTCGACTCGTTCGATCAGATTCCTGTAGAAGCAAGATGACTCGTACAATCAAGAGCCTCTTTTCGATCGACCTCAAACACACTCCCCTGCTTCAAAGGAATCATCTAACTCTCATAGACAGAAATCAAAATTGATAGTGGCTCCTTGCACATCACTCTTAATCTTTGACTTCCAGCAGTTGGGTGGTTGTTGATGCGCATTCCGGACGCCTTCCCAGCACTGTACATCCTTATGGCTTCCACCATATATACTGCACTTGGGACGTCCGCGCTGTCCTCCATTGCTGTTACCATTGTTATTGCTGTTGCTGTTGCTGTTGCTGTTGTTATTGTTATTGTTGTTGTTGTTATTGTTGTTGCTATTGTTGTCGTTTGTCTTTCTAGGAACTCTTGGATTGCCTGCCTTTTGTTGCAGACATTGGTAAGCCTTATGGCCCTTCTCTTGGCACCAATAACATACGGCCTGCGCTGCCCACTTATTGCGTTCATCAGGCGCCACCATATTGGGCATTTCTGCACCGAACAGAGTCATCTCTTAATGACTTGATTATATTATGCCCTTATCTACCATGTTGTTGTATAGGTCCTCTGATATGGTCTCCATCTTCTCAATAATTGCAAATGGTGGTGCATCCTCCTGCCGTAGTATACTCAAGTCCTTTGACAAGTGCACTACAAGGTACTGTGGCAGGGCACAAAGTATTGTAGCATACAAGTCATCGGGGGTCGGCTTGATCGTCTTGTATTGGTATCTTTGAACCACTCTAAATAGTTCTTGAAATACCCCCTTTGGGTTCTCAGTTGGCTTCCTCGTGATGCTTCTTAGGTCCTCTTTGAGTTGTAGCCTATCTGTGGGGGTGGTTTTCCTGTACAGCTTAAATAGTTCTTCAAAAATGCGATGCACTTGGCCCCTTGGCCATTGTAGAGTAATCTTTGCATTATGTTCCAATGATCCGCCCCTATCAATCTTGGATTTCTCAACAACTATAGCTTCGCCTGCAGGGTTGTCTTTGAATGCAATGCAATATGCAGGTCGTTCAATGCCTTGGAGTGTGACTTAAGCGCCTTCTTCTGTACCTTGTTCATGTGCTGTGTTCCGTCAGTTCTCCTTTGGGGGAGAGATCCATGTGTGCTTTGGGCGACACCATATCCAGGTACTTCCTACTGCTCGCATGGGTCAGGAACTTGCGATACCATCCCTCAAAGTTGACCTCTCCGGTGCAAGGCAATTCTGGCATCTTGGATTAGCCCATTTTTGAATTGTCGTTACTGCCGTCGTCGTCACTCCAACTGCTTTCGCTTGAGCTGCTGCTTGAGCTTGAATCTTCGTCGCTATCGGCTTCGTCGCTATCGTCTGTGTCCTTGGTCTCCTCTGAACTCATATCCGAACTCGTATCGTCGTCGTTATCCTCTGCGATCTTGGTTTCTTCTATGGAGTCGTCGCTATCGTATGTGATCTTGGTTTCTTCTATATAGTCGTCGCTTGGATTGTTCTCTACTACTTCGAACTCGATTTCTATCTCTTGGTTTCTTGACGCTGGTTGGTTTCTCGATGCAGCCACTTGTTCAGCTAGACTAGCCAACGTCTTCGTCTTCTTGCCGCGTTTCTTTCTGCTCTATCTTCCATTCGTTTTGCAATTGTCAATTTTCAAATTCAGGCTGCAAGGGAATCGTAGTGTCGGCTCCCCACTTGCAGGCTGAAATTGAAAATTTCTTCGGGTGTTCTTCTTGTTCTATGACCGGTTCGTTCGATGGTTATTTTTGGATGCCCGATTTTGCTTGCTACGGGAGCTTGGTAGGGGTTCCTTGTATTTTCCGACCGGTCGATGGTTCCGTCCAATCGATTGGTATTCCTTCTTGTTGTCGCGGAGTATTTCTTCTTTGTCCTTGGAATGTGTCATTGACTCATGACTGATGGAGTGTGTCAATGACTCATGACTGGACTGATGTAGTGTGTCAGTGACTCATGACTGAAGTGTCTGTGCATTGTTCAGTCTCTCTTACCATGAAATATAAACTTTATTTTGGCTTGGCTGGGGGAAGGTGACAAATACTGATGTGTTCATGTTCAAGACAACAGCAGATGGTGACTGTGTTGTTGGTATGAACTTGGAGGATTGGATAGGGACCTTTGGGGACAAGGTTGAGTTTGTTGCGGTCGTGTATGGTTACAAATACGCCATGGTGGCCTACGATAAATTTGTGTTTTGTGCGTTTGTGATTTGTGCAAATGAGGTGGTTGTCAATTTGGGCTTGTCGATGTTTTGTCAATGTGATTATATCTGCGTGAAGTGGGATGTTTAGAAGCATGTTGCAATTAAACACAAGTGCACCGGGTAAAAATTTGCCAAGCGTGGAGACGGGATTGCAGCAAAGAGCATGCAAATAGTAATATACTTATTTAAGTAACCTTAACCACCAAAGGTGGATCTAAACTACTCAGTCTGTATCCAGACTTTAACCTTGCCTCAATCAAAGAGAGTTTAAGCCCCAAGTTGTAGAATGACAAATTTTTCAAATGAATCCTGAAAGCAAGCAGGGAGTGTACAAAGAACAAACTGATGAATGGTGCCCCAGCCAACAATCATACAGTAGGAGGGGAATACACATAGTAGGAGCAGCGCCGCATAGCACCACTCAGGCGGGCTGGTCCTACGGTATGTGGGATGGAAGAAGACAGGGGCCACAGTCTTGAAGGAAGAAGAACAGGGCGGGCGGGAAGGGAAAGTACAAAGAACAAACTGATGAATGATGACCCAAGCAGAAGCCTAACAGGAGGCAACTCCACCAATCATACAGTAGGAAGGGTATACACATAGGAGGAGCAGCGCCGCATGGCTCCACTCAGGCGGGCTGGTCCTACGGTATGTGGGATGGAAGAATACAAGGGCTGTGGTCTTGGAAGAAGAAGAACAAGGCGGGAGAGTTTGAGTAGTGGAGGTGTGTTCAATCAAGTTTGTTGCTGTTTGCGAGATGAACATAGCGCTGCACTGCTTGCTTGGTGGAAGAAGCAAGAGATCCTATGGTAAGGAAATAGAAGCTTCGATCGAATTTGCCGCCAACAAGGACAGTAGGAAGGGATATGCATACCGTAGGAAGGGCATACCGGTAGCGCCGCACTGCTTGCTTGATGGAAGAAGCAAGAGATCCTACGGTAAGGAAATAGAAGCTTTGATCGAGTTTCCACGACAACAGTAGGAAGAGTAGTCAAGTTTTTCAATGGAATTTGCCGCTGACAAGGACAGTAGGAAGGGATACACATACCGTAAAAAGGACATACCGGTAGCGTTGCACTGCTTGCTTGGTGGAAGAAGCAAGAGATCCTACGGTAAGGAAATGGAAGCCCCTAAGTGGAATTCAATTAGTGGGGGCACAGGGGACTTGGTCTTGGAGGAAGAAGAACAAGGCAGGCTGTACACTGGAGGGGTCCTATGTAGGATGGGAACCATAAAAGAACAACACTTAGGGGCATAGGGTATGTAGGCTAGAACTTGAAGGCCGACCTGTGAGACCTCTCTTATCTCGCAGGGAACACTTGAAGAACCGGTGGAACACTGGAAGGAGGTTCCTATGTAGAAATGGGCTCTAATTGAAACCACTTAGGAACCAATGGGCTGTAGGTGTGAAAACAGATGCCAGATGTTGGGCACACCTGATGATGCATGGAGGAGGTAGGGCCATAAGTGAAAACATTTAAGTACCAGGGGCCATACAAGGATTCGTACTTAAAGGTCAGGGAAGGAACAGAAGGGAGCTTGAAGTTTGGCCTGTGAGACCTCTCTTATCTCACAGGGAAGGGACTTGAAGAACCGGGTGGAACACTGGAAAGGTTCCTATGTAGAATCGGCCTCTAATCAAAACCACTTAGGAGCCAAGGGGCTGTAGGTGTGAGACACAGATGCCAGCTGCTGTAGGGCACACCTGATGGTATTGGTAGGAAGTAGGGCCGTAAGAGAAAACACTTAGGGACCAGACGCTATAAGTGAATTCACACTTATAAGTCAGGGGAGGAACATAGCGGAACTTGAAGTTTGACCTGTGAGACCTCTCTTATCTCACAGGGAAGGGACTTGAAGAACCAGGTGAGACACTGGAAGGGTCCTATGTAGAATTGGCCTCTAATCGAAACCACTTAGGAACCAAGGGGCTATAGGTATGAAAAGAGATGCCAGCTGTAGGGCACACCTGAAAGGTATATGTAGGAAGGAGGGCCTTGCGCAGAAGACTTAGGGACCAGGGGCTCTAAGTGAATTTGCACTGAAAGGGCAGGGGAGGAACGGTGGTAACTTGAAGTTCAACCTGTGAGACCTCTCTTATCTCGCGGGAAAAGACTTGAAGAACCAGAGGGTGATATAAAGTATATGGCAACCTCAACGTGCAAATACTTATGGGTCAGGGCTTAAGGAACCTTCTAGAAGGGAGGGATATGTGTATGTGCGTCACCTTCAACTTGAGGAATGGAGAACATCTAGTGTAATAGGATAGAGTGTTTCAGTAAAGATACTTAAGGGCCTTGGGGGAGAAGCGCGGAAACAGATCGAAGTGTTAGCGCTTCGCAAAAACAGATTGAATAAGTAGCTTTGTGGGTTTAGTACTGGTCTACAGGATTCAGTGTAGGTAGAATTGATACTGGATTTAGTGTAGAAGGAAATTAGTGGTGGTTTGCAAGCTCAACGACCACCAGCCAACAACAACGACGACCGGCAATGGTGAAAAAGGAGACAAAGAGGGACCAAGAGAGGCAACAAGAGACTGAGCTGATAGCAAAATTGAAAAGGCCAGGTCTTGGTTCATTCAGGTAGGTCCTGATGCGGAGTATGGCGGTGTAGAAGTGGGCAAGATATGGCAGGGGAGATTTGTGTAGGAATCTACGTTATTCTAGTACTGGAACATCCAAAATTTGGAACGTCGGACAAAGTTGCTTGAGAGCAAAATTGTGCAGCAAAGAGCATGCATTGCTGTTGAGATTGCTTCATCAACGAGATCGTTTGCTTCTGCTTCTGATTTGGGAGGTTTGAGATTAATCAGCATGGTGCATATGATTTGTCAAATTGTTTTGTGGGAAGATTCTATGATTCCGTTTGCTGTGGGAGTGTGAGGAGGAGGGATGTTGATTGGTTTAATACCTGTGTAATCAAGTGGAAATTGAAAGTCATGTCCATTGAATTCTGGTCCATGATTGTGTACAAGAATGCGCACTGCTGGGTGAGGGTACCAAGAGAGCCAGCAATTTTCAAAGAGACGTCTGATGTTATCTGCTGTTTTGAAGCTTGGGATACATATGGTTTCAATGAGATTGGTAACTGGGCCGATGCATGTGAGGAGGGTGTCAAAGCAGAATTTGATTTTGTTGACGTTCCATGGGCCGATACAATCTGTTGTCGTTTAAAAATACAGTCAAAAAACGCGGCAACGACAACGAGCGAGGTGCAAAATATTAACAGAAGGCAACGGAGGTACCGTACGAATATTCGACGACGATTGTGGCTTAGAATCAAACGCACCTCCACCACTACTTGGAAACCCTCCTTAAGTGATAAAAAAATTCCACTTAAGGTTACAAACAAAACAGGTTAAACGATTCAAACCAAGACATCGTTGAAACCCGGACCGAGAAGTAAACTTCTTGGCATCTATATATATATTCAAAAGAATTCATATGACCGCCCGTGAGGAAAATACTTATTGCAATCATTAAAACCAATACCGGATCAGAATGGGCTTCATTTATTCCATACATCACAATCAAGCAAAAGGCCCACCATCAATGCTAGTATTACTTAACCTCGCCAAAGACCGACACGATAGTAATACAACAATACAGCGAGGATCAGTACTATGATGGTAACAAATAACTAGGGAAGATCTCTACCATGTAAAATACAGGGAACCCCAGTACAGAAATACATACTTTAGTCAGTAACAATGAGAGCGTCACTCTGAGCTCACATCTCCTTTAATTTAAACAGCAATATACCTATCTGGTCGATTTTTAAGTTACAAGACGTGTATTTTAGACCATGGAGTGATGGGTGCCAAGCGAGATGCGAGCTGGCCAGCTTGGTAAGTGCCAGTGCATATGAGAGGACAGACGAGGCAATTGGAGATGACGTTGCGGCAAACTGCGCGTAGATCTGGGTGGTGAAAGTGTTGTCAAAGGAGGGCTTCAAGTCTGTCCATGCCTGTGGAGTGAACTGTAATTCTGTGATACCATTTAACAAGAGAAGTGAGTATGTCATGAGGGATAGCAATTTTCCATGGAGAGTTTGGTGTCAATTCGTCAAGGCGGCAAACAATGTTCACGCTGTGTCAAGTTTTTGGATGAAAAATCTTTGTGGGTCCTTTTGTGGTAGTGTTAAGACTTTTGGATCATGAACTTGGTATTAGTGGATGGTAGCAAAGTGAAATGGCAATCTGCCTTTTGGGTCAAATCGTGGTTGAATTAGGTAACTGTCTTTGACAGGATGACTATCAGTTGATGCATCGCACGACGGCAGCGCCATTAGGCTCTCAACCATTTGTGAGAAGAAGAAATAATTGTTGTTGGAGATGTTGTTGTCGAAGTTTGTTGTTCCAAAATATGAAGTGAGAGTGGTTGGTGTACGGCTGAGGGAGTCTACGACTGTGTTTTCTGGACCTTTGATGTAGTGGTAAATTGGGTTATATTCTTCAAGGATCAGTTTCCATCGGAGTACACGTTTGGTGTTGTACATTGAAAGCTTATACGCGAGGTTCTTGTGGTCAGTATGGAGGTAAATTACTGCGCCAAGGAGCATTGGTCAATATTCTTTGAAGGTTTTGACGATTGAAAAGAGTTCCTTCTCGAATGTTGTGTAATTTGCCTGAGCTTTGTTGAGCTTTTGCGTGAAGTAAGCAACGGGGATGTTGTTCTGTTTGATGATGGCGCCAAGTTGGAAGTTGGAAGTCAGATGCGTCGGTGTATATGTGAAACGGTATGTCGTGATCAGGATATGCAAGCATTGTCTCAACAGCAACAATGGATTTCATTTCTTAAAATGCTTTTTGGCATGTATTGGTCCATTGAAAGGTTTGGGGAGTTTTTAAGATATTTGTGAGTGGGGCTAGAATGTGAGAGTGGTGTGGCCACATGTTACCATTGTAAGTGACGAGGCCAAGGAAGGCTTGGAGTTGTTTTAGAGTCTTTGGTGGGAGCATTGCTAAGATGGCCTTGATTTTTTTGATGTATGGTTTGATACCATTTGGTGGTACTAGCCAGTGTCCAAGGAAGCCGGTTTCTTGGATAATCCATTCACATTTGAGGGGATTGATTGTGAAACCTTTGTCTTGTAGCCAAGTGAGAACGGTGTCAGTTATATGTAGATGATTGTTGAAGTTGTTGCTGAAACACGTGATGTCATTGATATAGATTTCAAGATCTGGAATGTCTTGTAGGACCTTTTCCATTATTTCTTGTGCTACATCGGGCAATTGGGAAACTCCCATGGGAAGTCTATTGTATTTGTAGAGGCCAAAGGGAGCTGTGAGATCTTTGCTTTTGTTGTTGAGAACAAAAGTGTAGTATTGCATGGAGATATCCATTTTTCTGAGGTACTTGTATCCCAAGTGGCGGGATAGAATGTCTTGGATTCTTGGGATGGGATAGACTTTTCGTTGTATGGCTTTGTTGAGTGCGCAAAAATGGATTCCAATCAAACTTTTCCGTCTTTCTTGGGGATGATGAATGTTGGAAAGATCCATGTTGATCCACCTTAACGTGAGAGTACGCTAATATCAATGAGACGATTGACTTCCTTTTTGATTAATATACTTATTTATGTAACCTTAACCACCAAAGGTGGATCTAAACTACTCAGTCTGTATCCAGACTTTAACGTTGCCTCAATTGAAGAGAGTTTAAGCCCCAAGTTGTAGAACGGAAAATTTTTTGAGCGAATCGTGAAAGCAAGCAGGGAGGGTACAAAAAACAAACTGATGAATGGTGCCCCAGCCAACAATCATACAGGCAGTAGGAAGGGATACACATAGGAGGAGCAGCGCTGCATGACTCCACTCAGGTGGGCTGGGCCAACCGTATGTGGGATGGAAAAGACAGGGGCCATAGTCTTGGAGGAAGAAGAACAAGGCAAGGGAGTTTTAGTACTTGTAGTGGAGGTGCGTTTGATCTGGAGTCTTCCGCACCTCGGTCGTGGAGTCCGAGTTTTTTTATTGCATTTGCTGCCGACAACAGTAGGAATTTTTTGATTGAATTTGCCGCCGATCGAATTTACTGCCGACAACAGTAGGAAGGGTCGTCGTCGAGTTTTTCAGTAGGAAGAGTTGTGGAGTTTTTCAATCGAATTTGCCGCCGACTTGATGCCGCCGACACATATTTTTCGCCAACAGCCGAGGAAGGGATACACATAGGAAGGGCATAGCGCCCCACTGCTTGGTGGAAGAAGCAAGCGGGCGGTACACTGAGATCCTAAGGTAAGGAAATAGAAGCCCCTAAGTGGAATTCAGTTAGTGGGGGGCACAGGGGCCATGGTCTTGGAGGAAGAAGAACAAGGCAGGCTGTACACGGGAGGGGTCCTAGTATGTACTAGGATGGGAACCATAAAAGAACAACACTTAGGGGGCACATGGGCCATGGTCTTGGAGGAAGAAGAACAAGGCAGGCTGTACACTGGAGGGGTCCTATGTAGGATGGGAACCATAAAAGAATATCACTTAGGGGGCACAGGGTATGTAGGCTGGAACTTGAAGTCCGACCTGTGAGACCTCTCTTATCGCGCAGGGAACACTTGAAGAACCGGGTGGAACACTGGAAGGAGGTTCCTATGTAGAATAGGCCTCTAATTGAAACCACTTAGGAGCCAAGGGGCTGTAGGTGTGAAAATAGATGCCAGCTGTAGGGCACACTGGATGGTATAGAAAGGAAAGAGGGCCATAAGCGGAAATACTTAAGGACAAGGGGCTTTAAGTGAGCTCACACTGAAAGGTCAGGGGAGGAACATAAGGGAACTTGAAGTTCGACCTGTGAGACCTCTCTTATCTCACAGGGAAGACTTGAAGAACCGGTTGATACACTGGAAGGGCTCTATGTAGAAACAGGCTCTAATTGAAACCACTTAGAACCAACTTGAAGTTTGACTTGTGAGACCTCTCTTATCTCACAGGGAAGGGACTTGAAGAACCGGGTGATACACTGGAAGGGTCCTATGTAGAAACGGTCTCTAATCAAAACCTCATAACAACCAAGGGGCTGTAGGTGTGAAAACAGATGCCAGCTGTAGGGCACATCTGAAAGGTATATGGAGGAGGTAGGGCCTCTAGTGGAAACACTTAGGGGCCAGGGGCCATAAGTGAATTCACACTAAAATGTCAGGAAAGGAACAGAACGGAACTTGAAGTTCAACCCGCGAGACCTCTCTTATCTCGCAAGAGACTTGAAGAACCGGGTGGTACACTGGAAAGGGGGTCCTATGTAGAATCGGCCTCTAATCGAAACTGCTTAGGAACCAACAAGGGGCTGTAGATGTGAAAAAAGATGCCAGCGGTAAGACATACCTGAAAGGTATGTGTAGGAAGTAGGGCCTTGGGCGAAAACACTTAGGGACCAGGGGCTATAAGTGAATGCACACTTATTGATCAGGGGAGGAACATAAGGGAACTTGAAGTCCGACCTGTGAGACCTCTCTTATCTCACAGAGAGAGAGACTTGAAGAACCAGAGGATAGAAAGTATATTGCAACGTCAACTTGCAAATATTTAAGGATCAGGACGTAGGAACCTTCTAGAAGGGAGGGTTATGTGTGTGTTCATCAACTTCAACTTGAAAAGACTTAAGGAAACCAAAAACGTTAAGTGAAAAGTACTTAGAAGGCTTGGAAACAGTTCAAAAGAACCTCGAGCAATAAAGAACGTTGAGTGTAACAGGATAGCTGGTAAGTAAAGATACTTAGGAGCCTTGGGGGAGAATCTCCACAAACCAACCTAGCACAAGCCAGGCACCATCTAGCACACGCCCCAGATTCAAGATAGCCTTAACAAGTAGGCCAAGGATTCCCCTAGCAAACTCCAAGCAACCAACTTGCTACCAAGGAGTTATGAGGGATTCCCTGTAACAAGTATGATGGATTCCCTGTAACACAGTCTCTGAATTGCTTGCGACTTAAAGACGCGGCTATGAAAACTATGCGTCAAAAATAGTTGAAACTACAGGCTAGCACTAACAAGCCTGTAAAGGATTCCTCCAGCAAAATCCAAACCTGCAGCTCACTCTTTTTGCTCCTAATCAATAGTAGTAGAATAAGTAATTGGCTTAACATGTCCTGGTCCAATAGTCATCCCTATTGTACCCGTACAATAAGCCCATCTCTGGTCTGGTAGTCATCCTATTGTATCCCGAACCGATTCCTCCCAACGCAAGTATCATAGGACCAATTCCCTACGCCTACAGCTCGGCTCTCCGCTCCAATCCAATCGGCTCTCTGCTCCTCTCCAACCCAATCAGCGCTCATCAATAATCCAAGCGGCTCCTCTCTCCGCTCCAACTCCTGGACACAGCCCAGCGCAACAAGACGCTCACAATGACACCCAACGATACCCAACGCAACCCCTCCAACACCCGACGCGACTCCTCCAACGACATGCCAGCATGCTGACCTACTCTGAGTACTTCCAAGCCACAGCCAGCCCCTTTGGGAGCACGCCTGCTGAGCGAAACGAGGCCTACCGTACCATCTATGGGTACTTCACGCCCGGCTCCACCCCTCAGCAGCTTCTGGAGCAGTTGCTGAACCTCTTTGAAGCTCAGGCCGTGGGGGCCCTTGGGATCTTTGTGGCGGACATAGTAGGAGAGTCACGCCTCCAATTGGTGCATGGCCTCAGGAAGTACCCTGACCCATTGGCACAACACAGTCCCAACATGGACAAGGCCTTTGGCTATTTGGATGACATTCAAGGGGAGGTGGGAGAGCTGGTTCAAGTCAATTCCGACATGCTATCCAAGACCACGGCCTCCTGGGTGCTCTCCTTTGTGCATCACATTGCAGAGCTGGACAACCATCGCCAGCGACCCTACATCCCTTTGGTACAGGAAGGGGCTACCCATGCCAAGATGATCAGCGCCCACAAGGCCTTCTTCATCCCCTTTGAATTAGTTCTCTTCCTTCTAGGCAAGGGCCTTTCACCGGGCAGGCCATGGGGATCCTGTACCCCTACCTGAACCACCAGGTGCTATTGGGGACCTGTGCCCCCCTATTTGACACCCTCTGAGTAGCAGGGACAGTCCTCACAGTACCTGCAGGGGACCCCACACTCCTCCAGCCTGGCTCCCCTTTTCACCAACTACATGAAGAGCAAGGTGCTATACCGGGACCTACCCAGCTATCTGGCTGTACTCGCAACCATTCTGGGAATCAACCATGAAGTGGTAACAAGCTATCAACAAGGCCTCCGTTGGCTCAAGATTCAGCAGATGCCCCTTCAAAGGGCCATTGCAGATGAAATGGGGGAGCTCATCACCCCGGCAATTGTGGTCTACTACTTTCAGATTAGGGTAAGGGGGTAGCTTGAAGAGCAATTGGAATCGGCCTTCACCATCCCCTCTCCTGACTTTGGGGATGGTTTCCACACATTTCGAATGACCCAGAACATCAACTGGCTCCCCAATGTTTACAATGTGGTAGCCTTGACACTCCTTCCCAGACCAGATCCCCCTCAAGCCCCCATCAACGCTGGCTCTAATGGGAACAACTACAACAGCAACAATCACTCCAGCAGCCCCGGCGTCTGCTCTTCATCCAGGACACCACTGGCTCAGACACGCCTGGTAAACCCCAACCGGGACCCTTGCCTCAAAGACAGCAATCATCCCATGTGAAGAAATTGGAGGCCTCCAAGATGAGGGAAACCATCCAGGCTATGAGAGATAAGGGAAAAGGTCCCCTCTCACGATCAGATGGAAAAGAGAGATGCCATTCGTGGCATATCAAAGGAGTCTGTTTCAGCAGCTGTAAGCACATGTACGACCATGTGGCCATAACCTCCAGTGAGCAGGACCAACTCTGGCAATGGTACCAGGAGGCATATGCCTGAAAGGCCGGCAAGCGCCATCTACTACAACCTAATGGCGTCACGCCCTCCCCACTCAACAGGGGATCATAAGCACCCAGATATCATCATCATCTCTTAATCAACACTTACCTAACCAGCAATTACAAATCACACATGAATTAGGTAAGCCCCAAAAACAGAACGCATGCGTATCACATATTGATCATCGAGTGCCTTCCACAGGAACAATCTCCACTCCAGGGGGGGGGGGGCGTCCTCACACCCCACATCTTCGGGGGCCACGTCTCTATCCTCCACACTTTTGGGGACCGCGTCCCCATTCACCATCCCCAAGCTACCAGCAGTTTTGGGGTCCTCCACTCATCCGGGGACCGACTTCCCATCCACTGCACTGCCTAGGACCGAGCTCCTAGTCATTTCCTCCACAGCCAGCGCACCCCCAAGCTATGCGCAGCTCCGGGGCAACCACACTTCCAGGGACTGAGTCCCCATCCACTACCCCCCAGCTATCAACAGCGTCAGGGTCCTCCACAGTGCCTAGGCCCGAGCCCCTAGTCACCCCCATGCTATCAATAGCGTTGGGGTCCTCCACGGTGCCTAGGTCCGCGCCCATAGTCACTACCAAGTCCCCATCCACTACCCCCAAGCTATCAACAGCGCCGGGGTCCTCCACAGTGCCTAAGTCCAAGCCCCTAGTCACAACCCCAACAATACCTAGGTCCGAGCCCCTAGTCACCACCACAGTGTCCTGCGACAGGCTGACTACACATGATATACTAGACAGAGCCGTCAAACTCTATCACCTCAGTTCTAGCTGGGGGGAATTCATCCGGACCATTCGAGGGAAAGGAGACATCCAACCGGATGTGGGCACTCTTCCACATCCAGCCGCCGGCCTCCTAGACCAGTTTGGAAGGAAAAGAACCTCAGCATCCATGTCCAGACTCCCTTGGGACAAGGCCAGCATAGCAGCTGCCATCAGCAGAGGACCTCGCCAATCATCACACCAAGGTATTGACTTCCTGAGGGAGGAGTATGCTGACATGATGGACAAATAATAATGAACTGTTCTCCCTGCCAGCCTCATCCAGGACCTCCCGGGGCTCAGGCTTAGCTCCCTAGGGCTTGTGCCCCAGCGCAGGCGCTGCCCCTGAATGATCTCTGACTACACCTACTCTGATGTGAACCAAGACATCATTCCCCTTGCTCCAGAAGACTCTATGCAGTTTGGCCGGACACTGCAAAGGCTCTGCACCCGATTGCACAGGATCAGCACCAGGTTCGGCCCGGTCTACATGTCCAAGATAGACCTGGCTGATGGCTTCTACTGGGTCCAGGTGAAGCCAGAAGACACCATGAAACTAGGAGTGCTTTTCCCTTCCCGCAAGGGGGAACCTCCCCTCATTGGGATTCCCCTCACCAATCCTATGGGGTGGGAATCCAGCCCCCCTAATTTCTGTGCTTGCACAGAACCGATTGCGGATCTGGCCAATGCTACTCTTGCTAACACCGGCCTCTCACAGGCACGTCTCCAGCCTCATCGACTGAACATACTCTCTGAAGCGCTGGCCCCACCAGAGGAACCTCTGGCCCCACAGGAGGAAGGAGCGCAACCACCCATCCACGGTCAACTCCCAGCTCCCATCCCCGAAAGTACTACACCCCACAAGCGGCCCATCCGCTATTGGGACGATCTGTATGTAGATGACTTCTGCGGTCTTGTTTGATACAACCAATGGACTCGCAGAGTCATCAAGAGGGTGTTCTTCCAATACCTGGATAAGGTCTTTCGCCCCCTTGACACCACGGACACCCCCTTCCGGCAGGAAGCAGCATCCCTCAAGAAAATGCTCAAAGGGGATGCTACTTGGACCACCAAGAAGCTTATCCTTGGCTGGCTTATCGACTCCATCAACAAAACCATCAGCCTTCCTCCCCATCAAGTGGAACGCCTACATGAATCCTCCGCTCTATCTCCCCCACCCAGCACCATGTCCCCATCAAACAATGGCACCAAGTCCTTGGAGAACTCAGGTCTATGGTGCCAGCCATCCCGGGCTCCCTCGGCCTCTTCTCCATTCTCCAGGAAGCCTTCCGGCACACAGAGCCTGGCAGGCGCCAACTCAGACTCACCAACAGAGTCCATCGTTTCCTGGCTGACTTCAAGTTGTTGGCTATTGATATCTTTAGTCGCCCTACGGCCATTGCAGAGCTAGTGCCCAATATGTTCCCTGCTACTATGGGGGCCTGTGATGCATCCGGGGCAGGCATGGGGGGAATCCATTTCATTCTCCTCCCCAATGGCAAACTTCAGCCCATCATGTGGAGGCAGTCTTTTCCCAAGTGGGTGCCCCCCCCAATTAGTCAGCTTTGACGACCCTGCTGGCACCATCAACAACAGTGACCTCAAGCTGGCAGGTTCCATTGCCCACAATGATGTGCTGGCCCAGACAGCTTGCGTGGACATGCGCACCACACATAACTGCTATGACAACACAGCCTCTGTCTACTGGCAATGCAAAGGCGCCACCACCGCAACAAGGCCTGCAGCATACCTCCTCAGGATCCAAACCCTGCGCCAACAACTCTACCAATATGTCCCACTATGGGATTGCATCTCATCCCTGGCCCTGTTAATCACCTTGCTGACCTCCTTTCCCGATCCGAGCTCTCTGACACTGCATTGCTCCATCATTTCAACACACACTATCCACAGGACTTGCCCTGGATCTTATGCCCCCTCGGGCCTCCCATGCTTTCAACTCTGACCTTGGTGCTATCCAGAAGACCATGCAAGCTTCAGTCACTGAACTCTATGCCAAGCGCAAGCATCCCCATTGGAACCAATGGGCTCAATTCTGTCTGTCTCAAGGCTTTGACCCACTCCTCCAATCTGTTACAGATCCAATCCCCGTCCTCCAGGTCTTTGCAAAAAGACTCCATGATGGCCGACTGTCCTGTAGCAACAAGCCCCTCTGATCTTGCATGGTATCGGACACCATCCACTCAGTGGGACAGATGCTTACCTGTATGGGGTCCAAAGACCCCCAAACCAACTCCATGGGCAGTCTTGACTTCAGGCTAACCGCCCAGTTCAATGGTTATGCCAAGCTGGACCCAGCCCCTTCCAGGGTCAAGCCGGTGCCCATGACCCTTGTCATGCATGCCCTATGTTTTTCATATCACAACTCCCATCCCCACCTTGACAGGCTATTGCCAACATGAACTGCATAGCATTCTTCTTCTGCCTACAACCTGGTGAGTACACCGGTACTACCAGGGATGACCAAGCCTTCCTTCTCCAGGATGTCTCCTTCTATCTTGGATCCCTAATCCTCCAGCACAATGACCCTGTCCACAAGCTCCAGACTGTGACCTCTGTCACCCTCACCTTCACCACACAGAAGAATGGGGACAAAGGGGAAGTGGTTGCTCATGCCAGGAGTGGCGACTCACTCTGCCGCCCTATAGCAGCGAACGCGTGCCAAGTCCTCCACCTCCAACGCTGCTGCCCTACCACCTGCAATTCCACCTTCAGTCCTGCCCTCCGGCTGGCCAGTTACCTATCCAATGGTGCTTTAACTCCAGTCAGAGCTGATATTGTCACCTCTTCAATGAGGGTCTATGCTCAGCCCCTCTACCATACCACCGGCATCTTCCCTGCTGCAATCTCTGCTCAATCCCTTCGAGCAGGGGGGGCAATGTCCCTGCTCCAGGGCAAATGCGACTCTAATGTCATCAAGCTCCTTGCCTGCTGGCATAGTGACTGCATGATGAAGTACTTGCCCCAGCAGTCCCTTCCCATCATCAAGAATCTTGCCTCTGTCATGTTCAACAATGGAACATACCACTCCTTCCTGCCGGATGAGTGGGTGCCATCCTCTGGCACCACCCCAGCCGGCAGCTCTCTCTGATTCATCTCTGGATGAGTCTCCCCACCCTTGCTGTCCTTCTAGTCCCCTCCAGGTCCATCCCCTCCAGGTCCATCTCCATGCAGCTCCCACCCTGTGGCTTGTGGCCCAATGGCAGAAAAGGCTTAACAGCCAAAGCTGTGCACCGGTGTGTGGGCAAAGAAGCAATAAGGGACCAGACTCACCAGTCTGCAAAAAAAATCAACAGGCTGGAGTTTCCCAGATCCCCTTCTAGCACTGCTTAACCCACCAACACATCCATGAACTACAAGCATTGCACATACAGTACTACAAGTAGAGGCAAGTAGGTTGGCTACTGAGGCTATTACGCACTAGAGTAGGTGATAGCACAGGATCCTTCTGAGCCATCTTTTAAGGCACTTGCGCACAATAAGTCGGTAACTCATAAGTTTCCACCATTTCACATTTTCACTTCATGGCGGTATTTATTATGCCTCTGTGATTCTTCTTTTAGCTACACGTTGTGCCAGCATCCTACCAAAAAGCTGCCAGGATCCTTTTTGGTAACTTCCTGGTAGATTTCTGGTAGTAATCCACGAGTACGACCGATTTTCCGTGTAATTTGGCAAACTGGATTACTAAATTATTACACGAAAACTTGAGTAGCTCATACTAAGAAACATTAGTTAATTTTTAATGAGTTCATTAGCACCTCGCTGGATTACACCAGCAGACCCCACAAAAAGTAATCCAATTCTGTAATCCAGCCAGCTTGGTACTAAGACAGTAGAAAGCAATGCTTCACACCTTCACCAGATTACATAAGACAGTAGAAAATCACAGTTTGCACCTTCAACGGATTAGATAAGGGTTCACACAAAAAAGTAATCCAATTCTGTAATCTTGCAAGCTCCGTACTAAGACAGTAGAAAATGACAGTTTGCACCTTCACCGGATTCACAGGATTACATAAGGGCGCCCTAAAAACAAAAGTAATAGTAGTGTATTCTGTCACAGATCCCATCTCACGAGCCACCAAGATTGACAATGCTTGCTTCTTTTTCCAATTTTTGTTTTCGGAAAAAGAAGCAAGCAAATCAAACAACATAAAACCAACAATGCTGGTGATACAAAAAAAATGATATCTCCCTGAATATTGGGAGCTAGGGTACCAAACTGGTACCAAAATGACCGCAACGACGAGCAGGTAGTATAGATTATGTTGAACGGCTTTGCGTTTGTAGTTTAGGGGAGCAACAACAAAAACAATTTCGCCATCATCATTGCCATCGTCATTGTCAGCCCCGAGGACGCCGGACCAAGAGTACACCATTCCCCTAGATCGTAGCAGTGCAGTGCTTGTAGTTCGGACGCCGGACCTAGAATAAAAAGTTAGGTGCATCATAGCAGACAATGCTTGTAGTTCGGAATTGATAAAAGAAGCCACAGCCTCAACAAGAAGCAACACTTCCAAGCCTGTGAGAAAATCTTCCAAGCCAGACGCCGCAAGAATACACCATTGCCTAGATCGTAGCGGGCAGTGCTTGTAGGTTGGTTGCTGCGAGAAGCTCCTCTCGTTTCCGTGTAATAATTCAGCAATCCAGTTGGCCAAATCACATGGAAAACCGGTCAAACTCGAGGATTACATCAATACTAATCTACGAGTTGTTGCTCTGCCGTCAACTGATAGTAACACTCGTCCTTCAGTCTCCACTTCGAGCAAGCTCTCAGTGTCGACCTCAGGAGTGTTACTAACTGTGTTCCACCTCAGTCTGCTCGGTCTCGGCCGTCGACCTCGACCTCTGTGAAACACAGGTGTAGTAAAAGAGTAATCCAAGTTGGATTACAAAAAGTAATCATGTGATCCACTTTATCCAGTAGAACTCAGTACTGGAAAACAATTATGAGCTACAGTGCGCGGCCGAGCAACTCGTAGCATATTACAGATTCTGGTGCAACGTTTTGCTAAAACCAACCTAATACGTACGTACGTAGGCTTATTAATCAACAGACACGCACGATGGGATTGAATTTCGCATCGACTACTACATGTATTAACCAGCTAGTTGCGCGAGCGCCCTGATGATTCGGAAGGGCCCAGGACCATCGTTAAAAAAATTGCCAGGTCATACAACTACGCTCCCTGAAACTTTGATCATGTTTAACGTTTCACACAATAAACCTGCGACTTTTTTTCCTTACTAGCTTCGGACGGATACTTGTAAGATTTTTACTCAACGCTAAAGTCATCTTCTCTACGGTATGCTGCTTAGGGGTTGACCCGGAGAATACATTTAAGGTTCTAATCTCCCGCATTTGATTGTTCATACTATTAGTCTTTTCTCCGCCCTCAAACACTAGCTCGTACTTACTGTAGGTGTTATTCAATGAATTTGATTCATTTTCATTGAAAAAACACCCTACGATAGTGGCTATCAAACATCCCACTCAGTTATCTATCTCCAATTGAATAAGAACAAATTTCTTATGGCTAGGTCATTCGGCTTTTTTCTTATTGTTCAAGTGGTTTTTGATAAAAGAGTTCCCGGAATTGTAAATGACTTCACGTGCACTATTGAAAACTTGAATGGCTCAAAATTGCCTTTTTTTCTATTTCGAACGCGTAATCTTCATTGTAACATGCCGGAATTATTAGTTATTTAACTTGTACGTTGTACCGGTAAACACTTCTACTATGTTGAGGAGTCCTTTCAATCGCATACTACTAGTCCGACTATGCATGGGGACAAATTACAATCACACACTTTTCATTTTTGTTTTTAATAATCCCGGTCTTTCGAGTAAATTCTACATAGTGGTTGCGTCTGGTTGCCAAAAAAATAGCCAAATTTTTGACAGGGGCCGAGGCTGAGGCAAATTTTAGAAACCTATTTTGAGGCTCTTGCCCCGCCGTCTGTTCATATAGTTTCATTTTCTCTACAAAAATCAATTGGTAAAAACTATCCGGCTAAAACTAATGCTGGAAACCTGCCAAAAACCTTGAAAAAAGAAAAGGTTTGACTACAGAACGAAATTGCGTTCCTTATACCATGATGAAAGACAACTATTCAATGAAACGAACATTTCGCCTACCGAGGCGAGGGAGGGATGGAAAGAGAATGACAAACTTGTCAAGGATGGCGATATCGACGTCGGGAGAGGCCGACGCGGGTTTGGATTCTTATTCATGGCGTTCGCAATGTTCGCAATGTTCGCAGTGTTCATCAATCAACACTACGAAAGCTCCGAAAGAGATCCTTTTCTTTGTAAGTATTGGTGTGGTGCTGACCATTTTTGTTGGAGCTCTCCTCGACTTTCCGTTGCATAAATGGATTTTATCGGACGCTGGCAACAGCTCGGCCAACATTCGGGTGGGTACTGCTTCAAAAAAGAGCAACAGTCCTGTATTCTTCTACATGAATAACGAAGCACAGGGCTGTGATTGGGTATCCGAAGATCCCTCTACACGATGCTACAAAGAGTGGCAGGGGAAATCGAATATGGACTGGTGTCCGGAAGCATGCAACGTTGTTGGAATCTAAGGAAACATTCCATCTCACATATCTGACGGACTACATGAATGGGCAACAACGTCAACACCAGAATGGAATTGAATTGGGGGTAAAGTGTACTTCAAAATAACGGAATGGGGCGTTCTTGAACTCAGGTGCCAAGAATATGTGAAATCGAGGGACAAGCACTCACACGCCCAAGCAAAATTAAAAACACGATAGGAGAAAAATACAGCATGGCAAGGTGCCCTAGAATGGTCGAAATTTGTTGGTGCCTTACTTATGGTTGCGACTTTAGTTTCTCGAGGACATAGGCTTTCATGGCTAATTGTAACCATTGAGAAGTAAAGGTTATCGAGAAATTATGCTCCCATGTCAATCATAAGCAAGGCACATTGTATTATGCTACAGTAACTTAGACTCCAAAATAATATTATCAATAGCGTTTCCTCATTTTTAATATGCTATCTGAGCCATCGTGAAATAAAGTTTTTAACTCCCTTGTTGATCTTCGTCAACCACAAATCAAATCAAGCTGGTGCATCTTGCGTAGCGGCATGGATAGGTGCATCCCGAATTTCGGATATGTGATGGAAATGGTTTGAAGCATCATCAGTTGACAAGGGTTACGCGCATGGCATTCAACAGAATATTAATGAAGACTGCATGGAAGAAACATAGAGGCCATTCTTGCTTGCGTTTTACAAAAGTCTTCTAATACCTCTTTCGTTTTCTCTTTCCGTTCCTTTTGTTCTTTCCAGCATGATGACTCTTGTTCTCGTTTTTCTTGCTGCTAGAATTTGTTTCCGAAACGTTTTGAACGAGCTGGAAAAGAGATCGAAAACGTCGGATGCCCGAAAAGTTCGTGTCGGCATCGGATGATGATGATGCCTTGTAACGATGATATTTTGTGACAACCCAACCGTAAATATTCTGTTTCATCTTTCCATCTTTCCACCCATATCCACTATCCGGAGTCACGAGATGAAGATTCTCCTCTTTTCGAAATTCGTTCCCCGTTGTATATTTTTTCACCGACGAAAAGATGCACCAGCCGATGACTTTGGTGCCGTCTCCCTCTTGGTTGGACAAGCTTAGATGATTCCCCAAACCACTAACACCTGCCTGACCAGAAGCAGACTCGATTATCATAATCTTCCTCCCGATCAGAGAGGGAGGAAGAGTGTAGGATCTTGTTTCAATAAGCTTCTTTCCATCAACCACAGCTCCTGCCCACGGCTTCTGCAATTCTAATCCGTAAACTTTGTCGTTCTCGCCCCAGCCGGTCCAATCCATTGGCTTGGCGTGCATGTTCGATGATTCGTTCTCATTTGGTGGGGTCGTTTTCGACTTCTCCACTCTCCAAGGTTTTGGAAGAAGACCAGCGCTGCCTTCACGATAGGCCTTCCCACATTGAAGGAGATCTCTGGCCATTTCTTTGAGTTTCATCGGGGATTCGGGCAGAGGAGATTTTCCAACGACCTCATCGTTTTGGGTGCTGCTTGAATTGCCGACCCAATGTTCCTCTTCGAATCGGAACGGGACCCGCATCGGCCTGCAATCGGGGGGCATTTCGCGAAAGACGTGGTCTTTTTCCCGCTTTTCCCAGAGCTCTCTCATTTCGGCTCGTTCCTCCAAGAGCTTGGCAAAGGGTTGATACAGTTCCGCCAGAGTGTCATCATCGTGAATGTTGGTCCTCGAAACAATATCTTGGATCATCCCGAGAGCCTTTTTCCTGCGATCTCGAGCCTTGCGATCTGCCTTTGTCGGCTTCCGTTCGGCATCCGATTCCCCGCTCTTGCTATCACCGCTCTTGGTATCCATAGAAGCGTTCTCTATACCACATTTCCCTTCGGCCGCTGCCCGCAATAGGTCCATTGTTTGCTTGGTCCTCGCTTCCAACCGACTCCAAATCGAGAGGAGTTCTTTCATCGGATACTTCCAGTACGACTCCCAGAGCAATTTGTGGTGGCCCGTTCCCTGCACATAAAATTGCCGGATCCATTCGGTCTCGATTTCGGTCAGGAGCAGCTGTTCGGACCTCCACACCTTCGGCCCCTTTTTGTGGAATTGTCGCACGGCGGCATTCCCCCGATCGATCCAATCCCGAACGTTGTGCGAGTCTCGCAGCAACCGAAAGGTGCACGAATAGCGGACTCCCGCCGTGGCAGCGTCCCCGGTCGTCAGAACCGTGTGCTGGTGGTGGTGATTGAAATCGTCCAACAGATAATAGGCCGACCCGGACGGCAAGCTCACCGCCACCGGTGGCGACGGCGACGGCGACAACGTCTCATCCTCGGCGATCGAGGATGATTCGGTGCCGGTCCCTGTTGTCCCCTTTCGTCGTTGCTGCGAGGCTTGCGGACCCTCCGCATGATGGGCCACGCGGAGTGCGACCCACCATTGGCCCCTGGAATCGTTGCGCTCCTCCCCCCCTTTGTTTTTATTTTTGTGGTTGTGGTTGTGGCTGTGGCGGAGCTCGGATCCTCCCAATAATGTTTGATATACGGCGATTGTGGAATAATGTTCCAAACTGGAGTCGGCGTGCCAACTGACCGAAGTTTTGGCTCTGTCATCCCCACCAGCATCGTCGTTGCTGTTGCTGTTGCTGTTGTTGCTGCTGTTGCTGTTGCTGTTGCTGCTATTATTATTATTATTATTATTTCTGTTCTTGTGAGTTCCGTTCGCTGCTCGTTTGTGGTCCCCACCGAACACGTTGTACGGTTTCAGATCCGAACTCGATTCCATTCGATTGATCAGACAAATGTCAAAGTCCGGCCTTCCCCTGGTAGCGAGTGCCTGTCGTTGTCGTCGTTGTTCGTCCAGGTTTCGCAAATGGTGCACGGTGCGTTTCGTCATTGCCCGACCGAGTTCGTGGATGGTCGATGTGTATGTGTATGTGTCTGTGCAGGTGTCGTCGTGGTTGCGAATGTGGCAAACCCCATCATTCGGTTGGATATTGCTGTCACGTTCGTCCGGATGGTTCGTTTTTGTTTGGTCCCCTCTGTCGTGAGCGTTTGGATTTCGCTTCCGCCGTTTGTTGGCTCTGCGGTTGTTTCCGGTGCTGCTGCTCGTGTTGTTGTTATCGTTATTGTTATTGTTATCGATCTCGTTTTGGATGTTTCTGTTGCTCCCGGTGGTTGTTGTCGTTGTCGTTGTCGTTGTTGTGGCTGTCCATGGATGCGCAAACATTCGCAGGCCCAGGTACTTGTAGGTGGTTCCGGGACCCCCTACCAAACACCGCGTGACGTACGTCTTGGCACATTTCGTACCCAGCCCGAAGGGTTGCGTGACGTCGGTTCGGAAAACCCCATCTCGCTCCATGTTCTCGAGGGACGATCGAACATCTCCCTCGTTCACACTTCCACTCCCCCTCCCACTCGCACCGCCGTTTCCCGTTTCGGTTTCCGAAGACGAAGACGAAGAAGAAAAGGACGACAGCGCTCCGGCGTCGTCCACCACAAACCCCTCGTACGGCCCGCGAATAGCCGCACGGAACGACTCCCGGTAGGGAGGTTCGTCCCGGAGAAAGGATCCCCTCGGCGGTTGGGGAAGATGGGCCGGAAATTCCCGGGGAAGGGCGACGTTTTCGTCGTGGTTGTTTTCCCGGTGGGATTTTGAATTGTTGTTGTGGATCACGGCTGGCGACAACCGAGAGGACTGCGGCCGTGGCTGCGGCTGCCACCGCGGCGTTGGCTTTGACGGCGCTTTCTGCGATTTTCGTTTGGCACCCGATTTTCCCATTCTCTCGTGTCGTGTCGTGTCGTGTCGTTTCGTGTCGTTTCGGCTTTTGACAAATGAAGTTCTGTTCTGTTCTGTTCTGTTCTGTTCTGTTCCAAAATGCCTCCAATTGGGCCGTTGCAGTTGCACCGATTCGATACCGCAATGGACGGTTTCACACCCAAGGTCGTGTCGTTGCACTTGACGACAGGTATTTTTTATGTATCCATGTTGGAAATGAGTAATGAGTTCAACTCGGATTTTTGTTCTGTTTGTGTTGATACCGGAAGAATTGAGAAAAGATGATGGTTTCGAGTATGTCCCGTCCGTCAGTCGTACGACGTAACGGGAACAATCATAATGGGTGATTCTCGGGCGGAGATAGGCTCTTAAGGTATACGCTCAACAGCGCGAGGTATAAGGGCTCTATCCTGTTGTTACTCTAAAAATTGACCGGATAGATAACGAATATTTTAAATTTAAAGAGAAGTGAGCATATCAAGAGATTGCTCTGTTACTGTGTATGTAGTGTATTTTACTGTATTCGACCGGTATCCCTGTGTTATCGGTGTTGTATGGTGTAGGGATGTCTAAACCGGTCATAGATCATGTGCAATTCGTCATAAGACAGAGAACACATGATGTGACGTAGATATCTTGATACTTGAAGTCATTTTTATCTCTGGAGGAGTATAAGTAACTTTTTCAAGCGTAGAATGGATATGATTCCTGTAGAATGTACATAAGTACGGTACGTGTATTTTTGACCAACAACACTGGGTAGGGGCCCAGATTAAATTCTGTACCATGTTGACCCAGATACCGGTCGACGTGAGCTCACGTCAACCGGTATCTGGGTCCCTACCCAGATTTGCTTGAAATCCAGCATGGAATTCCAGACTGACGAAAATTTCATTCCCTTATTCGCCCAACAGACAAGTCACACATCCAACGGATCCAACGGATCGCCAATTTTGGCCGCTGCTGCTGATACACGAGAACATTTTTCCATCAAATCATATAATTAATATTGCTCTTATCTGCTGGTGTTGCTATGTGACAACAATGAGGGAGGAGAGACATATTCAGCTCCGGACATAATTTTTATACCGTATCATCATCAGCAAGTACATCAGCGAGCACTAGTACTACTAGCATGGCACCAAATGTCAATACACAAGCATGGGCTGGATGCAGGTCGGGTGTGACCAGCTACAGCAAAACAGAACTCATCGAATTGCTACACACCATCAGATCAATCCTTCCCATTGGCCCCGAGCAATGGGACCAAGTCGCCTAAATCCATAGAGACAACTTCCCTGACACTGACAGAACTGTTCCCAACCTCCGTAGGAAATACACGAACCTTTACCGGGAACAAATGCCTACCGGCAATCCAAATTGCCCCGAGGAGGTGAAGCTGACAAAGAAGATCAGAAGATTGATTTATGATAAGGCGGGCATTGGTGATGGAGAAGAGGCGTTCGATATGGAAGAAGGATACATCAATAACAACGAGGACATAAGTGGTAGTGAGGACAAGGACGAGGACAAGGACAAGGACTCTGACAATCACATTCTTCTTCCTCCAATCCCACTCTGTCAACCTTTGCAAGTAACAGAATCAACCCAGCCAACCCAGCCAACCCAGCCAACCCAGCCAACCCAACCAATCCAACCAATCCAACCACCACCGCTATGTCAGCCTTCCCAACAAGCAACTGCAAACAAAAATGAGGTCACCGGGATTGCAATTGGACGGTTGAACGCATTCATACACGTACCACCTTCCCCAGCAGTACCCCAGCTTATGCACTCGCGGTCCTCTTCTTCCTCAACCGAAGGAGCCACCAAGAGACAGTACAAAAGCTCCAAAGTCAACGGCCAGGAGATTCTTGCTTTCTTGAGAGAGAACTCCAAGCTTGAGAGGGAACAAAGGAGAGAGCAATCCCGGCTCAAAAGGGAAGAACGACAGGCCATGATGGAATCATTCAAGTCCGCCATTGTTGACGTTGCCTCCTTATTTGTACGACAAATTTCCAATTCCAATTCTGAAAAAGCTGAAGATTCCCCCCAAGCCGTCAATTCCAGTTAAGGCTTTGGTTCCTGTTTAATGGCAACGTCGGAATCGGAATCGGAATCAAATAAATCGGAATCGGAATCGGAATCGAAATTGGAATCTGACAAATGAAAGACTGGATTGGTTACTGGATTGGTTCGGGCTTCAAGAGTCCGGCGAATCTGTTGTTGGCATAGAACAATCTGTTGTCAGTGTTCAGTGTTGTTGTTTGTGTCGCTGCGGAGAGAGGGTTTTGAAGGTGAGATTCTTGTGGTCTGTGTAAATGTTGAGTTCACAGCCTAATAGTAGTTTCCTGTATTCCTTGCAACACAAGACTATTGCAAGTAGTTCCTTTTCTGCCGTAGTATAATTCTTCTGAGCTGCATTCAGCTTCTTGGACCAATAAGCAATTGGTTTTCCCTTTTGTAGGATGGCTGCGCCAAGTTGTAGATCTGATGCGTCTGTGTAGATATCAAACGGTAGATTCAAATCCGGGTATGTGTTCAGCGCGTCAGTTGCTATCATTGCTTTCATTTCTTCAAAGGCTTTTTCCTGAGCCAGCCCCCATGTGAAGGCCGACTTTGTTGTTGTTTTAGGCTGCCCATTGGCAGTTTTCTTGGGGGTTCCCGTGAGTTCAAATAAAGGAGAGAGGACATGTGATCTTCTCGGCCACATATCTCTGTAGTAACCAACAGCACCTAGGAAAGACTTGACTTGAGTGATTGTTTTGGGTCTGTCCATGCGGAGAATAGCTTCAATCTTTTTCTTCCACGGTTTCACTGCTTCAGGAGTCATCCAAAATCCGAGAAAGTCAGTTTCCTGTACAGCCCAGTCACATTTGAGAGGGTTGCACTTGAGACCATTTTCATTCAGGCGTTGCAGAATTGTGTCCACTGTTTGCATGTGGTGGCTGAAGGTGCCATTCGTCCAGATTCCAATATCATCAATATAGACTGTACAATCCGTGCCTTGCAAAATGTCCTCCATCAGTTGTTGCGCGACATCCGGAGAGATTTTCACGCCCATTGGCAGTCTTTGGTATTCATAGCAGCCATATGGTGTGACAATGGTGCATAATTTCTTGCTTGGTTCATCCAGTTCAAAACAGTAGTATTGCATGGACAAGTCAATCTTGGTGAAATGGGTGCATTTGCCGCGTCGATGCATGATGTCCTGAATTCTTGGTATTGGATATGGTCTTCTGACTAGCAGCTCATTGAGTTCTCGAAAATCTGACACCCAGCAAACCCTATTGTCCTTCTTTGGAATGATAAACGTAGGAAATGCCCATTCAGCTGGTCCCTCGCATCGTCTGAGGACTCCATCATCTACAAGATTCTGGAGTTCCCTCTTGAATAGTTCTTCTCTTTTGTATGCGACTGCATATGGCTTCTTGTGAACTGGCTTGGCGTTGGGCTTCAGTTTGAGTGAGATTTTCTTGTGTGGATATTTGCCTAGTTTGCCGTTGAAGACATTTGGGTATTTGGACAGGACAGCTTGGAATTGTTGTTTTTCTAACGCTGTCATATGTGCTTGCTGCTCCGTAACTGATGTTGGATCCGTTGCTTCATAAGCTCTGTCAAGGATGATGGGCGATGAAGATACTGCATCATGCACAAATAGCTCAGAATCAATGGATTCTTCCAGTAATGCTTGAAAATATGCTTCTTGCAGATCTGGAGTAATATCAAAACTGGCTGTTTCGCGCATTGGAATTTGTCGTTTGTTCCATTGAATCATGCTGGATTCAAATAACAAGTTGATATTGGTGCTGCATAGAAAGTCTCGACCGAAGATAATATCATATCTGCATGATTTGGATTCAAATAATCTGGCCTCACAACGCTCGATTGTTGTGTTCCCAAATTCTTGTAGCTTGAGATTCTTCATTACGACAAACAACGAGGTGTCGAATGATCCATTGGCTGTGGTTGTGATGGTTTTTGTTTTGGATTGAATTGGTAGAACTCCAAAGGGAAGTGCCCTTCTGTTGATGAGGGTTGTTGTGCTGCCGCTGTCGAGTAGGGCAAGCATTGTTCTTGTTGTTTTTACCGGAATGCCTTGAATGTATTGGATGGTCGTTAGAACAATTGGAGCCACATCGCTCCTCTTTGTTTTGGTAGATACGGGATATTCCGTATTTGGTTGTAGGGTCTTTGCTAGATGCGAGGTCCAGCTTGTCGTCATTGTACCCGTTTTATTGGCTGCTGTACCCGTGCGAATCGAATCGTCATCCGATTTGGCTGTTTTATGGGCTTCTGTACCCGTATTTTTATTTTCGTTTTTGTTTTCGTTTTTGTTTTTATTTTTTCCAACGCGTTCATCCTGTTCAAACTGGACTCGTCGTGAGCTTTTGTCAACATCAGATATACGTTCTGTAGGTTTCTCCCCTTCTGCGGAGAGAGTTCCTCCTGCGAGCCCAATTGGCTGTGCCAAATTGGCATCCAGGTCCTGTGGAGCTGGAGGCAGGGTGACTGCTCTTGATTGGCCTCAAGGAAGCCAGATTTGCTCACCGCTCTGTACGCTGTGTTCTGCTTTGCCGCCATGTTGTTGGAGGAAAGCTTCCTTTGCGCGCTGCATGTGTGCTTGGAATGATTCATTGCTGGCTGTGGTAGTTTTTCCGGCTGAGTCATTATTGTTTTTCTTGTTGTCGGCCCGCTGCTTTTTCTTCTGTTTGGAGTACCTGTTCTTGGGACATTCGGACCAGTCATGGTTGTGCCCGGGAATGCGACAGGGATTAGAAGATTTTTGTCCTTGGCTTTTGTTGTTGGTTTTGCGTTTGGATTGGTTGTTGGCATTGTTTCCAGGACGTCTCCCTTGTTTTTTGCCTCCTCCATTTCTTAGCTTGGCCTCTCGTTCTCGACTGGACATATATTCCACAATCTTTTGGATGGATGTTTCTGCAGTGATGCCACCATGAATTTGGCCATATTGCTCAACCCACAGGTTGGGGAAGGTGTGGAGCAGTATTGTTGTTTTGTTGATTTTGTTGAGGTTTTGGCCATGACCTTGCAGCTTCTCCGAGTACCGAATGAGCCGGTTGATGCGCAATGCATGATCCTTGGAGGTGGTATCATGTGGTTTCTTACATGCCTCACTGCGGATGTAGGTTTGCATGATGTCTTTTGCATCCCCTGCATCGCAGTAGTGTTCTTGAATGTAGTCCTTGATTGCTTCTTCATAGCCTTCAATGTTCGCTGGATAGTTTATATCGTGATTGTCATCGCGGGTTGTCTCCTGCCATTTGCGCTGTGCTTCAGGGCATAGAATCTTGGTGAATGTTTCATAGTATCGGTCTTCAGAGAGTGGCAGGGTGCTTGCCGCAATGAGAAAGGCTTCCTCACAGTACAATAATTCTTCCAGGCCCCCGTCTTCTGAAAAGATGGGCACCTTCCATTCCTGTGAATTACCATCGGCATCATAGACTTTCAAAGTGGCAAGTTTGTTCTTAGTCCGGTCAAAGCTGGAATCATAGGTGATTGGTGGTTCCCGATGCAATCCGGTCGACATGTTGATACTTGCCTGATCTGATCTTCAGATTGTTTATTTCTTGAGTTCGATGTTTTCCGATGATTTCGATGTTTTCGGTTGTTGGAGACAGGAATTTGTTGATTAACAATGTCGAATTGGTGTGAGACCGCTTTTTCGTTTCGGAGTTATTTCGATGAGTTAGAAAGTTTGTTCCGAATTTCGGTAGGTTATTTGTTATCGAAAAACCGTTGTCGTTCGAAAATTCGTTAGCGAAAAATCATTGTCGTTCAAAAATTCGTTATTGAAAAATCGTTATTCTACAGTAGCTGTATGAGTAATTACTGTGTAACACACTAGGGGTAGAATTTGAGTAGGAGTGATAATTATGAATGGATTAATACTTTACGAAAATGGATGGAAACTTAACAGATAAAATAATGAGCGATCGGGCCATGCTGGCTTCGATCGTGCCCTGCTAGCTTCGATCGCTCGTGGATAATCATATAGAGTGTTGTGATATGATTCGTGCGCCGGCCTGGTATCGTATACCATTGTATACAGATAATGCTTCGCCACTTAATGATTCTTAGAGTGGTCCCAAGTCTCATTAGTTGGATCGCACGTATCCTTCGAGTGGTATCTTGGATAGTACGACTCGTACGGTAGATTGATAGTAGTGCGTACGTACGGGTATTACATAGCTCGGTACGTACGTACCTTGGCGTGTATGTCCGTAGTACGTTACAGTCAGTGTTCAGTGTTGTTGTTTGTGTTGTCGTTCAACTTTTGCTTGAAGAGCCTTAAGAAGTTGTTCTTGTTTGGAAGCTACCACCTTGATGTTGCTTTTGGCTTTGGAAGAAAACAAATTATGAGCTTTGCAACTTGGCAAGAAAATGAAATAATGAATTACTAGTAAAAATAATGAATTACTGGCAACTACTAGTAATAACTTTGGACGTTATGCAATTGTAAAGTTGGCAGTACATGAAAGTCTGAAATCAGTCAGAATCAAATCAATGGGATTCAACGCTGATTCCCACCTCAATTCTCATTTTGATTCCCATTTCCATGTATGGAAGAACTGATGGGATTAACTTGTCCGGCACTGTGTTGAACTCCTCTTAAGGAGGTGAACCCATCTTAAGGAGTCGTGCAGTTTTTATGAACCCGAACACCAAAAGCAAAACTACTCCGGATCAATCAATCCAAATCAAAACTACTCGTATAGACTTGTATTCTTCCAGTCATCCTTCCAGCTAGGCTATCCTTGCAGCTATCCTTCCAGCAAGCTCTAAGCTCATAATTCAAGAACTTAGCAACAGCGAAAGCTATGTCCAAATATAAGCTACTAATTTGTTGATTATTAATCTTTATCTACTAGTACCGACTGAATCGACCATGGCCCCACTCAACAAGAACAATCTACTCAACTACTCACTCAACAACAACAATCTACTCAACCACTCAAAGCGAAATGCGAACATCAAACCACAACGAACCCTTAAGTCAAAACATCCAAGTCCTTTGGTACCCAACGGCTACCAAGCACCGGCTCAACGGCTCAACGCTTTGCTATTCAAACATGCCAGTGGCATCTTCCAGTAGATTGTCCGTATAAGAGAAGTATCTGTCCTTCTTATGCATGAAAACATTCAGGATCTGGTTGTGACCGATGGTACTTGTTTGGTAATTGTACAGAAGAATCACCAGGCTCATTGTGACCTTCCGATCTCCAAATTCCTCCAATAGGAGCTTGTCTTTCAATCGTGGCAACTGCCCCTGGATCATACGCATTCCCCACTCTGACAACTGGTGAAGGGATGTTGCTTCTCTGTTCAATAGAATAGCCTCTGCGGTATCCGGGTCATTCTGAGAACTTTGCACAAGGCAGTGAAGTCTCCCGGTGGCAACCCTAAACGCAGAGTCAACGCAAACCATTGCCAGGAACTTAACAAACAGTTCTTGTTCTATTTTATTGTAGACACCATGATTGGCAATTGTGCTGTCATGCCAGCAACCAGGGCAGTTGAAATTGCAAATACGAATTCTCCTGTCGGGCGCAAAGACAAAGACACTGTTGACGTAAGTGTCACTGACCCAACTGTTGTAAAAGTAACTCTGAACCATCCAATCCGTAGAATGCTGAATTTTGACTTTGAGTCCATCTGCAGCGGCCCAGACTTGACGTTGTTGCAGTCTTGGGTATTTGGCGCCAATTGCGGCAATGTATTCCGCAACTTCTTCTTCTGTTGGGGCTTTAACCATTGCCTTTGGATGCTTCTGCAATACAAACAAGAGAACCTTTCTGGAGAACTTCAACCATTTGTACATAACAGTAGAGGTGAGTCCAAACGCCATAGACACAGATCTTGCAACAGATCCTTGTGTTCTAAACCAATGAAGTACTAGATCAAGACAGCAAGTTGCGTTTGCCTCACGCTTTCTTCCACTCCATACTCCATTCACATTGACCTTCCGCTTTCGAATGCATCCCGTGTTTTTGTCGACGGTGTATGCATCAAATACTGGTTGAAACATGTGTGGGAGATCACAAAAGACCTTGTTGTTGACACCACAGCAGTTCAGAAGAGCCTGGTTGTTACCTGGCTGGAATAGATAAAGAAAGGGGGACTCGGAATGATGACGAAGGGCTATCCTTGGTGTTCTCCTATCTCTTCGACGCCTTTCTTCCGCGTCATCATCATCATGATCATCATCTTCTTCTAAAAGATACAAGCAAACAAACAACTCAAGAGACATGGTCAACCGATTGACAAATATTATGTATCGGTTGAGTCGCCGAAACAAGCTGAACCCACTGAAAGTCGCTAAAAATTTCCAGCACATTTAAACAACCACCCACATTTTTAATCGTATTAAGATGACAATTTGCAATTTTTAATTGTATGAAGTGGACAAATTTGGCCATTACAATAGTCCGAGTGAAGGATTCCTTATTTCAAAAATGAGACTTTGCACACTGGCCTGCCAAAATCTGGGTATGGTGATTTTCATTCCCGAAATACAAAAATCTGGGCCCCTCCCAGACTATTTCGGGAATCACCCAATATCTCGTACCGTACAACTACGAGTACGAGTGCGCTATGGTACGTACGGGAACCTATTGACATGAATTACTAGGACTAACTCTTGGTACGCGATGGTTCGTACCGGTACGTACCTATTTACGAAGAACAGGAGTTACCAGTTACCAGTACGTACCTACCTACAAACTGACTACGTAATCCGACTTCCGGCTTGCAACAGTGTTTTCGGTACTCGTACTCTCACTCGTACGAGTACGTAGGAGTACGTATCGTAAAATATCCATATTGAGTGATTCCCACCAGATTAAAACGAATAAAATTAATAGAAAAACGCATAAAAAGTATGTGTTTTCTACATAGATCTATCCATTTCTGAATAAAAACTGTCAGTCGACATGTGTCCGACTGACAGTTTTTATTCACTTTTTTAACACTGAATAGATTTCAACGGAATCTTAAAATCAAACATTTCAGTCTTAATCAATCGTGTGCACCTCTCGCACCTCTCTTGCCGGGCATGCTTGCATGCTATTTTTGGTGATCATCGCTAATTTTGCTCAGCTGAAAATTTGCAAACAGTCCGAAAAAGAAAGAAAGTCCGGAAAGATGGACAAACAGCAACAACAGTCCGACTTGTCTCTCCAGCAAGTAATCAGCAGAAATTCAACTTCAACACTTTCTTTCTATCGAGCTGACGCAGCAGGAGGGCAAGGGCAAGAATGTCCTTCTACCCCTTCACTACAATCGCTCTCGTTGCTCTCGCTAGTAGTTTATTAGAGGATGATTCATCCGAAGAAGATGAATCGATTCGATCGCATCGGTGGTGGATTCGATCGATGCCCTCACAAAAAGAAATACCATCCATCATAACAATCAACAACATGGCACCGACTGCTGCACAGACTGGCAGCAGTGGAAGGAAAGCCGGCATTGCCAACTACACAAAGCCCGAGTTGGAGCACTTGTTCAAATGCATGAGAAGTATCCTACCAATTGGCCCAGAAGAGTGGGACGCAGTTACAAGTCTACATGCTGAAAAATATCCTGGTAGGGACACTGATTCAATCAGGAACAAATACATTCGTTTGTACCGGAAGAAGATGCCAACTGGTGATCCAATCCAGAAATGGGATGTTAAACAAGCCAAGGAAATCAAGTATCTTATTGGTGATAGAGCCTCCATTGTGGATGGAGAAGAAATATTTGATATTGAAACAGGGGAGTTTGTCCCTGCTGATGACGACGAGGAGCCATCCGGCCCTCCACCACTTCCACTTTGTCAACCAACTCAACCAACTCAACTGTCTCAATCAACCCAAAGATCGACTCAAGGATCGACTCAAGGATCGACTCAAGGAGGAACGGAGGACAACCGTCCCGTCCCACTTCTACTTGGTCAACCAACTCAGCCTACACGTCCTGTCCCACTTCTACTTGGTCAACCAACTCAGCCTACACAAATCGATGAAGTAGCAACGGAGCTTACTCCTACCAGTACCATTAGTGGTGTTAGCACGAACAAAAAGAGAGCTTACGGTCGCAAGGACACACATTTGATGAGTGTGATTGCTGCAGCATTGATAGAGGGAAGAGAGGATCGAAAGCTTCATATGCAGGCATTGGAATCCCATCGAGCGGCATTGGAACTCCAACAACGACGGCAGGACAAGGCCGACGAAGAGAAGAAGGTGGCAGATGAAGAGAAGAAGGTGGCAGATCGAGAGAGGAAGTTGATGTTCCAGGTACTTGTTGGTCTTGCTAGTGATGTTGGTGCAAAGAACACTCCCAACGGGAAGCTCAAAAGAAAACTGGAACACCTTAGATTGTGTGCCGACGACAGCAGCGCCGACGACAGCAGTGACAGCGATGGCGATGACGAATGACGAACCGATTTGTCGATGAATCGATTGATTAGTAGGATCGATTAGTTAGTTAGTTAGTTAGTTAAAATAAAAGAATCGATTATTAGTTAAGAAACTCAACAACAACACCAACGTTGCTCCAGACAGAAACTTAGGCTACAAAGAGAATACAAAAACTCTATTGCAACACCTTAAAAGAGGGATTCAAAACCACTAGAGGTGCGCTGGAGCAAAATTATTCGAACGTGTTGTCGACTGCTCTAAATAGTAGTCCTACGACTAATGAATGGATGGATCAAATCAATCGTACGACTATTCGATCGATTGAGGTGCAGACTGTTGATCAATACGACTAGTAATGCTAATTCGTAACTACTAGTATCGATTATCATCTAAGATCTGCTACTAATCGATCGGATCGAATACATCATCTGCAGTTTCTGTTGGTACCAATCCATAGGAGAAAAAGCCTTCAGTTCGACTCATGTACGTGTTGAGTATGGTGTTGATTCCAATTTTAGCTGTCTGGAAGTTGTAGAGACAAACAAGGAGCTTCAGAATAACCGTCCTGTCTCCTGTTTCTTCCAAGAGAATGCTGTCCTTCATCCGGGGAAACCCCCTTGGATCTGTCGCATTCCCCATTCAGAAAGCTGTCGGACGCTGGTAGCAGCGCGATTCACTAAGAGATCTGCTGCATTGAAAGGATCATGTTGGGAACTCCGTATGAGGAATGGCTTTCTAGACAGTTTGAAAGCCGAATCAACAATAAGCTTTGCTAGATATTTATCATACATGAGCTCCATCTTTTCATAGAGGCCATAGTCGGCTTGAGTACTATCATGCCAACAACCTGGAGCATTCAAGATGCAACCCCGGATCCTACCGTCCGGAGCAAAGATGAAAACACTGTTGACGTATGTCCCACAAGTCCAACCATTGTAGTATTGGTTTTGCTTCATCCAGTTACCAGACTGTTGGATATGGATTTTGAGCCCATCGCAGGCACCCCACACTCTGTGAGGTCGTAACACAGGATACTTTGCAGCAATAGCATCGACGTATTGTTGAATCTCTTCTTCGTTTGGCAAGCAAACTTTTGCAGCAGGATGGTGTTGTAATACAGAAAGAAGGACCTTGCGACCGAATTTCAGCCATCTGTACATAGGAGAAGCTGTTAATCCAAACGCTAGAGCAACTGCTCTTGCTGCTGATCCTCTGGTTCGGAACCAGAATAAGACAAGACCAAGGCAGCCAGTAGCATCGAATTGGTTTGTTGTGGAACGAATCTTCTTCGTTCTAATAACTCCAGTGTTCTTATCGACAGTGTACGAATTGTAGAGTGGCTCAAATATATCTAGGAGCTCTCTGAATACTACATGGTCGACTCCACAGCAGTTGAGAAGGGCTTGATCATTGCCTGATCGATAGAGATACATGAAAGGCGATTGGCTGTATCGCTTAATTGCAATCCTAGGAGTTCTACGATCCCTTCTTCTCTTATCTTCCTCGCCAAGCAGTGGATTGTTGTAATCGGGGGTTAAGTAGTTCTCCTCATAGTATTGTTCTAGTAACTCCAGGGCCATGTTGATTGTCGATTGTAGAGTGTTTCGCAAAAGAGTGCTTCGAAAAAGAGTGTTTCGCGAAAGAGTGCTTGCTGGAGAGCAATGTGAATGTTTTAGTGAGGATAGCTAGTAGTAGTACTTCGTAATTCGTATCAGCAAAGCCAATCGATAGTACGGTACATAGAAAATTCTGAAAATTTCAACTGCCGGCCTGCCGGCCAAAATAGGCCGGCAGGTGGCGCGGTTACTAGTGATTAAACAGACAGTTACTGTTTCTTCTTTAGGGATTCCGAATTCCAAATTTGGCAGTGAATAAAAGTATTCGTCCGTTGGATGTGATAAAAAAGTATTCATTCTATATACTTTTTATTAACTTTCGAATCTATTCACTTTCATCTGGTGGGAATCACTCATTTTCGTACTTTTAAAATAAGGCGTCAAGACTAAAAACAAAAAATCAGATGATCTACGGATTTTTCGTTGATCTCAAATTCTTGATGCTGCACGATTTGTTCCCGATCCTCTCCCCCTCGTGGGCGAAGTTCGTCCGATGATTCCCGACACAGATTGTGTTGCGTCTATTATTATTGTTTTTGTGCGTGCTTTCTGCGCTTTCACGGAACAAATACCTTCCAACTAGAATCACAGAACAAAACGGAAGGACCGTTCGAGCACACGCTTCACACAACACAACACAACACAACACAACACAAACAAGCAATGGCAAACAACTACCTGTACGAATTCATCGGGAGTGTTGTCACAGCTGCATCCTACTACGGGGCTGCATCGGCCTCTGCATCTGCATCTGCATCTGCATCGTTGTCGTGGGTGACGGGCATCGTTGCCGTCTGTTTGTTATATTGCATCACCGGAGTTCTTTTGTTTCCGTCCTCCGTCTCCTCCTTTCGGATCGCCTTTCCTCCCCTCGACAATGCCGACTCGCTGCGATCGATCGCGAGGGATCCCTCCCTGGTTCCACCCTACGGCGTGTGCGTGCAACCGACGGTTCGCGACGGCGACAACAGCGACGACAGCAGCGACAACAGCAGCGACGACAACAGCGACGCCAAAAGGGTTCTGCCAGTTGCGCAGGACGACACGGACCCCTTTGTTCCCGGGGCCGATACTATCCATTTCTGCTTCTTGCTCCATGGTTTCCAGGGTCTCAGCAGCGATTTGTCGTACCTGGAAACGATCCTGAACCAATGGGTTGCCGTCGAACGAAACCAACAACAAGACCGACTCCGGGCGGGGAGCGCCGAAGCCAACGATTTTGTGGTCGTTACGGGGCCCACTGCTGCTACTGCTGCTGCTGCTGCTGCTTCTGCCGATTGGTGCGACACAGATGGTTCCGATTCCGATTCCGAGGAACGGCGGCTCGAAGCCGAGAGCGTGGACGAGGACGAGGACGGTTTTGTGATCGTGCCCGGGGCCGGCAGCGACAGCGACAGCGGTAACAACGAAGACAAACGCCACAGTGGCTGTTGTGTAGAGACAGAGCAGCCATCAAAACGAAAACGAAAACAAAGACTCCACGACCTGGTGGTCCACAATGCTCTCTGCAACGAGCGAAAGACCACCGATGGGGTGGTCCGCGGCGGGGACCGGCTCATAGCCGAAATGAGAGCGGTCATCGGCGCCGAAATGAGAAAGCGGCACCTCGAGCTCGAACACGAACACGAACAACGGACCAACACTACCACCAGTTGCGACGGTGGTAGTGACCGACCACCTGGTGCGTCCCGCAACAACAACAACAAGCTGTACGACATCACCATTAGCATCCTGGGGAATTCTATGGGAGGATTGTACGGAAGATACGCCGTTGCCAAACTGATCGATCGGCATTGTTTGGAAGAAACGGAAGCGATCTCCCCCACCGCAACGGAGCAGAACCGTGGCGGACAACGAGATCCCGGGCCACGACAAGGACGACGAGTCGTATCCATGTCCACGTCCTGGATTCTCGACGGCACCTACCGGCTCCGCTTGAACGTGTTTTGCACGACCGCGTCCCCCCACCTGGGAGTCTCGAAGCACACATGGATCCGCATCCCGAGGATCGCGGAGCTCGGCGTCGCCCGAACCATGGGACAAACGGGGAGCGACCTGTTTCGGTCGAACGATCTGTTGTATGCGATGGCGACCGATCAAGGGTTCCTGCGACCCCTCGCGTCGTTTCGAAAGCGGATTGCCTACGCCAACGGGTACGGGACCGACTTTCCCGTCCCGGTGGAAACCGCGGCATTTTTGTCGGACAGGTCGACCTTCCCGCACGTTCGGTCCGCGGACGCTCGCAGGATCGAAACCAGCCACAACGGCAACGGCAACAGCAACGACACCGGCGGTCTGGTGGCGGCACTGAGCACGTCCGCGGACAGCGAGCACTTCGACGCGGACGAGTGCCACGACGAGTTGCACCGAATGTCGGCGTCTCTCGACCGGCTGGGCTGGGAAAAAGTTTTTGTCGACCTTCGAAGCGAGATGCCTTCCGTGGAACTCCCCCGATGGACCGGCAGCATGCGGCGTATGCATATGGATATGCGTATGCCTATGCGTATGCGGAGACTCTGGTCCTCGCAGCGCAGCAGCACTAACCGTGCAAGGGGGGACGATCCACTGTCCACTCGTTCCCGTGGAAATGATTGGAAGGAGCAGGCAACCATCACTTCCAGAGACATTGTGACCGCGATAAAATCGACGCACGAGAACGATTCGCGGGACAACACGAATAATCGACTTGTTCTGCGTGTTCCCGTCGGACACAACATGATCGTAGCCTTTTCGAGGGACAGAATTTCGTCCTTTCTGAACAAGGGGGGGCGACCGGTGGTGGATGTATTGGCAAAAGAATTGGTCCATGAAATTGTTGCTGCCAGGAGCGACGACCGATAAGCAGTTGTAGTGGCGGGGATTTGTTTCTCACTCGCGCATACTATTGTATTGTATTGTTTCTGTTTCGACCGCGATTGGTGTGGTGTTCCTTCCTGTCCCACGAGGGTGTTTGTTCGCGGGCTGTAGAACACAACACGACTCTGTTTCACGCCAAGAACAAAAAACACGCTCCAAAAAGTAATTTTATTACATTATTATTATTTGAAAGCTGACATCACACAAAGAGTGCATGATGTGGAACCGTGAATGATCTTTCGTAGAATTTATTGGAATCCGCAATGCAACAACAATTGTCAATCAGCTGGGTCTTATCACCACTAGCCATATACGGAATTAAACCTATGAAATAATAGTATTTGTTTTGTAGTGGCACCAACCGTACACACTACTATTGCTCATTCGAATTCGAGAGCGATATACCGTGCTAGGAAGAAGTAAATAGATTGTCCCTTCAAGCGTGTTTCAAAACCCTAATCTGTACGCAATCATTCTGTTCTACCGTTATTAAATACTGTACTATTAGTCAATATCAACAGTCAAAAATGAATACAATCAACGACCGCCCAAGACCGAACGGAAGTTTCATACTGAATACCGTTCAGTATGCATACGAGTATCTTACTAGATCCAGCTTGAAGTTGAGCGAGTTGGCGACAAATCGGCCATGCCCGGGACACATACGGTTCGCCAACATTGCTGGCAGGAAAATGTGCGCAACCAAATGTGATATGCTAATTCAAGAAACCGAGCCAACTGCCGAACAGAAAGGATTCCAAACACTCCTAGAATCGTTCGAATATATACGGACACCGCCAAGGAAATCTCTGTCCATGGAATCAACACCATGCAATCACTATTTGAATATCATGATGCTGATAAGGATATCGGCAGTTTCTTCAAAAATCTACCCTGTATCCAAGTCTGAGCAAACAAGGGGATAATGTGTTTGTAACCGCCTGATGCAGGGCGGTAATGAAAGCGATCAAGCAATGGGTGTATGATTGACACAGATACAACCTGAAGAGGAGCACACACCTGATGGCGCCAACAACAGCAACTCAAGGCTGTGCAGCAGGCAAATGAGGACCAAGACCTACAAAACCCCATGAAGTTCAAGAGTTTCATAGGATGGGAGGATTATAAGGACTCCTTTGAAACCTACATCTCCCAAATCAATGTCATGAGACCCCAACATTAGTCCACCAAACCAGAAAAGATGACGGAAAGTATGACACCACTCCATGGTACATTGAGAATGTGATGATGGGGGAGAATGCTTGGTCTCGTGCAGACAACAGAAGAGTCTGGGATGATGAAGGTGAGCTGGGCACTGCCTGTGTACTAGGCACAACTGCATGGGATCTCATTAAATAATTCACAAAGGACGGTGACAGATTTAAAGCTTAGAATATTATGACTCAGGAAAGTGAAACTAGCCACTCCAGTGAGATGGAAATTAATAGAGCATGGAAGCCCATCTCTTAAACTACTTGGAACAGACCGCAACAGAACTGGACATTTGATGTGTTTGTTGCAAAATACTAGAAAGCCTTTTATGACTTGGTCATGGAGAATGAAGTAGTCTCAGAAACCAAGAAGGTAAGGGGCTTTCTTGCCAATATCCAGGACAACAGACTGGAAGCAGCTAAGACATTCATCCATGGAGGCCCCAAACACAGGGCTTCACTGCTTGCCACCAATAACTCCAGGGACTTATGACAAGCATGAAGTCTGCCAGCTTAGGACAACAAGGACAAAGGGGCTACAACCTGTCGTTTGCCAAAAGTGGGGGCCCTAGTGGGGGCCCATCATTCACAGGAAAGCCCAAGGCAAATCCTCACAGATATCACAACAATGTATTCAGACAGTTCACCCCAGAACAAAAGGCAGAGCTGAAGAGACTGGATGAGGACACAGGACAGAACAAAGCCTCAAGTGGTAGGAGGGGAATGACCAAGTCCCACCGCAAGGCTGCAGCCATACCAGTGAAGAAGCACAAAGGACACAGTGATGAATATAGCTTGGAAGAAGAGACCCCCTCTCCAGCATCTGGCAATCACTTTGGGTTAGCAGCCCATACCCAGAAGAAGGCTAAGCAGTGACTAACTACAGGTGTTAGGGTGCAGAAGCCCGACCAGACGATATACAAGATACCCAGTGACCTGATGGGAGACCCAACAAAGAGGTGTGAGCTTGACTCACATGCTGACACAGTAGTAGCGGGTCTGAACATGACATGCATCTCCAAGATGGACGAGTTCACTCCCACAGTAGATGTTGAGCCATTTGCCAGTACATACAACAAGCTCTCCAATGTCCTGATAGGCAGAACATGTGCCACAGCATATGATCGCCCGTAGACTGGAAGGACAGCCATCCTTCTGTTTGGATAAGCGCTGTATCTTGGCAACAAAGTGAAGACCTCATTGCTGTGCCCTAACCAGATAAAGGCCGGGTGTGTAGTACATGATACACCCAGACAGTAGACCCTCAAGTCCTCACATAATGTACAGCTGACTGACTAGACTGATGGTGAGCACCAATTGCAGATGCCAATGGAATTGGATGGGGTGATGTCATTCTTTCACACGCGTCTCCCCACGGAAGTTGAACTAGACGGTGAACGCTTAAGATACTTCTGGGTACTAACTACAACAGAGCAATGGAGGACATATGCTGACACATTTGTGGATAGGGAAAATGCGGCGGATGTGAATATGACACACCCTGATGACAAGCAAGAACGTCACCATACGGCTGTTAGAACAATTGGTGAGATGGGAATTGTTGATGATGGGAACTTACTGGATTGTATGTTGAAACACAGGAATGTACAATTCATGGATGCAGGGATCTGCAGCATAAAAAATAACCTACAGTTACAAATAAGATAATGCTACTCAGTCACTAGATGTGGGAATGAACCCCAGCACCCGTCAATATGTGGGGTATCCATAAGTACGAATAATGAAAGGTACCTTCACCAAACTAGTGATAGGTCCGCAAAGGGGATCAGAAGCACACATCCAACCATACGGGCTGAAGAACTAGCCTGCAGGTGGCACATTGGCATAGATACTGCAAAGCAAACCCTACAGGTAACTACCCAGAAGACATTAAGAAATGCCACACACCCAGTAGACCTGAGGTTCAAAAGACAGGTGTTCCACTATAAGATGACAGCACAGGGCAAATGGTTCTCTGATATGACGTTCTTCAAAAGAACAGGCATCCTTAATGGGGACAAGCGTGTGCAGTTATCAACCAATGGCCATGCCTTCTCCAGGTTTTGCAATGTAAGAAGCAAGGCACAAGCGCATGATGTATTGCAGGACTTCATGAACAGGGTTGCAATACCGGATATGTTGGTCACAGATGGGAGCAAAGAGCAGGGCTCACTACAAGTAACTAACGCCCTCTGGAAGGAAGTGGTGAAGAAATACAGAATCAACCAATCATGGACTGAGCCATACTCATGGTGGCAAAACCTAGCTGAAAAGGAGATTGGGGAAGTTAAGAGGAGATAAAGTGCAGGATGAATGAACTCAAAATTTTCTTTTGATTTATCTTTCCACTGTATGTTGCTTTTTCTTTCAATGCCCTTCCCAATGAACGGTTTCATTTCTCCCAAACCTGCATCAGGGTATCAATTCCTTCAGAAAAGTCTTTTTCCAATAACTCTCTTGTGCTTGCCAGAGGATTTAACTCCTTTGCTCCCTCTAGATTTTCGTGTTTTCAAGAGAAGATGAGTTTTCTGTGTCTGCCATGGCTGGATTTGGGAAAGGGTTTCTCAGGAAAACATTGTTTGGGAGAGATGACACATGGCATTTGATATGTTTTTGCAGTCATGTCTTGTAAAGTGCGCCGGCCATTGTTTGTAAGAAATGACATTTGTTCTTCTAACATTTGATTCTGCAAGAACACTCTTTTTCTTGAAGGTGAGATCACTTCATGCTTTGCAGTTTGTGCTTCCTCTTGAGTAACAATAGACACAACTTCGTCACCAGGTGCAACAAGAAGCTCTATGACATCATCAACTGTTGCTCTGCTCTTGCCATTTTTCTTTTTTGCTGGAGACTGCTTTGTCAAAATGATGGCACATCACTTTTTTGGTGGACCATGGTCTTGCGTGGAGGATGGTTGGGCTGACATTTGTTAACCAATATGTCGCAGAATTTGATTGGTTATTTTGCTGATTTGTTGTGGAATTTGGAGCGGTAGTTTTGCGATAGATGATGCTTTCACAAAAAAATGGGAAACTAACAAAAGAAAAATCATGCGAAATGAGAATGGTAACGCTTAAATGTTGAACAACCTTTTGTACGTGCCAAAAATTCAAGATTTTTCATTGCGAGTAATTTACAAAAGAAAGTTGAGAGGCAAAAATCTACCGTACGAAGCACCATACAAAAAAAGTTGTTTCAGGAGTAACTTCTGGACTACCGTACGGTAGGCTCACGAAATTACAATTTGATTAAGCATTGATTTTTCATGATTTTTTCATACAACTTAAAAATGAATTAAATAAGCTTCACATAATGATCTATTTCTGGGATATTTTTATGTTGTTTTTGGTCATTTGGAGATATTAATGTTTCTGGGTGTTACATGTGGGCATATATGTGTTAATCTCACCAGTTCACCGCGCGTTGAAAAACTACCAAATTGTTTAGTATTCTCAGTACGTAGTTGTATGTGTTAGTATACTCAATATTTGTGCATGCTTGCATGGTTGACAAGTTCAACAAAACTCTTGTTGAAACTACCGAGTGTAGGGACCCTGTTGACTGGAGGCACATGTTACAATGTAGTAAATCGTAACTCGATTACTATGCGAAAGTAGAACACGTTGAAGATACCAGTCGAAAGCTTAAGTAACAAAGATCTTTCCAATGGCCATTAAAATAGAAAATTGACTTTTTCATTGTTTTGGGGGTCAGGAACCCAGATGTTGAACGTTTCTGCACTACAATGCTTGAATGATTACATTTCTCTATCTGTCAGGTGTGATGGAAAATGGGCATCAATAATTACATCAGTTCCTGCGTAAGCTTGATTGGAAGACAATCATACTAACAGTTTTCATATAAGAATAAGCCTGCCAAAAATACTACCACCCTGAACAAAAACAGTTGGGAAAGCAGACATTGATGTTGAGGACAGGCAGGTGAAGGGATGCCCTGATGACTTAGCATAGTATGCAAGGAGGGCCAGCCAATAACAAAGTGAATCGTGTTGTGTTTTCAAAGGAAGAAACATCCAGATTTCATCTCAAAGTTTGTCGTCATTGTTATCAAAATGAAAGCACAAACAAAAGGAATAGTGTAAAGTGTAAAGTGCAGTAAGCTCATGATAACAATGAGGGACCTTAAAGACTGAATACCCATAAACAACGTAACACTAACATTTATATTTCCATTGATGATAACTCCTACTCTAATTTTGATCTCGGCAAGTGGTCCAAAAACGGATAGTTCTAATGCTAACTGCTGTTCTAAATGAACCAAAAACCAAGTCACTCCAATCAATTACTTGAGGACTTGCTGTAACCAGGAGCAAGCCAACCAGGAGATTCAGATGATATTTTCCCAAGAAATATAAATGTGACCAGTATTGGTAATGGGATGAAATGATTCCCTATCGAGATGAATGAAACTGGTAACAAAGAAGATGAGGAATCTGAGAACATCAATTTTCATTCTTACAGTCCATGGTGCTACCATGAGGACACAGCTGGAGGAAAACAAGGAGTGGACAAAAGAGAATGGCATGGATTGCGTCATGACGTACTATGTGTGAGAAGAATTCAGATCTTGTCAATTGGTGGTGGGTTGTGGCTGTTGTCCGTAGGACACTTTCTTGCTTACACATACTACATTCATACAAATGGTACACATTATACATACATATATATATATATATATATCATACATACAGCTGGCACAATAGGTTCTTTCTCACCGGAACACTTTGTTTCTTGATGGAACACTACATTCCTTGGTTGCACACATTTGGCTTAGTTCGATGGACATCATTAGTAAGAACTGCTAATGCTCCATTGTCTCACTCCTTTCTATTTGAACATCAGATTACATCTTAGAGAGTCACTCCCACAGGTTATGAACACCATATGATAATGCCAACCATCATCTACAATCTTTCTGCCTACTCTACTACCTCCGCCACTCTCACACCACCGTTTGCTCCCCACCGTCTCGTCACCTCCGTAACTGACGATAATACCAACAATTTTTTGATTGGTTAATCCTGGACAGCAAGTGTGGTGACAAAATTGTGGCTGGTTAGTGAATAATAATTGTTAAGTCTTCTCTGGGATCTTGTGGGTGTGAAGGAAAAGGAGGAGAATGGATTTTTTTCTGAATTTTGAAGTGCCGGTGGTACCATATGAATTAAACAAGTAGTGATAAATAAGCAATTACTTCGTAGAAAATTGTAGATTCACTAAATCACGAATTGTAGATCCACCAACCCCGCACCCCCTCGTGTCACCCATCCACGAATGAATCATCACAATAAAACATCAGATCAGGTGTCAGCCTCTAATTATTAGAAGTACGATGCTGTACGGTACGGTACGTAATCCTACTGACGGAACCAATACGAGTACCGAGTACACGTACTAGTAATTACTGGTACGTTACTCATTACGTAGTTCTCGTTTGGACTTTCAGTACTGGGCTGGTTCGTATTGAAGAAGGCAGGTACGAGTAATTACGTAATCTTTCTACCGGTACGAACTCGGAAGATGTACCGGTACGGTACGAGTACAAAGATCACTAAAACGTCGTGGGCCCTGGACTACAAGTACGGTACCGTACAGTTATCAGTTCCATGCGAACTCAATACAGTAAGATTACAACAAGGACGCGCCATGCATCGTATCATACAACAATTCTACCGTACTACGCACGCTTAATTCCATATAATATCGAATTCTTGAACCAATACAACAGTATTGTCCCATACGATAGGCACAGCGGGAAACCGACAAGAGAGAGATAGAGAGAGAGAGAGAATGAGTGCCAGATGTTTGAATATGCTTCGGCACGGCAAGGGCGGAGGTCTTCCAACGATCCGATCCACGGCAGTTTCGTCGTTTTCGACCTTGTCGGTGTCGTCGTCGACGATGGCCAACAACGTCAGCGGTAGCGGCGGTAGTGCCAGGGAATTTCGAGTGGGACCACCCCCCCTTGGTTCGAAAGTTCTGCGCTCTCCCACCAAACCACACGGGTGGCTGTTTCTGTTTCATCAGACACGGTGGAAGTCCGGGAAAATGGGCCACGCCGTCGAATCATTGAAGGAAATGGCGCACAGACCGGAACGAGAAGCAGCTCAAGAACGACGCAAGAAGAAGAAGGAGCGAAAAGCTGCCAAAAAGGCCGGTGGGAAGCAGCAACAACAACAACAACAACAACAGCAACAAGTTTCCGAAACCGGAGACACGGAGCACGAGCAAATCGGCGACGACGACGAGGATGACCTCATCTTCGCGGATGTCGATGACGATGTTGGCGAGAATCTAGACGAACACGGAGAACCGACGCTCCCGGATACAATCGTCGTGCGCAACAAAATGGACGCTGTCGTGGATCGCTTCCGAGAATCGCTGAAATCCATTCGAGGTGCAGAACCCACCGCCGATATGTTCGATGACGTGATGGTTCAAGCATACGGCGCCCCGACACCACTCAACGCGGTGGCCCAAGTGGTGATCACGTCTCCGACTCTGGCCCAACTGACGTGCTTTGACCCCACGGTGGCAAAGGATGTCGTCAAAGCCGTACAGCTCACCCTAGAACTTAACCCACAACTCGAAGAAGGTGGGGGAGGCAACATCAAGGTACCCCTGCCCCGGGTCTCGATGGAAGTTCGCGAAAAACTCTCCAAGAGTGTCAAAAAACGGGCCGAGTCGTGCAAGCAACGATTGCGTGGAGTTCGTCGAAAGGCCATGGACGTTGTGAAAAAGGGCAAGGACGGCAAGCTCCCGGGTATTTCCAAAGACGAGGCTTTTGCTTCGGCCAAGGAAATCGAGGCTGCATCGGAAACCGCATCCGAAACGATCAAGACGATTGTCGCCGAAAAGATGGATTCCATCATGGCCGTGTAATCAAAGCGGCAAAAATCACAAGAGCTTGGACAACGACGGCTTCGAGATATCCTTCAGAATGAATGCCCATGACAGCATAAAGAACGACGACTAATGTGGTGCCCACAGGCGAATCACAGAGGGAAGTAAAAGATCGACGAAAATGGCTATAGCTGGCGTTACCCAGGTCTGCTACTTATAACTAACGGCCCCAAAAATTCGAAACAGGTCGTGCTCCCCTTACACTACTCTCTGCAGCGCACAACCATGCAATGGTTTTACAATAATTCCGATGGCAACATGGCATTGAACCATCATGTTGCGGATTTATTGGTCTCTAACTGTAGAAGTTTCTTGTAGATACCGACGCATACCCAGGCGTCTAACGCGGCATAGGAGCGTTGCCGATTGGATAGCGGACGGCCACTCCACATAGAACACTGTTCCGATTTGTCCAAGGGTTTACCTAGAAAATGCTCGCATGCTCGTGACAGACCAGTCGTGCGGAGTGCTGGTTCCGCTTTCCCAACCAAAACCTGAACGTCCACGACAGAGCTCGCGCCCGATATCCAATGCTGTTCCTGTGGATTCTCGTCTTGGAGAGCTTGCCGAGGTTCTTCTTTCTGCTGCCGCGGTTGAACGCAGGGGGTTGATCGCAATCGGGACAAGTCTTGGCGACACGAAAAACCTATCACTGTCCACTCCGGATTGTCTAGGATTTCTCCCACGGTTTTCCGCAATGCATTCACGCCGTCGTTCGTTGACGATAGGGCGGGAACGTCCACCAACAATACCGTTTCGGAACTAGCGAGCTGTAGCAGTGCTACTCCTTGCGTTTCTTCGTCCCATTCCGCATCGAAACCAATGTGTTTCCCTGACGATGACGACGACGACAAAGTCGTCTCTCCTGCTTTGACAAGTTGGTTGAAACCAGATAGCAACTCGTGGGCCTCGGTAATAAGAGGCGGAATATCGCCTGGTAAAACATCATCGTATTGTAAGTATTTCTCTCGTCGCAACTTTGCAGCCTGCAATATCGCTTCTTCGTCATAAATGTACTCCATTCCATGAAGCGATGCCAGCCGCTGGGCAGCCGGAATTTCACCTGCCTCTTCACACTTTTCAATTGCATATTTGCGGATTTCAAATTCGGGAGTAATCGGTAAAGTTGTCGGAGGAGATGATTGTGCCATTGCACTTAGGGGATTGTCCAAAGTACTTCTCAACTCCTCCTTAGATTGCTTAACTTTAGCAACAGCCTTGTCAACACGTTCGATTTGACGATCCACGATTGGAAGTTGACGTCTCGACACAACCTTCGCAATAGTATCGCAAGCGTGCAAGTAACGGGCTTCCACGTATCGCGACTGGCCTCCCATGTTATACAAGCTTGTTGCCAAGGCATCAGCGCGACGGTACATCCGCGCTTCCATTGCAGTGTCGATAAGTTTCTCAACGGCAAACCGAACGTTTTCTTGCTGTTCCCTAGCCGAGAATCGAAGAATGTCTCCGTGGCGCTTGTCATCCCCATTATCCCCCCCGGTACTTTGGAAACATGATAACTCCTCATCATTTGCCGCTTTGTGAGCCGATCTACATATCTCTTCGGCCGCGTGATAGAAGTCGTAGGCCGTTGCGGCATCTATTAGTTCGATGGGGGATAAAACTGACCAAGGTCGAAGTTGGCAAGACAACGCAAACGCTCCGGCCGTTGTTTGTTTGACCAGATCCTCTCTCTCGTAACTGGTTTGTAATTCTGGAACAGCCTTTCTCACAACGCGCGCGATTACGCGGGGTTCGACGCACTTGTCAGTTAATTGAAATGACTTTGCTAGATGGTTGAGGATGGTCAGATCAAAATGAAATAATTCCTGTTTGTCGCAAAAGGCTTGAGTGACACAAGATCGAAGCACAAGTGACGAGAAGGGTTGGCCTGCCTGCCTCAGCAATGCATTCCGTGATACAGTAGAGGATAAAGCGCTGGCGGCAGCCTTAGCACTGCCATTCTCGTCTAAATTGAATTGAGATTGCTGTTGTTGGAGAAGAGAAAGGGCCCCGAATACCATGGATACAGCTATTGCACTGGATTCCAAGGAGATTGACGTTTCACCCTCGAACGGTGTGCTCTGAAGTGTTCCAGCAGCATTTTGCAGAGCTTCCCAAGTTCGTTTTCGATTCTTTCGGCCCTTTTTTTCGCGGTCGCTGTCTTGAGCGTGGGCGATCCGGCACAGACGGTCTGCTGCAATCAGTGCGTATGAACTCACCGCAGTGCGGAGATGATTAATATCGATTGCACCATTTTCGTCCGGACACTCACTGATAACATCTAGGTTGCTGTCCTCTGTTACGGTGGCATTTGTTTGAGATTGTTGAGTGATGAATTGCTGAAGCACACGACATGCGTCGTTGAGAGTTTGCCTAGACAGCGACATCTTCGTATCAACATTGTCGAAGCATGGCACCACTTCCAACATTAAGTTGACCAATGCACCCGAATTTTTAGACGGAAAAAAAAGCTGATCCGAGTGTTTGCTCTGATCGGCAGCAGTGGACGAAGATAAAGCAAATGTACTCATCTCACCGGCGGGGGAAGAAATATTCGCAACAACCTTCGAGTAAGTCAGTGATAGCGGAACTGGTGAAAATTGACGGTATTTGTACTGACGGTGGCCCCTCAAAAGAAGTAAAGCATCGCTATCAAGAGCCCCTAATATCGAAAGCGACCAAAGAGTTTTCTGCAATCGTAGAAGTACCGAGAAAAGTCCAATAGATGCTGTTCTGGAAAGCACTTTCAATTCTTTTCGCATACTATCTCACATCCACAACGCCACTCAAAGAAAACACAATTATTTCACTCGGTGTTCTCTCTATCTATGCCTTTATCTATCTACATGTACCAGGTATCTACCCGGTATTACTGTGTTAATATCTGGACACGCGAGGTTTCAACAATAGAACTATTTTTTTTAACTTCTAACGCACATAGGTATCGTACTCGTACTGTAGTCCTGCATCACACTTTAACTTCGAACACCTCATGCAATTGATTCGCGCTTTACTAGGTAGGAATCCGACAACAATTGAGACTGACGCTTTTTTTGCAACGGAGCCAATTAACATCGAGTTTACATCCAGTCTGTCAAAAAATTGTTATGAAATAAATTATAGAAACCCCTTACAGGCTCAGAAATAAGATTCTACATAACGATTTTGGAGTCAGTGGAGAACTCTTTCAAAATACTCCAATTTTTTGGTTGTTCCTAAATACTCCAATTTTTGTTTATTCCTACCGTACCGTACGAGTTTAGGTGCGAATGACGAAGAGACAGAGTAGGCCTCTGTAGAATTTGTACTGTAAGCAAAACCTTGAATTAACACTCATGATTTAAATCTGTCTCATGACTGATTCAGCACCTCTATCGGTCCGAAATTTCGACTCCGAATCGAAATTTCGAACGTTCGAAATCTCCGAGACGAACCTCTATTGCAAAAAAACTCGAAACTCCTCTCACTTCTTTCCTTCCTAATCCATCTAATTGCAACTACTTTAACAGCACTGAATAACAAACAAATAACAGATACTAAATTAACTACTTCAATTGCACCACACTGGGGGGGGATCGTTGCCGTCGTCGTCGTCGTCGTTGAAGGGGCGAAAGAACAACAAGAAGAAAGGGCAAAAAACGACGACGACGACGACGTCGTCATCATCGACGCCGCCCCATTACACTGCTCTAAGCTCCAAATCGCGCGTCGCTTCCACGCCCCTTGTTGCTTGCATCCTTTTAATGTATTCAATCTTCCCATCATCCAGGGCTGCTATCTCCAGCATCTCTGGAGTCACCTCCTTAATTGTTTGAACACACTTCTCTAATTTCTCTGCCATAGCCTTCCCCAATTCTGTTTCTTTCATTTCGATCTCTTCTTTCTCCAGCCGCTCCAATTCAGCGCCGTCCACCTCCTCACTCCACTCGACCGCGCCGACCGGCGGATTGTCCTTTGCATTAACTAGAGCAGCAACAACATGTTCTTTTTTCATTCCAGCAGCAACCTTCTTTCCAATCTTCCATTCATACACTACCTTCAATGCTTGCAATCCTAGCCTAGCGAATTCGCCCCTACACTTTGCAACTAAGGCCTCAGCTGCTTCCTTCTTCTTTGCAAACTGAGCGGCGCGCGCCTTTGTAGTCTTCAGTGTGGCGATTTTGTTCAAGCGTTCCTTCAACACCTTTGCTTTCCAAACGTCATACGAGTTCGTGACGAACCCGCCTGTGATTCGAAATTTCTGTCCTGCTGTCTTTGCCGTTGCAATTTTCAATATTCGTTCCTTCGAACCCGGTTTTGTAGACGCAATCTTGTCTTTCGCGTTGTTTCGCGGTGCTTTTGCAGCAAATGCTTCACCTTTCAAACCATACTCAGTTAGATAGTTTACTGCGCAGCTGTTGCGAAGTTCGAAGTCAAGCAACTTTGCCGTCATTGGATCCGCTGCATGGTCTACAGAACCATCCAGTAAGGTCGTCACCTCATGAGCTACATTGCGATTCTCTAGACATTTGCGTGTAAAAGGGACGATGCCGATGTGGCGCCAGATAGCCTTCGATTTTTCCACAGAAAAAGCCTTGTAGTATGCGCTTGTCAACGTGCAAGTTGGTGTCTCCTGTCCTCCAAATACGAGCCTCGGAATATCGTCTGATCGCATTGTGAGTTTTCTTGCAAGCCGCGAGTTGTTCAATTTTGTCTTGTTCTTGCGAAAAAAAGTTTTGAATGGTCCGTAGTTCATATCTGTTGGTTGCCAAATATGAGTCGTATTTGGAACTCCGGTGAGTATGTATAGTCCTTCTGCTGCTGTAACAATCTGTAGGTCATCATCTTCGCGTCCCGGACCCGAATCTACCAGCATCACTACTCGCTTTCCAGGAATGGGGGCAAGGTCTGGATACAACGGCATATATGCATCCTTCACTACCTTTGTAAACTCCGTACCATCCATTCCAGCACTGGCGTTACAGTTCACAGTACTCCACCGTTCGGTTGGTTCGTTGAACCCCCATGTTCCGGTTACCGTATTGTGCTCGAGCTCTTCCAAAAACGAATCCTGAATCCTCTTGTTTCCATCATCTTTAGCCATACTTTTCAACTGAAAATGCGGGGGGATGGGATCGCCCGAAGCGCAACTCCCACAGATAAGAGTTATGCGGTGACTACTCTTGTTAGCCCGGTTTGCACCAACAGGTAGATGTTTGCTGCTTGGTCCATAGTGTGTCACGGGTCGACCGCCGGACTTACTCGTGGTCGTATCGAGTGACAGGCCCGTTTCATCCACGTTGAGTATCCTTCGAAGTTGTTCAGGTGGGAAATAGAGCTCTCCTTCGTGTCCTGCAGCCGTCTCCTCTGCCGTTGGCAACCGTGCAAAGCCCATTTCGAGAAAAAAAGTTTTTAGAGTTGTAAACCATTGGTTAATATTTTTACGCGTAGCATACGTTGTCCGGCGTTCCTCCATCTGCGAATTCTGGTTTGACACTTCCACCGCATTTGCAAACTTAGGTTCCAAGCGCTTGAATAAAGAAACAGAGTCGGTAAGCGGTGCTGGAATAAAACCGGTAGTGATGCATGCCGTCAGCTTCTGAATGACCATCTGCCGATTTGGTTTGTCCTTCATCCGAGCCGCCGTCAATGTAACATAAGTTTCAATTGCTTCGCCAAGAGCATCCTCCACCGCGTCTGGAAGTACTGGGCGCCGGCCCCTCCGTGGTGGACCCTTGAGTCCTTGACGAAGACGATTCCGCAATGTGACTGGGTTGATGTTCGTACCATACGTCGTATTCACCTCGTCACAGATAACCGTTGATGGCACCCGTTCTACTCCCTTGGGGAGCTTCACCAACTGCTGCTGCTCCAACTTTTCCTCTGCTACCCTCCAGGCCTGATTAAATCGAATCCTGATAGCTTGCTCATTTGCTTTAGAACATAGGGCTTGGTGGGGAGTCCTTCTTGTTTTTTTCAAAGACAATGGAGTTGGAGTTACTTTCTTCCTTTTGCAAGGTGGGGGGGGGGAGTTTTCCTTTTCCAAAAACGCTGCTGTAGACAATGTTGTGCTTCCTGCTGTGCTTCCTGCTGTGCTTCCTGCTGGCGCTGCTCCTGTTGCCGGCGCTGCCGGCGTCGTCGTCGACAATGTGCTTCCATTGGTGTTGCTTGAGGCAGTATGGGCTCTTTTGTTGTTGTTGTTGTTGTTAGTCGGCGTTTTTTTTTCAAGGGGGGGATCCAACAGTCCACTTGGATTGGTTACAGTCGAAACGCTGGTACCATTTGATCCACCACCAACAACAGCAGAGGGTGGTGGCGGCGGCGTCGGCGGCGGGGGGGGAATGGGGTCAGCCTTCTTGTTTTGTTGTTCTTCCAAGAGTTTTGCCTTCTTCCGCAATACTCTCTTCTGTAGGGAGCGATTCTTGCTCTCTTCCTTTGTAAATCCCGCAATTAACATAGCAGTTGCTGTAGTGATAGTACCAGTGTGGGAATGGTTTAGAATAACAGCCGCGTTATTTGTTAACTTGCAAGGGGGAAGGGCAGCGCCGTTTGCCACAGCACCAACTGTGTGTGTTCTTGTTGCTGCTGTAGGGGGAGTTTTTTGGCCCTGGGGGGTGTTGTTGTTGCTGGAGTTGTTTTTTTCGAAACGACCGGGAGGATCGATCTGCAACTTGGGGGGCATCTTCTACTTGATAAGTATCGATTTATCCTGTACTGGCGCTTGCTGGTTGATGCCGCGAGCAGGGGGATTCTTGTTGCTGCTATGGGGGGATTTTTGACGTTGTTTTTTGGGCCCTTGGGGGTGTCAGTGTGGCTGTGGCTGTTTTTTTAAAATCGACTGGGAGGATCGAGTCGCAACTTGGGGGTCTGCTTCTCCTTGATAAGTATCGATTTACCCTGTAGTGGGGCTTGCTGGTTGATGCCGCGAGCAGAGGAATTGTTGTTGCTGCTATGGGGGGATTTTCGACGTTGTTTTTTGGGCCCTTGGGGATGTCAGTGTGGCTGTGGCTGTTTTTTTAAAATCGACTGGGAGGATCGAGTCGCAACTTGGGGGTCTGCTTCTCCTTGATAAGTATCGATTTACCCTGTAGTGGGGCTTGCTTGTTGTCGGCGCGAGCAGAGGAATCCTTGTTGCTGCTATGGGAGGATTTTGGGAGTTTTCAGAGTTTTTTGCCCTGCCTCGTCGATCCGTTGTTGCTGTTGTTAAAGCTCTTTTCTCCTGTAGGACGCGTCCAATCGATCCGAAACTTGCAGGTCTTGTTGATCTTGGTATAAGGAAGGTAACCCTGAGTAGCGAGCGGCTGAGGTGGTATGGTTAAGGAATGGTTGGGTTGAGACAGCTTGGTATTCTGATGGTTGTGGTAATGGAGTGTTTCATAATTTTTCGTGATTTTCTTGACCGGAAGAATCATAAAGTCCGAAGGGGTTCCGGCGCGCGCAACCCCTGCAAATTGGGTATCTATGGAAAGCTCTTGCCCTTGCCAATTCTGGCGCGGTGATTACTTTGGTAGAGAAGTTCCAGCTGGAGAGAAAGATCAATAAGACTAACAAGACCAAAATCGATGCTTCTAAGGAGGGGGAAGAAAAAAAAGCTGTCTCAAATTGACTGCTCCGATTAACACTTAAACTCGTACGAAAATCTGTTTTAATGTTAATTGGATGTAAACTGGTTTCATAATTGGATTGCATAATATGTTATCCCTTAATCGTTCTGCACGCATACCGACGTAAAAATCGCTCATTTTTGAGGGGCCAATTGAAAGTCTTCACTCTGTCGGATTTCAAATTCGATTCGATATTCTGATTCTTCATAGAAAAACTGTCTTAGAAAACACTTTGTCCCAGGTCCCTACTTGGTATTTTGGCTGAGCTATGGGCAGTCGAAGCTCCATTAAACTCGAATTTTTTCGAGGATACGTACAAACTCCAAAATTCCATATCACCATGGGAAAAAATTATGACCGGCCGCTGCACTCCACCAATCTAGCATTCAAGCACATTGCTGTCACCGCCATCAACAGAGCTACAATACAGTAGAAGAGTGGACTGATTTGCCTGAAAATCAAGGAAATACGGACTGATTTGCTATTTCGGAATTGTTCCATCATGGGACGAAACGTCACAAACAATGAGGATTGCTCTCCAGCAGGCCTCTGGTCCACTAATGAGTAATCCAAGTACATCCACGGCACATTCATGACAAGAGCTATAATCCAGTGGAAGAGGGGTCTGGTTTGCTTGAAAGTCAAGGAGATACGACCTATTTTGGTTATTTGGACCGGGGACAAATGAACAACAACAACAACAACAACAACAACACTGCAGCGAATCCACCAAGCGAGCTCCAGGATCGTTTGACGCCACCAATCGAAGTACCCAGTCCTCTTCAACTATCAAATACCTACAAGCCACAAAAAGAAGGGACTGATTCCTCCAGATATCAAGGAGATAAGACCTATTTTCGTGATTTGAACCAGGAACAAATGAACAACAACAGCAGCAACAACAACACTGCAGCGAATCCACCAAGCGAGCTCCAGGATCAATCGATGCCGCCAATCAAAGTATCCTGCCTTCTTTTACTATTAAATATCTATTAGCCACAAAAAGAAGGGAGTGATGCCTCCATATATCAAGGAAATACGGCCTATTTTGGTGCTTTGTTGGACCGGGGACAAGTGAACAACAACAACAACAACAACAACAACACTGCAGCGAATCCACCAAGCGAGCTCCAGGATCAATCGATGATGCCAATTGAAGTATCCGGCCTTCTTCAACTATCAGATACCTATTAGTAGCCACAAAAAGAAGGGACGGATTCCTCCAGATATCAAGGAGATACGGCCTATTTTGGTTATTTTGACGGGGGACAAATGAACAACAACAACAATGCAGCAAGTCCACTGGGTGAAGAACAACTACAAAAAGGAAGCAAAGAAACAGAAGACTAAATACAGCAATGACAATGGCGTTGCTGGTGATGATGGCGGCAGTGCTGTTGTTGTTGTTGTTGTTGTTGTCATTGCCATCATTGTTGTCATTGTTGTTGTTGCCATCCGCGGACCAGCAATCATGCGGATTCGATTGCAACCTTGACCTCGGCGACAGCAAGTATTGCTTCAAATTCACCACTCCTTGCTATTTGTGTGGAAACGGCATGGAATTTTGTTAGAGTCTTTGGTGTTTTCTAGATGGGGGCAAAGACGACAATGACAATGACAACGACGACGATGACGATGACGACGACGAGGGAAACTCAAAAACGTCACACAAACGAGATTCAGGGTTATTTCAGAATCACGCGCATATTTGGGTCGAACTCCACTGGTCCCCCTTTGTAATTTCACCCTATTTATTAAAATTAATGTCGACCTCATAATATTTTTATGCACATTTCATTTTCCTACCCCACTGGCATCTGTTTCCGAAGTAGTGGCATGTTACTGAATTTTATGCCTGAAACAAACAGTGCATGGCCGCAATTTTTCAATCTCAATCGTTTCCCCATTTTTATTGTTATTACCGGCTAGTGTACGACTTCAGTAGTAACAATGGTCCGCACTCCCAAATATCAGGTATATTGTGTACGTTGCTACCGGGACTCTCCTTTGATCACTATAGGTAGGGGAAAGAAAAAGGTTATCAAGAAGAAGAGGCCCCCCTTGTTTACAGCGCGACTAAGAAAGAAAACGGGAGTAATTGTTTCTCCCGGTCTTCTGTCCCATATTGCACATAATCCGGGTACATGTTATTCTTATTACAACCGGTGTTTGGGGGTAGATGATTTTGCATCTTCGTTATTTATTAGAAAATCGAAGAAGAAGCTTGAGGATGTTAGTCAACAATTAGGTCTAACGAACACCTGTAACGGTCCGCAGAGTAGTGATGTCGCATTACCAGAGGTTCTCGACAATCAAGTTATGTATGACCCTTCTGTCGAACCGATTGGGCGTGCCTTGATCGGTCAGGAATTAACCAACATAGAGGATGACAATGATTCTGTCTCCGATGACAATTTTTTCTTTCCTAACGATGACGATGAGGAAGAAGGTAGTGAGAGCATAGAGGCCCCCCACTCTTCGATTGTCAATGATGAAGAAGGCATCAACATTGATGTTGACGATTCCCATCGTGCTTCAAACACGCTATTAATTACGACACCCAATGTAGGGAGGAACATATCTGACGAATTGAAGGTCAAGATCAAGTTAATGAAAATCATGCGGAATCATAGCATACCATTAGTTGCCGAGAAGGAATTGTATGAATGGGCTATTGAATCCGAGCGGCTTAATTTATTTTCATGGACTAAAGGCAATCTCATAAAGACCAGGGCAAGTGTCATGAAGGAGATTTCTGCAACTGTGCCTGAAATAAAAGGCGATGGGTTTGAACCTCATCTTATTGACTGGTGTTCTAAGAAATCACAGAATGCTGATGTTTCCAGTCGCAAACAAATCTACGTCCGGTCGTTCCAAAAAGCACTTCATTCCCTATTAACAAATGTGACTTTGGTGAAGGAAGATAATCTGTCATTCCCCCATGCTGAAGACCCCACCTTACCAGTCCGTTATCCAGAACTTCAAGGGAATATTGATATTGACGAACTGCATCACGGTGAATGGTGGATCAACACTTGGGAGAAGAGATGCAAATCTGGATCGAATGAAATTCTGGTTCCTATTATTCTCTACATGGATGGAATTGCAATTGACAATAGTTGTCAAACCACTCTTACCCCACTGAACATGACTCTTGGCATATTCAACACCCTAACTCGAAACTCCCGGCCGGATGCGTGGGAGGCTATATACTATCACCCAACATGTCCCGGTGATAAAGGTGCCGAATCAATTGACAATGTGAACAATCTTCACTCTGGCCTTCGTTTGGCTCTTTCATCTTTGAAAGATGCCTGCAACCTAACGGATGGTATTGAATGGTCTAATTTGCCGTGGAACAAGAAGAAATGGTCGGTTCGAATGAAATTTGCGGTTGCTTATTTCATAGGTGATACTCCCCAGCACGACCAACTTTGTGGTCATTATCAAACGTCGAATTCAAAGATGATCTGTAGGCATTGCAATTGTTCCAGAGCACTTGGTATTAACGCTCGTGTGAATGTTTTGAAGGTTCCTGTTTCAGTTGAAACTGGTAACATGCAAGTGTCTAAGCACCAAAATGGGGAAGAGTACCAATCCATTCGGCTCTGGAATATATCTGATTTTACTGCTCCAATGGTTGGCGAAGGAGTGAATGTTGAACAGTATTTCAAAAACATTTCTCACCATGGTGTACATAACGGCAACGCTTTTTATGATCTTGATTTTGGGGAAAACCCACATAATATTCATCTAGCGTCTCCCGGAGAGAGACTGCATATGCACCAACTTGGTTGCGCAAAGCGTGCAGCAGAGACGTTCCGCGAGGACTTTTTAGGCAATAACCAGCGGCTTCTTGGTGAGATGGAAAGGTTAGCCAGTTACTACGGTGGTGCTGTCCAGAGGCAATCCGATCGTGACTTCCCACGAACCAATTTTTCAGAATCAATACATACAGCGAAGAAGGAGGGTAACCAGTACATTGGAATGCTTTATATTCAGATGCTGTCACTTCTGTCTGCTGGAGGTCGTCAATTGTTGTTGTCTCGAAAGACTCCTTCCAATCTCGAGAACAAGAGCAGAAAGTGTGAAGAGGAAATTGACCGACGTATTTACGCCATTGAGTTGTTGTTGGGTATGGAAGAGTTCCTAAAGTATGCTGGAACATTTGACGAGGTTTTCAAACAAGACAAGAAAGGTGTTTTGAATGTGGACAAAATGGTTGTTCTTTTCATTAACTGTATAAATAACAATCTTCAACGAAGTAAGGGAGAGGGTAACAATCTTGTGAAGAATCACATGTATTTTCATTTATCACAGTACATGAGATTATTTGGTCCTCCAACTGGGTGGGACTCTGCCGCGAGTGAGAGCAATCATAAAACTGAAGTGAAGGCTCCTGCTAAGAGAACTCAACGAAACAAGTCCACACTTATCAAGCAAACTTGCAACCGAGTGATGGAGTATCGAACTATTGATCGACTTGACCGTGAATTTGATTTGTTCGAACATAGACCCGTAACCGGACCAAATCATCCTAAGGAGGGTGGTTGGTCAGGTGGGTCTTCGTTTTGGATTGGTGTGATGAATGGTCTCCCTTACATGAAGTGGGATGAAAAAAAAAACTCAAGTTTACCCTGGTTTCCATCTGATGTTCTCAAATTTTGTTGTGACGTGGTCCTACCGGCTGTGGGCAGCAGCAAGGTTTTTGGAACCACGGAGCACAAGAGGTATGACCAATCTCGCAAGATGAAATTATTGTTTCGTGCCCACCCATCGTTTAAGTCTGATTCTGGACAATTGTCCAATGTATGGTACGATTGGGCTAATTTTCAACTCGACCTCCTTGATGGACGTGGACTGAAAGTTTATCCATGTCAGATTCTGTGCCTGCTTTACCTCGAAGGTCCTTTCCCCGTGGGTAGCTCCGTTAGTGGTTTCGAATTAGTGCACGATGGTTATTATGCCGTCGCTCGTTGCTTTGTTTCTGCAGACCCCATACCGAGCAAGAGGGACAAAGGAAAAAAACACCATCATGCGTTGGTAAAGCTAGGTGAGCTTCGGAACAAATTGTATTTGTTCGACTGCAACGCCATTGAGTCCGAAGCTGCCGTTGTTAGAAACCATGGTAGTCCTGACCAATATTTTGTGCTGGGTAATCGTGAACAATGGTTGTTTAATTTCCGTGAGACAATGGCTTCACTGGAAAAGAAGGATTTACAATCAATAGTACGAGATGGTGAAAACAGCACATGACTTCAATGAACAAGTTTATTATCTTTTCCCGTGTTTTGGATTGTATACTAGTATGGTACAATCATACCCCCCTTCTCAGATGTATTTTGCGTTTTTCTATTTTCTGTAACGGCGTTGCACCAAATGCCCTTTTCCCGTGTTTTGGATGGTATACTAGTATAATACAATCATACCCCCTTATCATGTGTATTTTGCGTTTTTCTATTATCTGCAACTGCGTTGCACCAAATGCCCTTTTCCTGTGTTTTGGATGCTGGTATACTAGTACGGTACAGTCGTACCACCCTTTTCCTGTATATTTTGTGTTTTTCTATTTTCTGCAACGGCGTTGCACAAAATGCCGTTTTCCCGTATTTTGGATGGTATACTAGTACAGTACAATCATACCCACCTTTTCATGTGTAATTTGCGTTTATCTATTTTCTGCAACGGCGTTGCACCAAATGCTCTTTTCCCGTTTTTTGGATTGTATACTAGTATGGTACAATCATACCCCCCTTCTCATGTTTATTTAGCGTTTTTCTATATTCTGCAACGGCGTTTCACCAAATGCCCTTTTCCCGTTTTTTGGATTGTATACTAGTATGGTACAATCATACCCCCCTTCTCATGTTTATTTAGCGTTTTTCTATATTCTGCAACGGCATTGCACCAAATGCCCTTTTCCCGTTTTTTGGATTGTATACTAGTATGGTACAATCATACCCCCCTTCTCATGTTTATTTAGCGTTTTTCTATATTCTGCAACGGCATTGCACCAAATGCCCTTTTCCTGTGTTTTGGATGCTGGTATACTAGTACGGTACAGTCGTACCACCCTTTTCCTGTATATTTTGTGTTTTTCTATTTTCTGCAACGGCGTTGCACAAAATGCCGTTTTCCCGTATTTTGGATGGTATACTAGTACAGTACAATCATACCCACCTTTTCATGTGTAATTTGCGTTTATCTATTTTCTGCAACGGCGTTGCACCAAATGCTCTTTTCCCGTTTTTTGGATTGTATACTAGTATGGTACAATCATACCCCCCTTCTCATGTTTATTTAGCGTTTTTCTATATTCTGCAACGGCGTTTCACCAAATGCCCTTTTCCCGTTTTTTGGATTGTATACTAGTATGGTACAATCATACCCCCCTTCTCATGTTTATTTAGCGTTTTTCTATATTCTGCAACGGCATTGCACCAAATGCCCTTTTCCCGTTTTTTGGATTGTATACTAGTATGGTACAATCATACCCCCCTTCTCATGTTTATTTAGCGTTTTTCTATATTCTGCAACGGCGTTGCACCAAATGCCCTTTTCCTGTATTTTCGACGGTATAGTACTAGTACGGTACAGTCATAAATTTTTTGTCATGAGTATCAAGTTATTATTATAATGGATTACTTCTTAGTATAGTTTTGCGCGATACATAGGCGCTCATAATATAACACCCTTCGTATTTGGGATTCGAACAGCTATGAAACACTAACGGATTAAAGAGCAGAGTATCCCCAGAACGCAACGGCACTTTGATGCGGTACGTTGGGAAGACAAAATAATAAATCACTTCGTCAGCATGCACTCCCGACAGAGCTATGACTGTTAAACGAGTATAATTCATATCATCATCAACATGGCATCGAGAATGGTAATTTCGACCAATCGAAAAAGCTAATGCCTGTTTCCCAATGGCATTGAGCTGCGTACGAGTCAGAATCTGAGACAACACATCCATTTCATCCTCAACAAATGGTTCGATGTGTGTTAAACTATGATGCATATGCTTCACAATTCTCACTGTCGTGTGTTCCAGCTCCAGTTTCATGTTTGGTTTCACATGACTTTTGAATACGTACTCACCATTGTTGGAAGACAATCTTTCTGGTCTAACTCCAATGATAGCATAATCATCGTTGATACTGCCGCGCTTCTGACCTCTGGCAACTGTCGGTTTGGATCCAACAATTTCCGGAGCAAACTTTCTTAACAGTTTGATATTATTCTTCGTAGCAAGGTGTCGCTTGGCAAATTTTCTGGAAACTTTTGCGAAAATGCGCAATGACGGATTATTCTCGTCAAACGCAACAATATGCTCGTCGTTTCTACTATCCAATCTATCGAATTTATCTATCAACAAAGCCTGTTCCGGTTGATACTTTTTCTTTCCTCTTATTTTGCCACCCCAGTTTGTCTCCATGTATTTTCCTTTGACCACAGTTGTTCTGTCTTTGTTTTTCAACGCTATTGTACTGACACAATCTTTGCAAGTACTACGCCTATTTGTCCTTTCGTTCTTCATTGGTTTTATGTCGGACAACTTTGTATAAGTTTTATGGCTCGTTGACACAGGTGCTGCAATCCTAAGAAAGTTCGATGACATTCTCTGCTTTCTTCTTTTCTCATGTTTCCTATCTCTTTTTTGCTTCATAGCTCTGTCCGAGAAATGATTTGTCGTCATGGTTGGAGTAGGTGTAGCAATTGTTGCTCTTGCTGCTTTCCGCTTTTCGCTTGACACTTGCCGCTGTTGCTCTCGCTGCTGCTTGCCGCTTGCCGCTGTGGCTGTCGCTACCAATTGCCGCTGTTGCTCTCGCGGCTGTCGCTGCCGATTGCCGCTGTTGCTCTCGCGGCTGTCGTTGCTCTCGCGGCTGTCGCTGCCGATTGCCGCTGTTGCTCTCGCTGCTGCTTGCCGCTTGCCGCTGTGGCTGTCGCTGCCAATTGCCGCTGTTGCTCTCGCGGCTGTCGCTGCCGATTGCCGCTGTTGCTCTCGCTGCTGCTTGCCGCTTGCCCCCGAGGCTGTCGCTGCCGATTGCCGCTGTTGCTCTTGCGGCTGTCGCTGCCGATTGCCGCTGTTGCTCTCGCGGCTGTCGTTGCCGATTGCCGCTGTTGCTCTCGCTGCTGCTTGCCAATTGCCGCTGTAGCTTTCGCTGCCGCTGTAGCTTTCGCTGCCGCTGTAGCTTTCGCTGCTGATTGCCGCTGTTGCTCTCGCGGCTGTCGCTGCCGCTGCTGCTCTCGCTGCTGCTTTCCGCTGTTGCTCTCGCAGCTGTACACGATTTTATTCGAATATTTGGTATGATAATTGATCAAAATGGGTGAGTATCTATTGATGTAGTACAGTAAATAATAACAACAGAATAATATAATCTACATGCTACCAACGTACACCGTTTGCTTCCTTTCGTTGTTGTTGTTGATTGGTGGTGTTGCTGTGTTGTTGCCGTTGTTGTTACCTTCGATTCTGTGTTGACTTCGATTCAGTGTCGCGTTCGATTCGTTGTATCCTTTGCAACTATAGGAAAGATTTGCCACACCAGGAAAGATTGGTTCTTCCGATCCGTTGTTTCCAATCCCTTGTTTCAAATCCGTTGCTCCGATACGGTCCTATGAAAATGAGAAGAAAAAGAGAAGGAAGAAAATACATTATCAGGAATGCCAGAAGAAGTAAGATCATTGTCTTTCTCCTCTCTCATTCTTACCGTTGCGATTGCCAATTTCTAATCTGTTGTTTCCAATCTGTTATTCCGTTCCGGTCCTATGAAATAAGGAAGAAAAACATAAGTGAGGAAATACATTATCAGTAATGCCGGTCGAGGAAGTATTATCATTGTTGTCTATCTCATTCGTACCGTTGCTTGTTCTGATTCGTTTTACCGTTGATGTCACCGATACGTTGTTGCCGCAGATACGTTGTTGCCTCCAATGATTCCATTTGCCGGTTTGTTATTCGTTGTCGTTGTTCTTTCTGCTGCCGTTGATTTGCAGACTTGTAGTAATTCCTATGTCACGAAAAACAGGGACTTGTTCCTGTTGATATATAGGCAATTGATGCAGATTTTGTGCTTTCAAGATGTTTATGTAAGGCGGCCGTCCAAACAAGAATATCTTTCCAGCAACTAATCCCTAATCGAATGCTTTCTACTTCTTTTGCAGTACAAGGCTGTTATATCGGACTGAAATATCTGAGAACGGATCGTTGTGCTCGTGACATCGTCGCCCTAAGGCATGTGACGAAGAGGGTCGGATCCCACGTTCTCGGACGGAGTGTTGTTGGAAAGAAACAACACTCTACTCAGATAAGTTGGAAATTGATGTTTGTCGGAAAGTGAAAAAAAGTGACCGAAGTTAGTGAGCAACAAACTTTCATTGTAAGCTAACTACTCCGTACAAAGTACTTATATCAAACTTCGAATGTAAGGACGACATCGGTTCGATAGATCAAGTATCAACATTCGAACGTAAGAATGACACCAGTTCCATACATTTTCTGCTAAGTAAACAACTTCGAACGTAAGAATGATATTGGTCCGTTAAGTATTATGTTCTTTTTTTTTTTTGCAACGGCGTTGCAACAAATGGTCTTTTTGGTATTTAGCGTGATATGGATCATACAACAGTACAACAAACTTCGAACGTAAGAATGATATTGGTTCGTTAAGTATTATGTTCTTTTTTTTTTTTGCAACGGCGTTGCAACAAATGGTCTTTTTGGTATTTAGCGTGATATGGATCATACAACAGTACAACAAACTTCGAACGTAAGAATGATATTGGTTCGTTAAGTAGTATGTTCTTTTTTTTTTTGCAACGGCGTTGCAACAAATGGTCTTTTTGGTATTTAGCGTGATATGGATCATACAACAGTACAACAAACTTCGAACGTCAGAATTACATTGGTCCGTTAAGTATTTTTTTTTTGTTTTTTTTGCAACGGCGTTGCAACAAATGGTATTTTTTGTATTTAGCGTGATATGGTTCATACGATAGTCCTGTTCATACCAAAGTACCTGTCTACAGTATTACTTGGTTTGTTTTTTATTTTTTATTTTTTGCAACGGCGTTGCAAGAAATGGTCTTTTTGTAGTTAGCGTCATGGTTCATACGATAGTACTGGTCATACCAAAGTACCTTTCTACCCCACAAAATGCACCAAATCATCGATCGGACCAATTTTTTTTTTGACAACGGCGTTGCAACAAAAGCCCTTTTTAGTATTTAGCGTGGGAAGTTTCATACGACTGTACGTTTCTACACAAATTGCACCAATTCAGCGATCGGATCATTTGTTTTTTGGCAACGGAGTTACACCAACCAATGCCCTTTTCCCTATTTAGCGCTACTAGGTGTTCATACGACTGTACTTTTGTACAAAAAATGGAACAATTCAGCGATGGGGCCATTTTCCAAATTGGAAAATGTTCCTTTTTATCTTTTCTTCTTCTCACCTTTCATTCCACCCAAAAAACCCTTTTTTCCGTTTTTCGGGAACGGCGGTTCCAGTTACAAAAAATGGTTTTTTGATCCGAACGGATTCACAGACAAATCCCCGCCCTTGCATTCGTCGTTGCAGGTTTTATTTGTCCAATTATTGTGACGATATTGTTTAACTCTTTCTCAGGTTAGTGGTAGAACGTCTTTACGAGAACAAGGACACGTTTACGGGCACCTTCTACGTTTTCGATTTTTTGAGAAATGGTTTTTGAGACATGATTACCACTGTCGCGTCGCTACGTGAGTGGTGATATCTTGTGAAAGAAGTTTCAAGTTGTACTACTATCCTTCTTTCATTCAATGTTTGCTCGTAACTCGGGTAAACTAGATTCACACAACAGTGATTCTCATTGTTTTCAAACAATAAAAAGATTGTCTCAAATACTGATAACATTTTACATTGCCAATGACACCGATGACTAATAGTGCTCGCAAGCGCGGTGCCAACCCAAATTCAAATAAGAAAACGACAAGTTGTAAGAAGGGTAGATTGAAAGACCCACCAACCAATAGTCTTGACAAACATGATACCGATCAAAGAGATCATCGACAGGCAGTAATTAATAACCTTACAAAGGCTTTGAAGGGTGAGTCATATGGAACAGAGGAGTTTGTGAGGAACCTCAGTCTTGAGGTTACAACATGTTTCACTGCATTGTTGACAAGGGTTTACCTTGTATCAAAAATTATTGAATCCGAACCTACACCAGATTTCAGGAAGTCAATGTCTACTACTAACTCTGCGGAAAAGAAGAAGGGGAAGGGAAAGAAGAAAAAACCCGATACAACCTTAAGTGACTTAGGGCCTATTCCCCATCAAATAAACGTCATGGTGGATTTATTTTTGTTTGAAATTGACAACGGTATGACTGGAGTGTTGAAATTTTTGAGCAGGAAGCAATTAACCGATCGATTCAATGACTACGACATGGCGAACAAGTGGGATAGGTTCGAGTCACTGTTGAAGAATGTTAACGACACATCAGGCGTGGATGCTATTTATGGGCGCAACGTCGTCAACTACGTTACAATGAAGAAGTACATGATAATGTACCGTGAGATATTGGTTTGGTACATGAAGAATGTGAAGTATCCACCTGGGTCGGATATTTCGTCTGAGGATTTGTGTTTCCATACCAAAGGCGACAATTGTTCTCCCAGTCAGTTGAAAGGATATGTCAGATCAATGAGGAACTTCTTGGACTGCCTTATGGCAAAGACCTCTCTACGTGTTTCAATGACTCATAGCTGCAATCAGGTGGACTTAGACAAACATTTCAAGAAGCAGCGTATTGAATGCTTAAAATCCTTACCAACAGAAAACATCAAGTTTAAAGAACTTATTGTGTCAAACAATAAGTTGATGAAGATAACGGAACGAGAAACTGCTTTTCAGGAGCTCATTCGTGAACATTGGTTACGCTTTCAAGGGAAGGCGAAAACCATTTGTACCATCATCGACATGAGACACGTCGACATCAAAGTTTTGACACACGAAGGTTTTTATCAGTATTACTTACCCGAATTAATTAACAATTCATTCGTCTTGGGCACCACGGTACTTTCGGGGGAGAAGTGGGTTCCAGTAGGATTTCATCGAAAAGGGGACACGCAAATTCCGGAAACGGGAAAAGTGTTATTACCACTCAATACTCAATTGGTTTTCCACTACGTCATCCACTACAAGCACACGGTCACAAAATATTACAACATACATTTCGATATCGATGAGGACCTTGTCACCCTGTCGCCATGCAAACATGGAACCGGAAAAATAGATCTGGCATATTTCAAGGTGCCGAAAGGAATCCTATATTTGGTGCATCAATGGCTTATAACAAAATTTGTCCAACACGGGAACAAGATTGGGGTAAACGTGGTCGATTCGTTGGAAACAGCATGTAATTTGTTCATTTCTCAAGTACTATGTGCATCAATGATTCGAGTCGACGGCGTTGGTTCGTCCTTTGATTGTTCAATTGACAATGTTTGTGAGAAAATGATACCAAAAGTCTTCAAAACCAATAACCAATCATTTGTCAGTTACGATCATGTGATGGAAACCATTGAAGATTTGGTATTGACCGAGAGGAATTTTCTAAAAGGAGCTATGGTCACCGAATCGACGGAGGGAAGTGTTCCGTATTTTCAAAGGAATGATCGATTGTACATTTTCCCAACGGCATGTGTTCTGAGTAAGACAAAATTTGCCCATGTCAATTTTGACGATAAACCAGAAGAACTTGTAACAGGTATTTTGGAACTGTCCGGATTGGAAGAACAACATAAGAATCAAACTTGTGTTACAAGATTCCTTCAATACGATGTTAACTCACAACAAGAGGTGCACCAACGAGTTTTTATGGAACACATTCCATACGTGTTCCGTGAGATATTCGTAATTGATCCGGAAGTTCTCCAACGTCATACTTGGGTGGAAGAATTCATTCAGTATAGCTACCTTCCAGAAATGGGTACCATATTTACCCCGTTGACAGAAAAACTAGCAATATATTTGTTGGAAAAGTCGGATGATCTATCATCGGCTAACCTTGTAGTTCAATTTTTGGACGATAAGGTTGTCAACAATTATGGAAAGGGAACGGGAGAATTGAATCTGGCATTCGAACACCTCCAGGGTCGTGACTTTGTTTTTTACGAACCATCGGACTTTCTAACTTGGGATTGCTTCAAAAGATCCAAGGTTCAAATAAATGAGTTCAACAAATCAAATAACACATACCGGGTAGGATGGGTTACTTTCAATCTCAATACGACAAATGATTCCAAGCGTGGATTCATACCACCCTGGGATGATAACGTTGACGGTGGCAATGTTGGCAAGACGAACAATATCAACGATGGGAGAAAGAACATCAGTGGATCAAAAGTAACCAGTAAGGGTTCGAAAAATAAGCCAAACGAATCTAAAGAATTGGGAATTGACACAAGTAAGGGTAATTCCAAGGATACTGGTTTGACTGACACAACGACTAAAACCTGTGAAAAAAAGGGTTCAAATGTAAGCGAAGAAATGATTATAGATGTTGCAAAAAATCATCTTAACGCCACTGTAACACTGCCAGTTTATCCTATCAAGATCAAGGAGAAGGAAACCAAACGTGAATTCCAATGTTCTGTGCTGTTGAAAGATCAGGATCCAGAGATATTGTTTCCTATTTACGAAGTAAACGAACAAGTTCGTTATACTCCAGAAAAAAACGGACCAGTTGAAATTGGAGAAGTTTATAGGTACGTTTTCGGAGACTACGACCAATATGAACGAGTGGCGGGTTATATATGTACTTTCCACAAACGTAAGGTGGGGGAGAAACGACAATTTTGCCCATACTTTCAGATTTCCGGCCTGAAAGAAACCAATCCTCGACGCATTAAAAAAGTATCGGATTTAGTAAAATGTTTCAGCAAGGATGTTGGGATTCGTGACCCGACGGATGGAAGTGAGGAGGTATCCGATTCATCTTCTGACACAACCACAACCGTGTCAGAGTACAGCACCAGTTCCACCAAATCATCCAAGATTGGATGAGTGAGGCATACTATGTTACACCAAATGCAAGCATCCGTTTGTAACTTATCCATTATCCTTCATAGTTCTTTATTCAATCAATATTATGCGAAATATTGATCATGAAATTGCAGCCTAATTCGCACAATCATAAACATACTAACTAATATTACTAGGACTAATAAATTTTAAAACTGACTCAAGTATAAGTAGAAGATTTCTGGTCAATTCTGTTTCATGCAGCCAATGCCACACATTTGCACTCGAAAACTGCCTAGGAATCACTATTTGGGTACATGCAGCAATGCCAGAGGGGACTAAAATTGTTCTAAATCTCATACTGACTAAAGTATCAGCCTGTTTCTTGTCCAGTTTGTTTCATAGTCTACCCCATCCATAGTATGAGCAATATTCATCCTGAAATTGCAGTCAATGCCACTCATTTGCACTCTAAAACTGACTAGGACTCACTATTTTGGTACATGCATGTCCAGGGACAAACATTATTCTAAAATTCACACTGACTAAAGTATCAACCTGTTTCTTGTCCAGTTTGTTTCATAGTCTCCCCAATCCATAGTATGAGCAATATTCATCCTGAAATTGCAGTCAATGCCACACATTTGCACTCAAAACTGACTAGGACTCAGTATTTTGGTAGCCTAGGACTCACTATTTTGGTACATGCATGTCCAGGGACAAACATTATTCTAAAATTCACACTGACTAAAGTATCAGCCTGTTTCTTGTCCGATTTGTTTCATAGTCACCCCAATCCATAATATGAACACTATTCATCCTGAAATTGCAGTCAATGCCACACATTTGCAC